>BLSH010307272.1:308557-330094 GCA_018402905.1 Glandirana rugosa
CGATTTTGAGGCAGGAGGAGAATTAGGTGCTGGGATTAAAGGGGGGGGGGGGGGTCATTTTTTGTTGTAAAGTGGCAAGTGAGATATGCACTCCTAAGCTCCGCACGTAGCCACTCCTGAACCTTGCACTCTATATGCAGTGCATTCCTGAACCCTGCACTCTCTGTCCATAGCCCACACCTGAACTCTGCACTCTCTGTACATAGCAGTCCTGAACACTGCACTCTGTATGTAGAATCCTCCTGGTAATTAACAATTCCCATTGGAGACCATGTTCGTACAACTGTGGGGGGGGGGGGGGACGGGGACTGGGCTTAAATATAGAATGCACATGGTTCTAGAAAGGGCCTCCAGCCACTGGCATAATAGATACTTTGCTAAGACAGGAGACGGTTGGACCTGCAGAGGGGCAGCCCACGTTTAACAGTGTATTCCTCAAACAGGGAAAAGGCTCATAGTTTCTTGGGTGGGAAAAACTTTGTAATGATTTTTCAATGTCTCCATTAAGGAAGACTGGAAACAGCAGGTGCACTGGAAACATCTTGGCAGTCTTTGAAGACTGAAAGGAGCCTAGACTGGGGGCAGCACTAGTAGAGGCTACAGGATGTTCCTTGAGTTTTAAGGCGGTGGCAACTGCATCAATAAAAACCTAGACCCTCTCCTTATATTTTGGAGCACTGGCAAAAGACTGACTCAGTTGCAGGCTTGTCCATCAACAACTTGAGAGACTCTACATCAGACAGGGTTCTCAGTTGCTGAAAGCTCAGAGGTCACTAGTTCCATGCAGGAAAAGTGCTAAAGCTCACTTATGGCCTTTTCAGTTAGGGCCAGCATTTAGTAGTGCTTTTTAACCCAAAAATCCACCCCGGATAAAGAAGAGGTAGCAGGAAAGCCAGCTGGAGCTAAGGAAGTACTTTGGGTGTGGAATCAGACATGTTGCACTGCATATATATACATATATATATATATATATATATATATATATAAGAAGCAAGGCCTCCAAACACTTACAAAACACAACTGCTGGAAACTCTAGTGAAAAGACTTGCACTTTGTGTCGAAAAAAAAGTGTAATTACTGAACAATCAGCAAATGGTAATGTCAGACAGCAACATTCACTAGTATCCAAATACAATAATACCTCAAACATAACAAATGTGTTATGCTGTGCCTTGAAGACTAAGTGAAATAAAAATATCAATATGTACAACCACCTAACATATAGAAGTTCTTGTTGGCATACTCGTGAGCAATGCCACAGCTCTGGACCTTGAATGCACTCCATGGCTAAAGTAGCCAGTATACACAAGTCTGGAAAGTGCAACAATGCTAAGTCCAGTGCCCGAAGCTCGAATTCTAGGATAGCATCGCAATGCCCAGTTTAGCGGGGTCTGGGTACCGCCTCCAAAGCGAGGCTGAATAATGTTGCATAAGGAGACCAGCCCCGCAACGATGAAGCAGGAATCTTGAATGAAGTGAAAAAAAGTTTCTAGCCAAAAGGTTAGATTTTTCTCAGCAGAGCAGGACACAGACATCCATGCAGCTAAGACACTTAGACATACTGGGAGTAGGAGTGGTAATACTGGACTGGCTCACAATTTTGTTTGCCAGTTTCCAGTCCTCCTATAGGCCGCCCTATAACTTAATAGTATCTGAATTCCTTTTCCTGTGTCCCTCAAATGGAAGAGAAATAAATAAAATTTTCTGCATTGCCTACAAAACAGTCCAACAAAACTCTACAAATGAAATCAATCAAAATGCTTCTTGTTAAGATGATCACAATTGTCAAACATTTTCAGATTACAATGGAAAAGACAAGGTTTCATTTTCAATTTAATGGAGCTAATTGTACAATTAATTTGATGCAATGCAACAGGAGAAAGAACAAGCTTCTAAAATGTAATTTATGATGGTCTGTTGATGGCTATAGTCATTTAATTTATACCTACCGTTCCTTTAATTTGTCAATTCAACACCATACTTTCCTACAAGCAAACTGGGATTTATCATGACATAAACCTACTGAAGTAATGCACACATTTTAGTACCATGCATCTTAAAACGCACCACTCATGATAATTAGGTATTCATCCTGCATAGATGTGCAGCCCTTGGTAGCGTTCTCTGTGTCTAAAACCAAGAAAACACTCTCCCCCCTCCCCCATGGGAATAAGGTCACTTTATCTGCAGCGCGAAACACACAGAAATCTCAAGTACTCACCTTTGGAGGCTGTGATTGCCACAAGAAATTTTCATACAGAGTCCCAC
The DNA here is from genome assembly GCA_018402905.1 of Glandirana rugosa. NCBI lineage: Eukaryota > Metazoa > Chordata > Amphibia > Anura > Ranidae > Glandirana > Glandirana rugosa. Next base: position 310,826 of record BLSH010307272.1, read on the forward strand.
AGGAAAGAGAAGGGGAAAAAGAATAAAATGTTAAAATTCATGAACAGCCTAATTTTAATCCTTGTAATGACAGTGAAACAACATTGTAATGCAAGAAGAGAAAAAAGAAATCACAGTAGCACCTAATCCAATGCTTTGTTAAAGGATGTTTCATTGAAGGAGAACATTTGAGAATCTATATTTTTCTAGCTAGCAATGCAACATTTTACATAAAGGTTTAAAATCAGTCAGCTGTATCCTCAGTGGGAATATGCCCTTGACATATAAACTTGGGCTACAACCAATAACTATCAATCAATGGAAAAAGCAGGTTTTTAGTATGCAGACAACACAAGTGTTTGGAATATTTAGAGGGCACCAGTTGAAACTTGCTCTAATAACAGAAAATATTTTTTTCCATTATTTAATGTTTCCAACAACAGAGCACAGAAAACATGAAATTAATAAACAAAAATGTAGAAGTAAAATTAAAGATGAGAGACTCCATTAATTAATAGCTTAAGGTAACCTAAAAATAATCTCTGATGTTTAAAGCTGAAGACGGCAGATATTAAATATGAATGGACATATAACCTACTGCTGTCCTTCAGTGGATTTATACAATAGGAAATGAATGGGCAGAGATGTATCAATGGGCCAGAAAGAAGAAAATAGCAGATGACCCTTGACATATGCTCTTAGAAACACAGCACTTTCACATTTTGCATTAGAGAAAAAAAGAGGAAAAACACGTTCAGGGCTAACATTCTGACCTTGCTGTTCTCACACTGAAATTTTTTTTAAGAAGGCAAAAAGACAGCCACAGTAAAAATGGAGTTATACTATAGTAAGGGGGAGCTCGGGTTTGTTTTTTGGGTTCGGACCAAACCTAGTCACTCCCACCCACTGCCACCTAATCAACTGCAGTCAGGGCATTCCCCACCACATATCTACATTTACACGAAGGGAAGGGGATGCTCATGACATTTGCCTATTATAGGCATAAATCTGGTGCCATGAAAGCCTACACACACAGTGGATAGGCTTTGCGACGGATTCCCTTTTTTGCTTGAAGTGTTACTATTACCACTACAGTAAAATGTGTCTGTATATGCAGTAAAGCATGCTTGTTATACGCATTGTGGAACCTAAGGGGCTAATTATGTGCACTGTGTAAAAAAACTGCTTGATCCTGGCTTCTATGATCCTCCCCTTCTTCCACTGTCCCCTCATAATTTCCTGATAACAGAATCTATGGAGCCAGGCTGTACGTGCTCAGTTTGATGTGTATTGTTAGTTTTCTTTTTAATTCTTGGGAGAATGCATGTGATCAGCACAGGGCCAATCAGCACTGTCCAGACAGAAAGTCATGGGTTTTGCAGTCTCATAGGATAGTCAGAAAACTCTTCTTACAAGCTTTAACCAGTGCTTGACTGGACACTGATAGAATTCACAAGTCTGCTCTAACTGCTAATGAGAAAGGGTATTTAGCAGTTAATATTTACTAAAAGAATTGCATTTCCATGTTCTGTGTATTGCGATAGACCAGATAGAGTGATTGTGGGGTCCTGAGTTTAGCAACACTTTAAAATTGACTTGTTCCTCCCTATAATGTTTGTTTTAGTTCCTAAATACTGGAAAAAGCTTACAAACACTTAACGAGAACCAATCTTGGAAAGCATTCATTTATTCCAAAATAACAAACGTTATTCTTACCTACTCTACAATTCTGATTCTCCTCTCCTGGGGTTCCCCATCAATGCTCCTGGCTCCTCCTCTTCTCAGTGTACCACCATAGGAAGCCATTTCCAGTGGTGGCACACGTGCAGCTTCAATCCCAAGCCACGCTGCCTGCGTTCATAGACACAGACAAGCCACTCAGCCCTGTTCCCAATAGCTCCCATTGCCTCAGCAAAGCCTGTGAGAGTGGGGAGAGCAGCTACAGAAGGGTACTGCACTGGATCGAGGGAGGGCTCAAATATAAGGAAGGTGGGGGGACAATACAGGTAGCGAAACATTTTTTACCTTAATGCAGAGAATGCATTAAGGTAGAAAATTCATAGGCTTTACAACCATATTTAGTGCAAAATTCTTTAAATGATTTAATTATGAATAAATGCATATAATGTATGTATAGCTGTTTCACTTAGTTTGTATGAGGGGAGCTGAAAGTCAGATATGACTTTACGCAGACAACTGTTGACCTGTCAGCTAACTTAAAGTGGTTGAAAAGGCTGAGGATTTGTTACCTTCATGCATTCTATGCATGAAGGTAAAATGCCTTCAGTGTGCAGCTCCCCCCCGTCTTATGGATGCAAAGAGCCGGCTCGGGAGCGAGCACGCACAAGTGCCCCCACAGCAAGCCAATTGCTGTGGGGGCACAGAGCACCTGCGGGGGACCCAAGAAGAGGAGGATCAGGGCTGCTCTGTGCAAAACGACTGCACAGAGCAGGTAAATATGTTTTTTTTTTTTAAATACATTTTTTTCCTTTTACGATCATGTTAAGCCTGTCATACGTGGCTTGAATTTTGGACAATTCTCAATAAATTGGCAGAAATTTGAGCTGCGCGTAGCCTTGCTGTTGGCTAAAAAGGGACTGCATCCAATTAGATTCAGTCACTGTTTCAGGCTGTCAGATTGCTCCATCCAAGAAAATGTAAAAAAAATAAATAAATAAAAAATAAAAAAGTGGCTCCCATTGGCCCCCATTTCAGTAGTGATCAGCCAGGGAATAAGCCTGCAGACAATTCTGTGTTTAATGTGAACATTCTTGTGAAAAGAAGCTGTATTTGATGGATAGGGCGAAAATCTGAGGACATGTCAGTGGACAGGTAAGCATAAACCCACTTTTTTAGTTACTGTTTTTATACATTTTTTTTTAATCCAGCAAAGAAAAAAAATAAATAAAAAGAAAAAAAAAGTAGCTCGAGGGCGAATATAATTAAATTACACAGCTCAGTTACTGGGTACAATGAGGACAGGTGTCCTTTTCACTCTGATTCTTGGCTCATTCTTAAATCCGGTTTTAGCAAAATATGTGTGCAAATATGCATCTTTCATAAGTGAACCATCATACTCCGAATATTAAGAATTTTTAATAAGCTCAGATGTGACTGACTCTCTTTAAATAAATAGTCTGAAACCTAAATTAACGGAGATGACACAATCTGCACCTGACACAAGTTTAGCTTGTTACTTCTCTGTGAAGTGGCAACCAACGCCAGCCTCAAAGAATTAAAAATAAAAAATAAAACCTCAGATCACTCACACTTGATCTGTGAAGAGAAGGTGAGGGTAATCTTTGCAAACAGCTCATCTTTTTCAAACCTGTCTTCTTTTGCTTGTGTCCAGAAAGATTTCTCCGAGAGTTCTTTGGGAGTAATCTGAAGAAAGAAAAAAAGCAATTATGTATTACTTTGAAGGAACAAGTGCAGACTACAAAATCTGTTTTCATTTTAGAACTTTGCCATGTGAATGACTGGTGAAGCGCTGCTTTCTGGATGAAAGAAAAAGAGCACATTATGGATTTGGGAGTGTGGGAATATGTGGAGATTTTAGTTCTAGGGTGCTGCAGCTTTGCTGGGCTTTGAGAAAAAAAAAATAAAGAGATTAAATATTTTGAAGAGGAACTCCAGCAAATAAATAAAATAAACATTTTTTTAAATGCCACTGCTAATTAGTACCATCTTTAATTTAGTCCTGCAGCCAGTCTTTCATCCTTTTTGTATCAGACAGGGATTATATCTAAATTAACCTAAAGGCTGAAACTGTTTTGTGAGCCTACAATCAATCTCTATAAGGTCTCATTCCATATCTGAAACATAATGGACCTCTGAAGCTCCCTAACACTTCCCCTACCCACCTTCTAGTTTGATGGTCTCCAAACTGTGGCGTGGGATTTATATGGCCCTTGGCGTACTTCTCCTCCCACAGATGCAAGACACTATTCCTCCCACTATCAGCAGCAATAGGGCACTATTTCTCCCAATGACATAAACGATGGGGGTACTATTCCTCAAACTGACACAAAAAATGGGCACTGTTCCTCTTACTAACACCAATTACCAACAGTGGGGCACTATTCCTCCTACCGAAACCAATTATAGGGCACTATTACTCCCCTTGACACCGAAGGTGGGGCACTATTCCTCCCACTGACACCAAAGGTGGGGCACTATTCCTCCCACTGACACCAAAGGTGGGGCACTATTCCTCCCACTGACACCAAAGGTGGGGCACTACTCCTCCCACTGACACCAAAGGTGGGGCACTATTCCTCCCACTGACACCAACGGTGGGGCACTATTCCTCCCACTGACACCAACGGTGGGGCACTATTCCTCCCACTGACACCAACGGTGGGGCACTATTCCTCCCACTGACAACAAAAATAATGGGGCACTATTCCTCCCACTGACACCAAAAATAATGGGGCACTATTCCTCCCCTTGACACCAAAGGTGGGGCACTATTCCTCCCACTGACATCAACGGTGGGGCACTATTGCTCCCACTGACACCAAAGATGGCGCACTATTCCTCCCACTGACATCAATGACGGGGCACTATTCCTCCCCTTGACACCAAAGATGGGGTACTATTCCTCTCACTGACACCAAAGGTGGGGCACTATTCCTCCCACTGACACCAAAGGTGGGGCACTATTCCTCCCACTGACACCAACGGTGGGGCACTATTTCTCCCACTGACACCAAAGATTGTTTACTCCCAATGGGCACAGACCGCCTCCCCTAAAGTCTCAAGGACAGTAAACTGGCCCTGTGTTTAGAAAGTTTGGAGATCCTAGTACTAGTTCATAAAACACAATATTTTCACAACTGTATATGAGACACTTCAAACAGGAATTTGTTTCAGCAGTTAGTGCAGATAACCCCACTTGGAACTTAAAATCGCAGTTTGAGATCACAGCCTTTGTTCAAGGAATCATGCCAATTTAAAGCATATGTTTTGGCAAAATATAAAAATGCAGTACATCCCTGCAAAAAATGAACATTTCCCAATGTATTTATTTTTCTCTTTAAGGACAACACATCTTGAAATGTCAGCGCAGCAGTGGCAGTGTTGTCAGGAAGTTAATAGCACATTTGGCAGGATCGACAGCTTTTTTGTACTTGCTGCATTGTCAAAGGCATAAAACACAACAAACATGTACTGCGTATGGTTTTTTATTTTTTTTGTATGTTGCCAAAACACTTAAACATATTTTCACCCAAAACGGAATTTAAAGTGGAGGGTTGAATATGACTATTTTTGTAATGCTTAACTTCATGACAGAGAAAACTGCAGACGTGCTCTCTTCATTAGTATCCTTGACAAGACAGAGGCTGGAAAAGGAAAACCTGTTTCTTGATTTACACATTCTTGTTGAATGTCAGGAGGCTCTGATTAAAGTAACACCCTTGTAGTTAAAAGACTGCAAAAGATAGTTTCCACTATCACCTTATAGTACATACCCATGTGGTGCTTGAGCATTGTTTACCTGTAGAATCTATATTCTTAAATTGTGTAATTTAAATAAGCAAAAGTATGCATAAATATTAGGAATCTTTCATTTATCTCTACCGCAATATATGCTGATTGTCTGTTTTATAGCACATTCTTGAAAAATGTAACATTTCTAAAGGGATACAGGGGATGCCAAACTGCATTTTCACTGTATCAGCAAAGGGACTATGGTTACTGTATGAAGAAGCTTTAGTATGGGTTTTTTTTTCCTTTTTGCCAGAAGGGGACTTTTGAAATGGGGAGACACTAGAGGAACAATTTGTAACGAAGAGCAGATAGTGCTATCTGCAGGACACCACACTATGCATGCATTTTTTTTTAAATTCCATCTAAAAATGCCTGCAGTGTAGAACCTACTGTGTCCTTCTGAGTGTTCTCTGCATACCATTCTAGAGAACACACTGATTGGACAGCTCAGTCACATGATAATTCAAAGTTGGGTGATTGCTATCTTCCTTATACTGGGCATCCACTAAGGCCATAGCGCTACATTATAACTAAGCCCTTGTGTTAAACAAATAAAAATCAACTGTTGTCTTTAACTTTCAAGCAATTGTGTATTACTTATGTTAATACTATGCATTCACACACAGTGTGGCTCGGCCCTGCCCCCGCTCTCTCCTCATGCACTGTTAGCCAATGCATAGAGAGATACCCGCTGCTCTCTCATACACATCGCAGGATCAAGATGGGGCTTGGGTAAGTATTAAGGGGGCTGCGGGGGAAGCCGCAACCAGAAAGTTTAATATATATATATATATATATATATATATACACACACACACACACACACACACACACACACACACACACACACACACATACATACATATACACACACACACATGCATGCATGCATATACACATACACAGTATGTAGCAAAAGTGAGTACACCCCTCACATTTTTGTAAATATTTTATTATATCTTTTCATGTGAAAACACTGAAGAAATGACACTTTGTTACAAAGTAGTGAGTGTACAGCTTGTATAACAGTGTAAATTTGCTGTCCCCTCAAAAAAAATTAAACACACAGCAATTAATGTCTAAACCGCTGTCAACTAAAGAGTACACCCCTAAGTGAAAATGTCCAAACTGGGCCCAATTAGCTATTTTCCCTCCCCATTATCATGTGACTCGTTAGTGTTACAAGGTCTCTGGTGTGACTGGGGAGCAGGTGTATTAAATTTGGTGTTATTGCTCTCACTCTCTCATACTGGTCACTGGAAGTTCAACATGGTACCTCATAGCAAAGAAGTCTCTGAAGATCTGAAAAAAAGAATTGTTGCTCAACAAAGATTGCCTAGGCTAGAAGAAGATTGCCAAGACCCTGAAACTAAGCTGAACTTACCCCACATTTTTTCCTCAAACTGAGCTGCAGTGTGGTGGCCAAGACCATACAGCGGTTTAACAGGACAGGTTCCACTCTGAACAGGCCTCGCCATGGTCGACCAAAGAAGTTTAGTGCACATGCTCAGCGTCATATGCAGAGGTTGTCTTTGGGAAATAGACGTATGAGTGCTGCCAGCATTACTGCAGAGGTTGAAGGGGGGGGTCAGCCTGTCAGTGCCCAGACCATAAGCCGCACACTGCATCAAATTGGTCTGTATGGCTGCAATCCCAGAAGGAAGCCTCTTTCAAAGATGGTGCACAAATCAGACAAAGCAGACTATAGCCCCGTACACACGGGTGCGACGGTCGTACGTCCGGACGTCCAAATTCGTATGCTGGCTGTTGTGTCTCGTGTACTGACATGCACTAAGCAATTGTGCAACCAAGCCTAACGTTGTGACGGGTTATGAGCGTATAATGAGGAAGTTCAGGTGCATGTGATTTGTGACTTAGGAATGTAGGTTTCCCAGAATGGACAGCTCTGGGCGCTCCTGACTTCCGAGCATGCGTGTTTTAAACGTACAACTTTGTTGAAGCGACTTTCCTGTACACACGGTACAACTGCTTGTTGTACAACCAAAGTTTTCTAGTCTGCTCAATCAACTTCAGTTGTACGATGGCTGTTGTAATCGCGCGTACTAATGGTCGGATGATTGTGCAACAAGCTGGTTGTACGACCGTTGTACCGTGTGTACTGGGCTTAAGGTCATGGATTACTGGAACCATGCCCTGTGGTTTGATGAGACCAAGATAACCTTATTTGGTTCAGCGGTGTCAAGTGTGTGGTGAGGAGTACAAAGACAAGTGTGTCTTGCCTACAGTCAAGTATGGTCGTGGGAGGGTCATGGTCTGAGGCTGCATGAGTGCTGCCGGCACTTAGGAGCTACATTTCATTGAGGGAACCATGTATGCCAACATGTACTGTGGCATACTGAACCAGAGCATGATCCCTTCCCTTTGGAGACTGGGCCGCAGGGCAGTATTCCAACATAATGACCCCAAACACACCTCCAGATGACCACTGCCTTGCTAAAGAAGCTATGTGATGGACTGGCCAAGCATATCTCCAGACCTAAACCCTATTGAGCATTTGTGCGGCATCCTCAAATGGAAATGGAGGAGCGCAAGGTCTCTAACATTCACCAGCTCCGTGATGTTGTCATGGAGTTATGGAAGAGGACTCCAGTGGCAACCTGTGAAGCTCTGGTGAACTTCATGCCCAAGAGGGTTAAGACAGTGCTGGAAAATAATAATGGCCACACAAAATATTGACACTTCGTGCCCAATTTGGACATTTTCACTTGGGGTGTATGCCCTTTTGTTGCCAGCGGTTTAGACATTAATGACTGTGTGTTGAGCTTTATTGAGGGGGCAGCAAATTTACAAGCTGTACACTCACTACTTTAAATTGTAGCAAAGTGTCATTTCTTCAGTGTTGTCACATGAAAAAAGGGATTTTATTATAACTTCCCGTAAAATCCTTTTCTCTGAGTTCACTGACAGACGCAGCCTTCTTATGACACGTGGGGTTATGCTCATATCACTAGGAGTAGACTAGGCAAAAACAAACAAAAGCGTAGGTTGGCCCCTCCCAGGGGGCCGTCCTCACCTTAGCATATAATCCCCCTGCTCTGCATAGCACACCAGTTCGTAACAAGCCGTACAAACTGAACGCAGAGGGGTGGGTGCTGCGTCTGTCAGGATTTTACGGTAAGTTATAACAAAATCCCTTTTACTCTTCCATTCACTGACAGACGCAGCCTTCTTATGACACGTGGGGACGTCCCAAAGCTGTGCCAATCAAGAGGGGTGGGCAAACTAACTACTGTACCCAACAGAAAAACGCCCTCTCAGGTGGCGCTAACCGTGCCTATACTGCTGCTTGTAATACTTTGTGGCTGAAAGCAGCAGCCGAAGATGCTGAAAAATCAACTTTGTAAAACTGAGTAAACGTATGCACTGAGGCCCAAGTAGCCGCCTTACACACCTGAGACACCGAGGCTTGGTGTCTAAACGCCCAGGAAGTACCAACTGTCCTGGTGGAATGAGCCGTGACTGGAAACGGGGGGGGGGACCTTGCCCTGAATCTCGTATGCATGAGTCACGGTCTTCCTTATCCAACGAGAAATGGTAGCTGACGAGGCCGCCATGCCTTTGCGTGACCCTTCCGTCAGCACAAATAAAGAATCAGACTTCCGAAAAGAAGCTGTAGAAAACAAATACACCCGCAAAGCCCTCACCACATTCAAAGAATGCAGTTCAACTTCTTTGGGATGCGACGGGTGCGGGCACAATGAGGGAAGAACAATATCTTCATTTAAATGAAAAGAAGAAACCACCTTCGGAAGAAACGAAGGGCAAGGTCGCAAAACCGCCTTGTCCTTATGAAGGACCAAGTAAGGTGACTTGCAGGATAATGCTGCCAACTCAGACACCCGCCTAGCGGATGTGACAGCCACCAGAAAAGCCACTTTCTGCGACAACAGCCGCAAGGGAATATCCCTGATCATTTGCAGCACAGAAAGCACCAGATTCAAATCCCACGGTGCTAGAGGCGACCATATCCGAGGAGCCACATGACGTACCCCCTGTACAAATGTACGGATCAATGAATGAGACGCCAAGGGCCGTTGAAAAAGAACAGCCAGGGCTGAAATCTGACCCTTAAGCATATTTAATGCCAGGTTCTTGTCCAGTCCTTGCTGCAAAAAAGTCAGTACTCTGGACACCATATAAGAGCGGGGGTTCCAACCCCCTGCCTCGCACCAGGCAATATAAGCCTTCCAGGTCCTATGATAAATCTTACGTGAGGTACCCTTACGTGCTTCAATCATAGTAGGCATCTCGAAGTCTGAGACACCTCTGTCCCTCAACACCTGGGACTCAATAGCCAAGCCGTCAAAGCCAGTGAGGGTAAAGCAGTGTGCAAGATGGGCCCCTGAGACAGTAGGTCTTCGCGAAGTGGAAGACGCCACGGAACATCTGTCACCATCCGTACTACGTCGGAGTGCCAAGGCCAATCCAGCGCTACCAGGATTGTCGGGATTCCCTCTGCTTCTATCCTGTGCAGAACCCGCGGTAGAAGCTTTAGAGGAGGAAAGATGTACAGAAGCCGATACCGACCCCAGGGCGCCATCAGAGCGTCCGAGGAGACCGCCAGCGGATCTTTTGTTCTGCACACAAAGGTCTGTACCTTGTGATTGAACCTGGAGGCCATGAGGTCCACCTCTGGTGTGCCCCACTTGAGGCAAATCTGGCGGAACACTTCTGGATGTAGGGACCATTCCCCTTGATCCAGAGTCCGGCGGCTGAGAAAGTCCGCCTGCCAATTTTCCACGCCTGGGATGTAGATTGCAGAGAGAGCTGGCACGTGAAGTTCTGCCCACCGAAGGATCAGAGCCACCTCCGCGGCTGATGCTGAGCTTCTTGTTCCGCCCTGATGGTTCACATATGCCATGGCCGTGGCATTGTCCGACTGAACCCGGACAGGGAGGCCTCGCAATCTTTCTGACCAACGGGAGAGACAAAGCCTGATCGCTCTCAGTTCCAGTACATTTATTGGAAGAGAAGCTTACTGCACTGACCAATGACCCTGGGCAGAGAACTGACCCAGGACCCCTCCCCAGCCCAATAAGCTGGCATCCGTCGTTACTATCAACCAATTGAGGGGGAGAAAACATTTCCCCAACTTTAGGGCCGGAGCCCGAATCCACCAAATCAAGGATCCTCGGGACTGATAATCCAACCTGATCAGTCTGTCTAGGGATAGGGGAGATTTTTCCCATTGCGACAAAATCTCCTTCTGCTAGAGCCGAGTGTGACTCTGGTCATAAGGTATCGCTTCGAAAGTCGACACCATGAGCCCCAACACTCGCATACAGAACCGTAAGGAGGACCACTGGCGTGATAACAGGGTTTGCACTGCCGCCTGAAGTGTCAGGAGCTTGCTTGGTGGTAAAAACACCCTTGCCTGAACCATGTCCAGAATCAGACCCAGATAATCTTTAAAGGGGTACCACCCAGTGTGTCCCTACTATTGGACCCCCACCGGCCGGCTACCTCAGAAGCTGCCCAGGTGCCCACTCTCCGCGCCCCTAGGGCGGAAGAGGGGTCCACTCACCAATCCGACGGGCGCAGCGGGTAGCCACCCGGAGCAGACTTAGCTCCCCATAGAGAGGTATGCTGCTGGCCAGGCCTCTGGACAGGCGGACAAGTCACTGGGCTCTAGTGGGTTTTAGTCACTGGCCCCCCAACGGAACGGGTGCTATGCGGCGGGCCCCCGCTAAAGGTAGCTCGCATAGTGTCGGCCGGACTGGGGAAAGTTTTGGATTGGAGATATCCTCTATACCACCAGCCGGCTTCTTGATAGCAGTCTTCATCAGAAAAACTCTTCAGGAGACCGCAGATCCCATAGGGAACCAGGTCTACTCCTTGCACTAGGCAATTAAAAACTGGTGTGCTATGCAGAGCAGGGGGATTATATGCTAAGGTGATGACGGCCCCCTGGGAGGGGCCATCCTATGCTTTTGTTTGTTTTTGCCTAGTCTACTCCTAGTGATATGAGCATAACCCCACGTGTCATAAGAAGGCTGCGTCTGTCAGTGAACGGAAGAGTAAGATATAATAAAATATTGACAAAAATGTGAGGGGTGTATGTGTGTGTGTGTATATATATATATATATATATATATATATATATATATATATATATATATATATGGGCCACCTAGTTACAAACGTCCGACTTACAAATGACTCCTACTGACATGTCACCGCTGACATCCGTCGCTCCATAGAGGACAATGGAGCATCCGTTCAGGTCTGCCTTAAAAATTGACAGGCGGACCCGAACGATCCGCTGGTGTGAAAGAGCCCTTGATCTGTTTTAGTGAGCGCTTCTCATTTGCAGAGATAATCCATCCACCTTACAGGTGTGGCATATCAAGAAGCTGATTAGACATCCTGATTATTGCACAGGCGTGCCTCAGGCTGGCTACAATAAAAGGCCACTCTAAAATGTGCAGTTTTATCACACAGCACCATGCTGCAGATGTTGCAAGTTTTGAGGGAGCGTGCAATTGGCATGCTGACTGCAGGAATGTTCACCAGAGCTGTTGTCCTTGAATTGAATCTTAATTTCTCTACCTTAAGTTGTCCCCAAAGGCGTTTCAGAGAATTTGGCAGTACATCCAACCGGCCTCACAACTGCAGACCACATGTAACACCAGCCCAGGACCTCCACATCCAGTATCTTCACCTCCAAAATTGTCTGAGACCAGCCACCTGGACAACTGCTGCAACAATCACTGCATAACCAAAGAATTTCTGCACAAACTGTCAGAAACCGTCTCAGGGAAGCTCATCTGCATGCTCGTCGTCTTCATCGGGGTCTCGACCTGACAGCAGTCCGTCATCGTAACCGACTTGAGTGGGCAAATGCTCACATTTGATGGCGTCTGGCACTTTGGAGGGGTGTTCTCTTCATGGATGAATCCCCGTTCTCACTGTACAGGGCAGATGGCAGACAGCATGTATGGCATTGTGTGGGTGAGCGGTTTGCTTTTGTCAACGTTGTGGATCGAGTGGCCCGTGGTGGGGTTATATGGGCAGGCGTATGCTTTGGACAACGAACACAGGTGCATTTTATTGATGGCATTTTGAATGCACAGAGATACCGTGATGAGACCCTGAGGCCCATTGTTGTGCCATTCATCCACGACCATCACCTCATGTTGCTGCATGATAATGCACGGCCCCATGTTGCAAGGATCTGTACACAATTCCTAGAAGTGGAAAACATCACAGTTCTTGCATGGCCAGCATACTTACCGGACATATCACCCATTGAGCATGTTTGGGATGCTGTGGATCGGTCTATACGACAGCATGTTCCAGTTCCTGCCAATATCCAGCAACTTTGCACAGCCATTAAGGAGGAATGGACCAACATTCCACAGGGCACAAACAACAACCTGATCAACTCTATGCGAAGGAGATGTGCTGCACTGCGTGAGGCAAATGGTGGTCACACCAGATACTGACTGGTTTTCGGAACCCCCCCCAACACAGTAAAACTACACATTTTAGAGTAGCCTTTTATTGTGGCCAGCCTAAGGCACACTTGTGCAGTAATCATACTTGTTGCAGACAGAGCGGGCATTCCAGAGGGCACAGGAGAAGGGGAGGATGGTTTTGGGAATTAGGGGAATGGAGATTAAATTGCATAGATCTCGACTACTGCCAGAGGGTGTAGGGTGATGGTGATGGGCATGTTGGGTGTTGTTAAATGAGGGAGGCCCAGGGTTTGGGGAAATATCACCAGAGGCTAAGAGAAGCAGAAGAGAAAGGGAGGCAACATGGGAATAGGATTTATATGAGAGGACATGCTTGAGCATCCTGGTTTTGCTAGCATGTAGGCTTAGAGTTAGAAAGAGGTGATGAGTGCAGTAATAGGGAGAGGGGAGAAGTGAGGATATGTACGATGATTGTTTAGGCACCATTCGCAGCTGGGATTCAAAGCATGGCAAATGGCTGTGGGAATAGTGCATTACAGCAAGGTGTGTATTTCTTTTGTAAAGCTGTGTGTATCAAAGCTGACAAGCATCAGGCTTGAGGAGCCTGCTAATTAGGATTGCTGATGTATACCTAGAGCTGAGAGACAGCTAGGTTTTGTTTTGAAGTTTCATTTATTTACTTTGGAGCACTGTATGGCCTGTAATACACACTTTTAAGCAGCACAAATAAATGCACCACTGTTTTGCCAAGACATTGCTGGGCTGGCATCAGTGTCTAAAAACCTTCTCATTCCAGGAAACATTACACCCTGCTACCTTACCCTAGCTAAAGTATGGTAAAGGACTTCAGGCCTTTTGTAATACAATCTGCTATTTAAAAGGACAGTAAATGAAGTGACAGAAAATGGAGGAATTGATAAAACGTTTACACGGCAGGGCATGATACTTGCTGTGCAACAGAAGCAGGACAGAGACAGCAGTGGATAAACTGCTCTGCAGGAGTAAATGTGGGCACTGCACAAACAGACTCAGCAGCAGATAAGTGCTGTACAAGAACAAACAAAATTACCGTTTGAAAAATTGGCAGGTGCGGCAGACATGGACTGGAAGACACAGAGGTGGTACAGTTGCTTACACTAAGGTTTCCCGAAAAAGCCACAGGTGCTCCTGACAAGTTCTCAACTATTCATATTGGTTGCTTCCTCTCCAAGATGGCAGCTGATGATGACCCTGAGGCACTGGTGACATTAAAAAAGGGAAGACTGGCCTAAAATGCAGTAAGGACTGGTGGCCCCCTTGCAAATGGATGGGTTGCAGAGAGCCTACTATGATTTAAAGTCTGCAGATGCTTCAGATTATGACAAGGTCAATAAGGAAATACTGCCAAGGTTGGGTGTTACCTTTGGCAGCACAGGCATAGCTAGCAGGTCAGCAGCTGGTCATACCAGGCTGAAAAAACTCTGCGGTTACAGATGTTCAATTTCATCCATTTAGTCCCGACTGGGCAGTAGATAGGGGAGTCCCAGGAGCTTTTTATTGAGTACTGAGCTCCTTTAAGCTCCTGAAGTGAAAACCGCTGATACGCTGTCTAGTTATCAAAACCAGAGCTGGTGAAAAACAAACATTTTTTCAAAATTTTCTTTGGAAAGGCATTATTACGGAGTCTGGGGAGCAGGGTAAACTGAAGCCCTACCAAATTCCCAAAGCAAGGAGGAAAGACATCCGTGCAAAGTTAAAGGGGTTGTAAAGTCTCATTGTATGCAGTAAGGTGAAAAAAAACTTTTGTTGTGCAGCTGCCCCCCCAGAGCCCCCCTTTTACTTATCTGAGCCTGATCGTTCCAACGACGAGAGCGAGCCCAGCAGCCCCAGCAGCTGTCTCGGGTCCTCATTGGATATATTGATAGCAGTGCAGCCATTGGCTCCCACTGCTGTCAAATCCAGTGATGCGGGAGCAGGGGGGGGGCAGGGTTGAGTCCTGCTGTCTGCGTCAATGGACGCAGTAGCAGGACTCGTAAGCACGCCCGCACGAGTGCCCCCATGGAAAGTGTCTTCTTGGGTGCACTCGATGCAGAGGAACAGCCAGGAGTGCCAGCAAAGGACCCCAGAAAAGGAGGATCGGGGCCGTTCTGTGCAAAACCCACAGAGGAGGTAAGTATGACAGGTTTGTCATTTAAAAAAAACAAAAAACAAACCTTTAGTATCATTTTAAGAAAATGCTAGTTAGGCATTACTGAGGAGCCTAATTGTGACTGGCCCAGTCCCATTGCTCTGATCCCAAAACCAGAGTAGTTGGTAGAGGTTTTTAACAACCTTAGCATGTTCAGTGACAAAATTTTACATTTATCCTATGCCCGGTAGACAAGCTCATAGACAGGCTGGGGCAAAGCATTTTTACTGCAACCTAGGATTAGCGGATTTTCCAAGTTAAAGACTACCTTTGTAACACCTGATTATTCTATATTGGAACAAAAATGCCCTCACCACATTCCAAAGGGACATGGACAGAACCTAAAACCAGTGGGTTACAGTGGCAGTCAGCAACCCGTCGATCATGGGCAGGTGGAGCACGTCCCTTTCTTGCCGACCATGGACTGCTCCTCCCACATATGCAGAGTGGTCACAAGGGCTGGCCACACGACGAGACGACCCAACTTAAGTACTGGCTTGTTTTCACCACTAGATGGCGTGGATGGATACTAGTCACTTTAACATATCTTTACATCTGTTCGGACGTGTTGTCCGTATGTATCATTAAACCATTTCCTGCTAACTAGTTTTGTAATTGTCAGTAGGTAAATGGAAAAAAACAATGTTATATTCCCTCTCTTTGTGCTTCGTGCATGCACATAATTATTAATTACATCCCCTCACTGGGCTAGCTATTCCCCTAAGCGGTGAAGCTTTAAAGTATTATCGGTTATAAAACCTGTAATATTACGCTAGTTGGTAGGTCACATACTGGAATAAGATATCCAGCTTGCCAAGCCTTACTTATAAGGGGTTTACACAGTATTATTACATCGTACAGACATGAATCACAATCTATACTGAGCAGTCTTGTATCTCGATATACAATATATATTGATGTTAAAATTAGTATTAGAATAACATCTAAAATTACCCATAATATAAATTCCTACTTAGGTGACTTTTATCCATCACAGTCCCGGATAAATTCCATGTTCTACTAAGCATATTCAATATGGCACTCAATATAGGTAATACAAACCAATATAAGAAAACTATAAAGAACCATTATAAAAAATTAAACCCCATAGCTGATCGGTGAGGGCATAAGGTCTCCAACCCAAATAGGAGCCATTCTACAGGCGAATTCAATCGCCTGACCAAATAGATGTTACTCCTAATAAGCTGGTTAATTAATTATTTACACACAGAAGATGAAACAGAAGATAAAACACAGGGACTCTACAACAGAACTAGATTCTTCATTACTTAAAAAGCAATTTAGATCCAGCTCTATGTTGAGTCCCTCAGGATTAAGGGTCCTCAAAAGGTGAATCCAGCGGGTTTCCTTCTTCTAAATCTCCCTCACCTTATTTGCTCCCCTCCAGTTGGATGCTACTTTCTCAACCCCCCACCCCCCCCCCCCCCCAGAACTGCAAGGTAGAAGGATCCCTTTGTGAGCAGTCATATAGTGTAGGGAAACACTATGGTCTTTGAAACCCTTTATTATGTTCATGACGTGTTCACCTATGCGGACTTTCAATAGTCGTTTGGTCCGTCCGACATACAAAAGGCCACACGGGCACATTAATACATATAGAGCATGTGTAGTATCACATGTTCTGTATTGATTTATCTTCTGTTTTTTTTTTTTTTACCTGTACTCGTAGAGTGAAAATCAGTTTGTAGTCTCATATTATTCCCCGTCATTTTACAGGCCCTACATGAGCCACATGACCTAAAGCCCTTTCTTTCGGGCCATAGGGTGGTACCCGTACCCCTCATTGGAGGGTCCAAGATCTTTTCTACTAATATATCTCCAAAGCTAGGGGCCCTCCTAGACACAAAACTAGGTTTAGTAGGGAGAAGAGGTCCTAGTGTCCGATCCATCTTTAAAAGGTGCCAGTGCCTCTGAAAGATGTCCTCCACCTCACGATATTGGTTGTAGTAGTCAGAAATAAAGCTCCACTGTTTGTCTATACCAGCATTAACTGGGTGTTTAACTCAACATAAAGCTGGATCTAAATTGCTTTTTAAGCAATTCATGATCTAGTTCTGTTGTAGAGCCCGTGTTTTATCTTCTGTTTCATCTTAAGTTTGGTTATTTATTTACACACAGATTTGGTGAGGTGATTGAATTTGCCCGTAGAATGGCTCCTATTTGAGTTGAAGGCCTTATGCCCTCACCAATCAGCTATGGGGTTTCATTTTTTATAATGGTTCTTTATAGTATTTATATTGGTTTGTATTACCTATATTGAATGCCATATTGAATATGCTTAGTAGAACATTGAATTTATCTGGGACTGTGATGGATAACAGTCACCTAAGTAGGAATTTGTATTATGGGTAATTTTACATGTTGTTCTAATCCTAATTTTAACATCAATATATATTGTATATCAAGATACAAGACTGCTCAGTATAGCTTGATGTCTGTACGATGTAATAATACTGTATAAACCCCTCATAAATAAGGCTTGGTAAGCTGGATACCTTATTCTAGTATGTGACCTACCAACTAGCGTAATATTACAGGTTTTATAACCGATAATACTTTAAAGCTTCACCGCTTAGGGGAATAGCTAGCCCAGTGAAGGGATGTAATTAATAATTATGTGCATGCACTAAGCACAAAGAGAGGGAATATAACATTGTTTTTCCCATTTACCTACTGACAATTACAAAACTAGTTAGCAGGAAATGGGTTAATGATACATACGGACAACACGTCCGAACAGATGTAAAGCCATGTTAAAGTGACTAGTATCCATCCACGCCATCTAGTGGTGAAAACAAGCCAGTACTTAAGTCGGGTCGTCTCGTCGTGTGGCCAGCCCTTGTGACCAAGTTGGTAGTGACGAAACGCGTCAGTGACGTGGCCACGCGACGACTTACACCGAGCGGATTGGATCCGAAGTGATGCTGCGGAAGAGAACGAACGAGCGGCGATCACGAACGGGTAACAAGACTGCTCGTTTGTTACATGAATGATCGTTTTTGAAGTTTTGACATGTAAGCGCATTTTTAACATTAAAACTGCTTTTTTAAATTAGATACTACACTATGAGAGGTCATTTCTCCTTCTTCCCATACAAGCTACTTTGATAGGAAGATTAGATGGTGGAAGCTGGTGTTTTTGTGGAACACACTGTTGGGGAGATTGTCGTCTATTTAAGACATGTTGATTGACCTCGGGACATCTGGTGAGCCTCAGTATGTTTAATGCGCTCACGTGGTGGCACTGGTGGAGGAGTTCCTGATTTTAAGTTTTGCTTCACAGCAATTTATGGACACAATTGCTTTTTGTCTTAGATGGACTGTTAGCACATGCACTTTATGTCATGATATGTGTGATCATTTATTTATAATTGCGCTGCTGAAAACATTTGCAACTTTTCAGTTTTCAATTTTAGATACATTTTTTACTAAAGTAGCAGCATTTTTTGAAGTATAATTCACTTATTTTGGAGAGCGCAGTGTTTTGTTTTATATATTTATTATTAAAATTTATACTGACCTGTAATATCTTCATGTTTGGATCCTCCCACTAACTCCAGGTGCAGGGCGTGGCAATGGGCACTCGTTGGTGGGAGAAGGAACTCTTTTCCGATGACACTATTTCTGACCTTCTTGGCCATATATTGACTTGGTATCAATATATAGACGACGTGCTACTCTTGTGGATAGGTACCAGGGATGAGCCCACTCTATTAATGAACCACATCTCTATGAACTACTACAACTTGAAATTCACCATGAACTGTGACCAACGGAGGATCACATTCCTTGACGTTGAAATAAAGGGATTTTATTATAACTTACCGTAAAATCCTTTTCTCCGAGTTCACTGACAGACGCAGCTCTTCATGACTTTGTGGGGGTTTTATGTTCCTCCTACCAGGAGTTAACTAGGCAGGGAAAAGAATTCAGCTGGCCCCTCCCCTGGGGGCCGTCCTCTTTTCCTACATTAAAACCCCCCTCACAGAGGAGCTCTCCAGTTTGTATCACAGTAGCCTTTTCTCAAGGAAGAGGGTGGTTGCTCACGGGTAACGGTGCGGGACGTGGACCTCAATCACCCTCCTAGGTTTGTACTTCTATAATGTCCAGTCATATTTAAAATTATTATTTATATATTTTGTTTTGTGACGCGAGAGGTTTTATTCACTTA
>BLSH010307272.1:342563-366625 GCA_018402905.1 Glandirana rugosa
AAAAAAAAATTTAAAACCCCAAAAATGAATTCTCATCATCCGTAAACGCGACCACTTTTGCGCAAACCAATCAATAAACGCCGATTGCGATTTTTTTTATCGCAAATATGAGGAAGAATATAAATCGGCCAAAAACGGTGAAAAAAAATGTTTTTTTATATTTTTTTTTGGGATTTGTATTTTAGGAAAAAGTAAGAAATTTGGGTTTTTTTGCAAAATTGTCGCTCTTCTTTTGTTTATAGCGGCGATCAGAAATGACGCAGCGGTGATCAAATACCACCAAAAGAAAGCTCTGTTTGTGGGGAAAAAAAGGACGCAAATTTCGTTTGGGTACAACGTCGCACGACCGCGCAATTGTCAGTTAAAGCGACGCAGCGCCGAATCGCAAAAAGGGCTCCGGTCCTAAAGCTGGAAATCCTTCCGGGGCTGAAGTGGTTAATGAGGGGAAAAATGAATTTAAATGATTTTAGCAAATGGCTGCAATATAACAGAGTGAGAAAATGTAAGGGGGTCTGAATACTTTCCGTACCCACTGTGTGTGTGTAATATATATATATATATATATATATATATATATACACACACACACACATATATTCACACATACATACATATGCACACACACATACTTATATACACACACATATACACCCATACACACGTAATTTAAATTTTCATAGTAGAACTTCTTTTGGTACTGACTAGAAGTAATAATAAATACTTTGTGCGTGTCAACAAAGTCATCTGCACACTGAGACAGTGCTATTTTCCAGCAGGTTGACTGCAGGATAATGATCCCTTGGAAATCCACATTAATTTTCTGTGTCCCCAAAAATATCATAAAAAAAAAAACAACACAGAGGAAATGCAATTTAAATGACAAAAGAAACTCGTTCTTTTTTATACCGAGGTAATTATCTAGCGCTTGCATATTTTAAATGAAATGCGATTATTAAATTGTGCGTTACCATGGTACTGGCTTCAAAATGTTTCCTATAAGGCAGAGGGCAGAAACATGAAATAAATAATAAAAAAATGAAATTAAGTGAAATTAAACGCAAGAGAGTCCATTAATCAGAGGCTTCAGGCAGAGAGAGAGGGGGGGGAAAAGAAAGATGGGAGCTTCTCTGATGTTTAACAATCCCAGATCTTAAGAACTAAACTACAAAGTAAGGAAAATATTCTAGAATATCGATGATACACTGCTCTTCACTGCCGCTAACAGATAGCAGTTCTTAAAATACTATGCAGTATGCATGCCATGCACACCTCAAAAAATCCCTGGTGAAAGAAATGGACATGTACAGAGAACCTTGACTCCAAGCATTGCATAAACATATATATATACAGTATATGTCTATTATCATAAAGCAGTGCTGCCCAAAAAGAAAGACCTGCTCCACTGGTGGTATAACCTGCAGGTAATCTCTCGCCATTCTGGTCACAGACATTACGGTTTACCTACTTTGCAGTGCCCAGGTGCTGCATTAGTATTACTAAACCCAGGACCCTGCATTCACTATATCTGTTCTCTCACAGTAAGTAGAACATGGAAATGCAAATATTTTAGTAAATATAAACTGCTAAATACCTTTTCTCATCAGCAGTATACAGCATATAAATATTGAAGATTTTATGAGACTTTTTTTTGGTTCTTATGCACATTATTGGACACGTCGTTTATTATAAATATATCTTTTTTGTGGGATTAAGGTTGTGGATAAGTGGTGTCCAGCCTTGAGACACATTGGATCAATGAATTGTCACAGTAGATGTCATTAGTTTGAGCACATTTAATATGCGTTTATGCACGGTTATTAAATTACTAAAGTCGTGTCCAGCCTTGAGACACATTGGATTTCATAAATTGTCACAGGAGATGTCACTAGTTTGAGCACAAATATTTGTTATTATGCTATGCACGGTTATAAATTGTAACACTTGCAGCGATTGATATTAATGCAGCTTGTTAGATGTCACAAGTGTTTTAATTAGTCCATTCACATACACGTGATAAGCGCTGAGCACTTTGCTTAACCACTTCAGCCCCGGAAGGATTTCACACTTTAGGACCAGAGCACTTTTTGCGATTCGGCACTGCGTCGCTTTAACTGACAATTGCACGGTCGTGCGACCTTGTACCCAAATTAAATTTGTGTCCTTTTTTTCCCCACAAATAGAGCTTTGTTTTGGTGGTATTTGATCCCCTCTGCGTCATTTCTGATCCCCGCTATAAACAAAAGAGCGACAATTTTGCAAAAAAAACCCAAATCTCTTACTTTTTGCTAAAATACAAATCCAAAAAAAAATAAATAAATAAATAAAAAAACATTTTTCCATCGGTTTTGGACGATTTATATTCTTCCTCATATTTTTGGTAAAAAAAAAAAAAAAAAAAAAAAAAAAAAAAAAATCGCATTCAGCGTTTATTGATTGGTTTGCGCAAAAGTTGCCACGTTTACGGACTATGAGAATTCATTTCTGGGGTTTTTATTTTATTTTTTACTAGTAATGGTGGCGATCTGCGATTTTTAGCGGTACTGCGATTTTGCAGCGGACATGTCGGACCATTTTGACACTTCTTTGGGACCATTGGCATTTATACAGCGATCAGTGCTATAAAAATGCACGCTTTACTGTGTAAATGCCATTGGCAGTGAAGGGGTTAACCTGCAGGGGGGCACGCTAAGGGTTAACTGTGTTCCCTGGGCGTGTTCTGTGTGTGGGCTGCCCTGACTGGGGAAAGGGGATGATCACGGCTTCCATATAGAGGAAGCCTGTGATCATCGCCCTTCCCCCTTCAACAGAACGGAGATCCGTGTTTACATACATGGACCTCCGTTCTCTCACTGCGGGGGGGGGCATCGCGGGTAGCCGGCGCCGATCGAGTCCGCCGCACCCGCTTCCTGGCCCCCCTCCCGGTCACAGTAAGCGCGCCTCCAGCGGCGTGCACGCGCTCACAGCACTAGTTATCGCAGCCGACGTCGTATGACGGCAGTTTGCGATAACGAGCCACTCTGTCGCCATCAGACTGTGGTCGGCAAGTGGTTAATCATCAGTATGCAGCAGTCTTAGGACTTCAATCAGTGTCTGGTTAAGGCTTGTAGAAGGAGTTTTTATTCTACTCTGACTGTCCTATGAGGCTGCAGGACCCCTAACCCTTTATTTGGACAGTGCGGATTGTCCCCATGTACACTCGCAAGAAAAACTTTAGCAATACACACCAAACTGAGCATGTGCAGAGTGACTCCAAAGGCTCTGTCTTATCATGAGATGGATTGGGGACAGTGAAGAAGAGGAGGATTAGAGAAGACAGGATAAACCTACCTTATTACACAATGCGCAGGATTATCCCCTTAGGTACCACAGTGAGTATAACAAGCATGCTTTACTGCATATACAGACTGCTTTTACTGCTGTGGGCTTAGTAACACTTTAAAGTAATATTAAACCCTATTTTTTTTAACTGAGAGCTCAGGAGCCAGCAGCATTGAACTGCAAGTGAAAAATAATTAACTATGGAATGTTTATTCTTTTGTGCTCATGTGTTGGAACTAAAAACCACTGAGGGTTTAATAAAAGTGATCAGAATTCTTGTTATCCAATCTAGAGAAAGCTACTGGTAGCAGGCACTAAAGAGAGGACACTAAAAGCAGGTTGGATTGAAGCTTATATGGCCCTCCATATTGGAGAAAGTCACATACTTTAAGCTGCACTCTGCAAATATCTAAATACACATTTGAAATGCATGTATGAAATCTGGTTTACCTGCTAAAAAATATTCTGTCTGTACATTCCTAGGAGTTACAGAACCCTGCCAGACAGCAGAAAAAAAGCTGGTGTGGTGGTGCACTGATTATTCTCTTCTGCAGTTGAAAAATCAGTTAACTTTCAGAAAAATTGCATGTATTCATTTTTTTTTACCTTTGCCCAGACCTAAAAGACACCCCCCCACCCTCCAAAGATATATTGCCTACAGAACTACTATGGAAGTGGCCTCTTGTTTGTTTACATTTCTCTCCTAGGCCATAGACTCTATGGGGCTTATCTTCTGCGGCCCAGAAGTCTATGGGCGGTTTCTAAAGTCTACATTCAAATGGTGGTTTCTAAAGTGCAGAGAAAAGTTACAGGGCAACAAACGGGAGGTTGCAGGAAGGATAGGTTTACATGAGAGACCCCCTGTACTAAGGTCTAAATCAAAGTCAGGTCAGCAGTCTCTGAAACAAAGAAATGTGACGTGACCTTTGAAATTACTGGAGCGCAAAATGTTGGTCTAGACCCAGCTGCAGGAAAGAGTAATTCATCCAATGGAAAAACTCCAAGGGTGGAATTCCCCAGACTGACACCCAATCTATCTCCGAAGATTATTTATTATTATTCATTACAGGTATTTGTACCTGTAACAAAACTTTATGCTGTGCATACTGTACATTTACATTAGTCCCTGTCCTCAAGGGGCTTACAATCTAGTGTCCAAATCTCAAAAGCATACAGACATTTTCTACGGCAAATTTAGACAGGAGCCAGTTAATCTACTTTAGAATAACGCTTTTGGAAAAAGCTTTCCGAGCTTTTAACATATGAGGAATCATAGGTTCAGAAATGTCTTTGCTTCTCACAAAATCTGGACTTCAACAGCCATACCATGAATGCCAGCAACTGTGAATGAGGATAGTCCTTGCGACAAAAAGAGCCAGGTGTTTTGTCAGGTCGGCGCACTCTATTCCCCGAAGCCAGTCCAAAGCTATGAGATCACCAGAATGCCCTCTATCACAATCCTGCATTGCAAGGAGTTTCAAGGGAGGAAGGGCATAGGTCAGTGTGTAATGATCCCACTGAACCTCCAGAGCATTCACTGCTTCCACTAGAGGTCTGGAGTCAGAGACATTGTCCTTCAAAGGCTGTGTGAAACAGACGCTTCTTGGATGAGCTTTCATCAGTACAGCACTTTAATCAAAATGTCCTCCACATGTGTACGGTCAGGAAACCTATATAGGTGATGAAATGGGAACCATCTAGTGGCCTGTCACAACTGTGTGGGAAGAGGAAAAAAAACAAACATACATATTCAACTTTCCTATCATCGATCCAAAGTTGCAGTTGTCCCCCGTTGGGCTCCAAGCCCGGGAACACTGCACAGTCACAGTTCTCTGCTCTGTCCCTCCAGAGCTCCATGAAGCTCCGGGCTGTGGAGGCAACTGGAGCGGCTGCCTCAGGCTCTCGGCAGTGCAATGAAAGGTTTAGCCAGCTGCCAGTCAGGCATCTGGGTGCATCCTGATATTGTCCGGATACATTCAGAGAATGGAGAGGATCTGTGACATCAGTCAACAACAGACTTTAGCCCAATGTCAGTTGATTCTGGGTCACAGGAGTGCAAAAGTGCACTCCTAACCCACATGAGAAGTATGACCAAACAAGCTTTGGCCATGCTTCTTTTAACCACCTGCCGACTGCGCTATAGCCGAATGATGGCTACAACGCAACCGGCCAGTTCTGGGAGTCAAATGACGTACTGCCGTGATCGTGCCCAGCACACGCTCTGTGATCGCTGTGTCATTAGGACACAGCTGATCACAGTTCAGGGTAAAGAGCCAATCAGAGCTGCCTTTTACCACTTTACCAATCACAGCTGATCATGATGTAAACACAAGCAGTTTATCGGCATTCCTTTCCTCACACTGACAGCATGAGAAGAGGAGAGCCAATAACTGGCTTGTGTGAGAGACATCTACACTGATAATCAGTGCACTGATTATCGGTAAACCGATTATCGGTACAGTACCAACAGTGCCCACCAGAGCTGCTAATCAATGCCCATCAGTGCCGCCTACCAGTGCAGATCAGTGCCGCCTGCCAGTGCGGCTCAGCAGTGCCGCCTACCAGTGCGGCTCAGCAGTGCCGCCTACCAGTGCGGCTCAGCAGTGCCGCCTACCAGTGCGGCTCAGCAGTGCCGCCTACCAGTGCGGCTCAGTAGTGCCGCCTACCAGCGCCCATCAGTGCAGCCAACCAGCGCCCATCAGTGCAGCCAACCAGCGCCCATCAGTGCAGCCTATCAGCGCCCATCAGTGCAGCCTATCAGCGCCCATCAGTGCAGCCTATCAGCGCCCATCGGTGAAGGAGAAAAATTGCCTGTTTTCAAAATTTTATAACCAACTGTGAATTTTTTTTTTTTTTTATTATTTTTTCGTTTATTTAGCAAAAAATAAAAAACCCAAGTGGTGAATAAATACCACGAAAAGAAATCTCTATTTGTGTGAAAAAAAATTATAAAAATGTAATATGGGTAGTGTTGCAGGGCCGCGCAATTATCATTCAACGCGCCCCGTAGACAAGTGGTTAAGTTTTAATTATTTACTCCAAATAATGGCAAAATCAATTTTAATAGAATTTGACCGAGTCAGCCAAGGTTTTAAAAAAAAAAGTAGGGCCACTGACAACAGAGCTCTAGAGAAGGCTTCCATTCATTTATCAGTTGGGTCTTAAAGTGGTATTAAACCTCAAGACAAAAATGTAATATATTACAGCCAAACAAGCCATAGATGTGGTAGATGCATTTGTTTTCTTTTTTTTTTTTTAGTTTTTTTGTATTTATTGCACCTAGTGGTTTGGCCATTAGCACATTTCCTGTCCTAGGGTGTGTGCATTTTGGATGAAGTAAAGAAGACACCCTTGGAAAACAGTATTGTCAGCCTGGGGAGACGGTAGCGTCTAAACTAGTGTTCAGATGAATTTGGATAACAACTTAAAGCTAAAAGTGGTTGTAAACCCTCACATATACCCAGTAAAGTGATTGGCCTCAGGTGATACACAAAGATGAAACAAATTCTCCTACATAAGTTGTTCTTGTCTATCTGCAGTCTTCTTTTCTCTACATCCACAAGTGCTGAATTTATAAGCTTGTTTAAGAGTTCACAAAAAAAGGGCAGGGAGCATAAACTACACTCTGCAGAGGTCTGCAAGGAGAGATGAAATTACACTCCGCAGAGCTCAGTGAGAAGAGCTCTGATATAGCGGATTGGAGGGAAGAGAGACAGCCCCCTTCACACAGATTAAAGGAACAAAGCGGAGGCTGCCAATCAGCCGAATTTTCTCTCCTGTCACCATCTTTCTCTTGGTGTCAGGAAATTTTTTCACAAGTAATTGTGTTGCATTTGATAAACAATATAGGATTTTTTTTAATCAGATATACCAGTACATGGGACAATCGGTTTAGTAGTTGGTCTTGGAAACAGAAATCAGGTTACTTTTAAGTGTTTGAATGGTAAACAAGTCTATAACCTAGGCAAATAACTTGATTTTTCTGACATATATATATAACCTAGATACCAATATATATATATAAAACCTAGATACCAGAGTGCCATCTTGTGGTAGAATTTGAGAATGCCTCTCTATTTGAAAAGGCAGTACACCCATGTGGGGATGGTACAGTTGGAGCAGGCTTTTGTTCTGTAACTATGGTAACCGTTGTCAACAAAAGCTTGACAGCCTGAAACTAACCAAATGAAAGCCGATAGCAGAGACTAATAGAGAGGACTCCATAATGCATTAACACCAAGAAAGGAAGGTCTGTACCAGCCATAACCTGAAGACACTTTCGCCTGATCTCAAGCAACTGCTTAGAAGGTTGAGTCGCCATTGGCTACGGAGATCACAAACAAACCGTAACCTAAGTAAATTTTAAGCATATTTCCACTGTTTACAGACCATAGTTTCTGCTTATTTGCTAGGCATCTTGCTTGGTATATTTGTCAGTCTTGTGTTGTACTCCTAATATTGTAACAGTTTTTATATGTACAGCATTATTGTTTAGTACATTTATACACTGCAGAGGTCTGAGCTTCCTTGCTTATACCGCAAAGTAACCTTACTAGATAGATGCAAGCAGAACAATGATTCATGCTGATAGCAGAGGAAGGACGCAGCAGACAGAAATAACACTTAGTGCTTTTAAAAGAGACAAGTACACACTATAAAGGTATAGGCTTTGTTCATATTTCATGCCTGAGGTTTGCAACCACTTGAACACCAGCTAACACTTTATAAGCAGTTACCTCAAACTGTCAGTGTTAAATGGTTTATCTGAACTCTGTAACTAACACTTTTTGTCTGGGCAGCTTGAACTGTTAAAGTAAGCTGGAAAATAACCCGACTTACTGGCTAGAGAACAGGTGAAAATAAATGGGAAAAAAAAGAAACCGAATGCAGCCACCGAATAAGTAGACATTTTTTGCAGTTTTTTTATTTACGAGCCTGCAGAGCATTGCATTCATAATTAGATAACGGGGTGCAGACTCTCAGTAAGGCTGTCTGCTTGTACCTCCCATATAGGCAGACAGCCACTGGAGAGCAGGAAGATCAATGAACTACAAGAACACTCAACAGCACCCTCACAGTTCATTGAGAACTACAAGCAGACTGCTGCAATGGCAGATCATAGCTGTAGTTCATTCATTCACAGAACTCTGAATGAATGTACGGGCAGAAACCCACACGGCCATGCGGTTTTCAAAATGTCACAGCAGGTGCAGGCAGAGAATCCCCCAATTACTGTCAGATTGAAAGTGGGGGGGGGGGGGCAATCAGCATTGTGGGTGGGAGATTGCTGAACATGTTATATGTTACACCCTAAATACAGATAACATGTTTAGAAAGGTGGGCTTGTCTTTTAATATCTTTTTATAGACAGGCGCATCCTCTACCGGTATGGTGATCACTTTGTCAAGTCAAGAAACTGCTGGATGCCCAGTGGGGACAAACTACATTTTTATAAAGTCCTCTTCAAAAGACTAATAAACATGGCTAATAATCACCTGAAGGGAAGCAATCAGTTTGCCAAGGTGTAATTATAATCTGAGTCTCCCAGGAGAATGCTTGTGTCAAAGTAAACAAATAACTGGGTTATTTGACCCATAAAGTCTTGCATGACTGTAGTAAAAACTTCAGCTGAGAAAGCACAGGAATCGGTCAACCCCAATAGAGCTAAAAATATTCTAAAGACATAACAGACTCAAGGTACTCAAGATGCGGCACACAGACCTTGCACTGAATTATACTGGTACGCAGTAAACTGCATCAAAAACGCACTAGAACACACATCCTTATTTAAGGTGAAGAAAAAAAAAAGGGGGGAGGGGGATGCACTGGAACGCATCAAAAACGCACATGCAGAAAAGCATTGACAACAGATTCCGGACTGCGTTTCTATAGTGTAAACTGGTCCTAAGGGCCAGTTCACACCACATGCAGTCCAGTGCTTTTTTTCTGCATCAAAAACGCATGGAAAGTAGGTTATATGGTTTTCAGTGGCATAGTTCACACCAGTGCAGTCAGTTAAAGGGCTTTCCAGTTCCAGAAAGAAAAAAAAAAAAAAAAAAAAAAAGTAGAACATGCTGCATTTTTCCTGCACTGGAACGAAGTATAACACATCAAAAACACACCAGAACGCACGGGGATGCATCAAAAGTGCGCCGGACCCCAGTAGAGTGGAAAAAATAAACTGGAAAAAATGTTTAAAAAAAAATCTGGAAAGCATCCGGAAACGCATCAAAAATGCACTGCAAAGCGCCAAAACCATGCATGCAAAAATGCCTTCAGAACAGATCTGGAGTGCACTTTTTGGTGTGAACCAGTTCTAAATCTCAGTACTGGATGGACAGAAATACAAATCCTGTGGCAGGTAGAACAGCCCCCTTATATGTATTCCATCTGTGTAATTAACTGTTTGCCTTTAGTTCAGATTTAATAGACACGGATTCACTCATAGAGCCTAATGTTGGCACAGAAATGAAAGGGATGTATGGGTGTAAATACTTTACAAAAGAGTGTACCTTTGTGGAAACTCCAGCAACAGGGATGTGCTAACAGCCTATGTTGCCAGCTACCTGCTGCTGTTGCCAGCTTTACAATTTTATCCACAGATTTGCATTAAAATTATTGCGTGAATACAAAAACACTGCCCTCAACAAAAACAAATAAATGAATAAATAAATAAATAGTAAATAGTAAATTGAGCAGCTGCTATGTAAAATAAAATGCAAAAGAAGTCTACTATAAATGGTAATAGCAAAAAGCAGCGCTAGAGTTAATTCATTAAACTCATACACATAAATTTAAGAAAAAGTGCTAGTGCAAAAAATATCAAAAAGTGCAACAATATGTATAAGGTGCAAGAGTCCTCTTTAAATTGAAGCAGCTATGCTGTTTTCAAAACCAAAGTCCTCCACCACTGATCACCGCATGCATGTGCACACTTTGGGGGCTCACCAGAAATCAGAAGGTATAACGGCTCATCTTTCCACAACAAGAGGGCTCATCAACTTCTCAAGGGTCACCTCCACAAGGACTCGGTACACAGAGATCAGAAGGTAAATCAGCTCATCTTTCAAAGACGAGCTGATTTACCTTCTGATCTCTGTGTACCGAGTCCTTGTGGAGGTGACCCTTGAGAAGTTGATGAGCCCTCTTGTTGTTGAAAGATGAGCCGTTATACCTTCTGATTTCTGGTGAGCCCCCAAAGTGTGCACATGCATGCGGTGATCAGTGGTGGAGGACTTTGGTTTTGAAAACAGCATAGCTGCTTCAATTTAAAGAGGACTCTTGCACCTTGTACATATTGTTGCACTTTTTGATATTTTTTGCACTAGCACTTTTTCTTATATTTATGTGTATGAGTTTAATGAATTAACTCTAGCGCTGCTTTTTGCTATTACCATTTATAGTAGACTTCTTTTGCATTAAAATTATTGCGGTTCAGTTACAAACTCAAATAAAGTACTGTAAATAGTCAAACAATGCAATATAGCACACTAATACAAACATGCATAACTATATTACTACTTTAGTATGCAAGTGTGTGTGTGTGTGTTTATATACACCTATATACTTTAAATTAAAATTTTGAAGCTGTAACCCGTTGTTTGGACTTCTATGTGTGTAAGTGTGTTTGTGTGCACGTGCGTGCATTTCCTCCAGAAAACGTACCTTTGACCAATTAGGCCGTTTTAGCTGCACTTCTGGTTTATATTCCTTTTTGGGTGCTAATCCAAATGGTAAGGCAGGAACTGCAGGCACCCCCCAGCTTCCAAAACCAGGGGGAGGAGGAGGGCCACCCAGCATGCCAGGAGGTGGGGGTGGTGGACCTCCAGGACCACCAGGGAAAGGAGGAGGTGGTGGTGGCAGTCCAGGACCTCCAGGAAACGGAGGGGGTGGTGGGGCGCCTGGAAAAGGTGGCGGAGGTGGAATCCCACCAGCACCAGGCATTGGTGGGGGTGGAGGTATGACACCTGGCAAAGGTGGTGGAGGAGGAACAGACCCACCAGGCAAAGGAGGAGGGGGAGGAGGCATACCAATTTGGCCAGGAAGTGGAGGGGGGGGTGGAGGACCACCAATAGCCATGAAGGGAGGTAGGGGAGGAGGAGGTGGAGGAGGTGCTCCCCCTGGAACTAAATTCCCTGGAAGAGGAGGTGGAGGAGGAGGAGGAGGTGGTGGAGCTGGTCCTGGTCCAGTGCCTGGAGTAGAAACCGGAATTACAACAGATGATTTTGACATAGTGGCCATTTCTTTTTTCGTATCTTCAAGTTCCTTTGAGACTTTTTCAATCTGCAAAGAAACAAACAGGAACATTAAAAGGAAACTACAAACACAGAAAATTATCAAATTAAAAATTAGCACGGCCCACAGACCCCCCTTTCCCTCCTAAACACGCACACGATGGGGGAAAGCCTACACATGGAAAGCTTGATTGTGCTACATGTCACATATCGTTGCTCGCATCAATAGGGACATTATTCATGATTAACGCTGAACAAATGACCTGTAGGGGCTTTTGAAAAATTTGGGGTACCGAATTTTGCCAGCAATTCATGGGCATATGCAAATTTAAAGCATTATTAAACCCAAAATCAATCTCACTAATACTTAAATGTGGTGGCTGCATTAAATTTCTTTTTCATTTAGGCTTTTTTACCTCTGTTTTCACCTGGTGATCTGTCCAGTAACAGCCCCTTACTCCTTTGGACGGCAGCATTGTCAGTCTCAGGGGAGGGAGTGTTCGATGTACTAGATGATTTAGATGCACAAAAAAACTGCAGCCAAACTCCAGCTCACACTGCAGTTACAGCAACAGTTTTTTTTTCTTTTGAGATAAAAGTTTTACATTAATAAAAGCTGATCATTGTAAGCACCCCTGTCAGTTGTAAATGGTTTGTCTCAACACACTAAACTGCTACATTTTCTAGAGAGCTTGGTTTATTGAAAAACAACAGACATACTGGCTGGATCACAAGGTGAAAAAGCAAAGAAAACCTAAAAAAGAAATCTAATGCAACCACCACATTTAAGAATTGGTAAGCTGCAATATAATATAATTATTGCTTTTACGTTTAATACAGCTTTAAGATTTGGGCATCTATTTACTCAGCACAACCTCATCGATTACATTTTACCCAAAAAGTGAGTAACATAATGCATTTGATTGTCCTAAAATCATTTTTAGTGGGTTTTTTTTAACTGACATTTTGTGCTTGATATACCGTTGCGCAAATATCACCTGACATAAAAAAATGAACTATTACAGAATGTAAAAGTATATCATTTTGGGGGTCTTAAGTAATCTTCAGGCCTAAAATGATTTTTTAAATGTGTGTGCAAAAAAACACAAAACTGTTCTGGCAGCAAAAGGAGTTAAATAAAGGTTTTTTTTTTTTTTTTTTTTAATTATTATATCTATGTTTAAATGTTGTTAAAAAGAACCTACCACCTAAACACAGTGATAATATTCATGGTGATGGTCTTCATAAGGTAATGTCCAGACAGACCGTACTCCTACATGCTGCACTTTTCAAAATATGAACGATATCAGAAATGGCAGCTGCATACCTGATGCAATATAGCCAACTATAATCTATTGACTCTTCGTGCCGGATCACTCAGGGGCAACCTAGTCGCCTGACCCCATGCAGTGCAATGGAACCGTTCTAATAGGAGCGATTCAAGTGGCTCTGACTTAGAAAAAGGTTCCAGTACTACTTTGGCGACTTCAAGCTACTTGCATTGACTTCTATTACAGAAAGTCAGATCGCCCCTGTGTGACCTTACACTTAGGCCTCACACACACAGGATGTTTTTACAGCTGCTGTTAGGGGCATTTGACGTTTTTTTAACTGCCTCTAAAAGCCCCTCCATGTTAGCCTATGTGTCCATGTCAGAGGCGTTTGTCAGAGGCGTTTGGAGGCATAAGCATTCAGGGGCAGCAGAAAAAAAAAAAAAAAAAAAAAAAAAACGACAACCTGTGCTTCCAGGAGCAGTAAAAACGAAAAACGGCAAAAACGCAGCTAAACATGTCAAGCCGCGTTTAGCCGTGTTTGAGGTTTTTACATTATAGGGAGTGTTTTTAATGAAAAAAACCCGGCTAAACGCTAATGTAAAAACGTGGCTAAACGCTAAAGTAAAAACGCAGCTAAACTGACATTTTTAGCGCTGTTGTAGCACTGACGTTTTTAAAACGTCCTGTGTGCATAAGGCCTTAGAGATATATACCATGAAGCCAGCATTCTTACAGCCATTTCACGTGCTACTTATTTCCTGTATTCACATAGTGCTGATCTATTACTCAATCCATTTTACATCGCTCATAGATCTATTCACATTGATGTTACAGCATACTTTTTCATATAACTGCAATGCAGAAACATTGTTTATTTGTAAATGCGATAACTTTTGGGCAAACCAAACACTTTTTGCGATTTTATTTACCAAAAATAAGTAGAATACATTTTGGCCTAAACTGATGAATAAATTTGTTTTTTTAATTTTTTTTGGATATGCATTATAGCAAAAATTAAAAAATATGTTTGTTTTTTTTAATTTGTCACTTTTTTTTTTGTTTATAGCGCAAAAAAATAAAAACCGCAGAGGTGATCAAATACCACCAAAAGAAAGCTCTATTTGTGGGGAAAAAAGGATGTCAATTTTGTTTGAATACAAACTCGCACGACCGCACAATTGTAAGTTAAAGCAACGCAGTGTCGAATCGCCAAAAGTGCTCTGGTCAGGAAGGGGGTAAATCCTTCCGGGGCTGAAGTGGTTAAATGAGTAAACACACAAGTAAATTACAGAGCTGAAATGTAAAACGTTCTATTTTTGTTTTACTCCTCCGTACTCAACCCTGTATTACTGATCTTTATTCAGCTGTGCGCAATGCCCCAAAGACAACGACACATCTCATTTAACATCAGTAAAAAACTCAGAATTTTTTACTCCCATCTGCAACAGGCCTAAATGACCTCCTACATGTAAAATGCCAATAACTGCATAGAACGTTAAAGGAAAATTATCACAAGAGATATACAGGCAATATCTTTGATGACATCCTGCTGAAAATGCTAAATGTTTACTTGTTGGGGGTTTAGTGGTTTCAGAATCACTAAACTGAAAATGTTTTTGAATGGAGACCACTGCCATTTTAGACAAGAACCGTACAGTTGGTCAGGAAGGGGTGCAATAAATGTGGGCAGTGGTGACACTGTGACCTTCTGCAAGTCAGGCAATTTGTGAATGTACGGTGTACTCACGTTGACAATTTTATTTCTCTCTCATCCATTGAGAAACAAGGAAGTAACTTAAATGTCACCTACAGAAAGATCAGACCCCAAAAAAAAAAAAAAAAAAATTGTAGGCCAGCTCAGTAAAAAACCCTCCTACTACCAAAATTAGGACAGGGGCCAGTTTAATGTCCTTCAGACTTTTGGGAGGGGGGGGGGGGGGTAGACTGTGGCCATTAGGAATGCAAATTGTCTTGGCAGTAGTGGGAGTAAACAACACATCCTTGGTGTCAGTGGGAAGAATAGTGACCATCAATGGTTTCAGTGAGAGGAATAGTGCCTATCAATGGTGTCAGTGAGAGGAAGAATGCCCCATCAGTGGGAGGAATAGTGTCCCATCATTGGTATCAATGGGAGGAATAGTGTCCCATCATTGGTATCAATGGGAGGAATAGTGTCCCATCATTGGTATCAATGGGAGAAATAGTGTCCCGTTGTTGTCAGTAGTGTCCCGTTGTTGTCAGTAGCAGGAATTATGTCCCGTTGCTGGGGTCAGGAGGAGGAATAGTGTCCATCAGTGGGAGGAAAATAGCCCCAAGGGCCAGATAAAGGGGAGCAAAGGGCCACAGTTTGGAGACCACTGTCCTAGGAGAATGTTCTGTATGGACTTGCCATTGTTTTGGTTAGCAAGTTTTCTTTAGATTCAAGATTTTTTCTGAACACCACTGTTCGAGCTGGTCTCCACATCAGCAGCTACCCTTTACCCTAGCGTTAGAGTACTGTACTCAGACCCTGCTGGACCGGACATTGTAGGGATAGTCTGCAAGTGACCATCAAACACTGGGCTCTGCGTTTGGTGCATTCCAGACCCCATTCTGGTAACAAGTTAGCCACAGAGCTCCAGGTCCAGACCCATTGGCATTGACTATGCTTGCCTTGTCTTTGAAGGCTCACTCTGCAGGTAGGGTGAACACCAGTAGCTACCTCAATGTTGCCCCATTGGATTCTCTTCCTGATCTCATGTTTCACCTCAGAAGGGGTTAACATTGAGGGACTGACTGTCACATGTGTGCCCTACAGGTGTTCAGAGTCCAAGAAGCATCTTCTTGGCTGCTGTCCCTGCTCTGAAAAGAGCCACTCCATTCCTGCTGACTGCCTGCAATGACTTGGTCACCTCTGGCCATCTGACCCTATTGCTACCAGCAGTTGGGCCCTGTGAGTATTTAAATTCTTGCCTCGAACCTTGGGCTGTGTTGCTTTGCTGCCACGTGGTTACAACAACATGTATGATTGTATCCACAGGAAGAAAGTCCCGCTGTTCAAGGTCAATATATTTTTTCTGGGTTAATCACATTATATACTGTACAGTAAACGTATACAAGTTTAGACACAATAATAGTGCAGTCTCCAATCATACATTCTTAACACAGAGAAATGTGTGAGCATGTACTTCACCCCCAGCAACGGGCGTGTAAGATATAGGGAGACAGATAAAAAGTGAATGCGACTCTAACCTTGGTGAACTGTACCTAAGTTTATTTGGTCATTGAAAAGACTAACAAATGGTTCACACATCCCTGCGCGCTTCCATTTCGGGTGTCAATACAATGTTAACTACACCCCAAAAAGGATCCCAAACGCAGTGCGGATTGCCTGCAGCAATCGCACAGTACACAACGACCATGCGATGCAGTTCGGGTGCGTTTCCAAAAAAGGTGCCTGCACTTTGTTTCAATGCATTCTATTTGAGGCCATTAAAAAAAAATGGGTTCAAATCACACCGCACTGAAACGCATATGAAATGCACAGGAATGCGGTGTGGTTCCTATGCAATTTATATGCAAGTTATAGTGTGTACCGGGGCTAAGAAACAAGAAAGAAAAAAGGGGATTTTATTAAAACTTACCGTAAAATCCTTTTCTCCAAGTTCACTGACAGACGCAGCTCTTCATGACATGTGGGTTTATGCTTCTCCTATTAGGAGTTAACTAGGCGGGGAAGAAGCAAGCTGGCCCCTCCCACGGGGGCCGTCCCCCCTTCCCACATAAACCCTCCACCTAGCTTAGCTCATCAGTTCGTAACAAGCCGTACCGAAATAGAGCGCAAAGGGGTGGGTGCTGCGTCTGTTAGTTAACTCGGAGAAAAGGAATTTACGGTAAGTTTTAATAAAATCCCCTTTTTCTCCTACGTTCACTAACAGACGCAGCTCTTCATGACGTGGGGATGTTCCAAAGCTGTGTCAAAAAAGAGGGATGGGTAAACAACAACTGTACCCAACAGAACCTCTAATGAGGCGCCAGAGCGCCTACACTGCCGTTTGTAAAACTTTGTGGCCGAAAGCAGCATCTGAAGATGCTAACACATCAATCTTATAAAACTTAGTAAAAGTGTGTACCGAGGCCCAAGTGGCCGCCTTGCACACCTGTGACACCAAGACCTGGTGTCTGAAAGCCCAGGAAGTGCTAACAGCCCGGGTAGAAAGAGCCATGACCGGAAAAGGGGGAACCTTGACCAAATTAGACCGGATTAGAGTCTGTCTAATACAACGGGAGACAGTAGCCGACGAGGCCGCCAAACCCTTGCGCGGACCATCAGTCAGTACAAAGAATCAGACTTCCGAAAGGAAGCTGTAGCATCTAGATACACTCGTAAGGGGCCCTTACTACGTCCAAGGCATACAACTCAACTCTTAGGGTGCGATGGACGTGGGCACAATGAAGGAAGAATAATATCTTCGTTAACGTGGAAGGAAGAAACCACCTTCAGAAGGAACGAAGGAGAGCGACGCAAGACCGCCTTGTCCTTGTGCAGGACTAGATAAGGAGACTTGCATGACAGTGCCGCCAACTCAGACACCCGCCTGGCGGATGTGATGGCCACCAAAAAAGGCCACCTTCTGCGACAGCAGTTGTAAGGAAATCTCCCTGATCTTTTCATATGGCGGTTTCTGAAGCACAGAAAGCACCAAATTCAAATCCCAGGGAGCCATCGGAGACCTCACCCGAGGCACCACATGTCGCACACCTTGTACAAAGGTACGAATCAACGTGTGACGCCAATCTGGCGATTCTTTTTCTTTGAAAAAGAATCGCCAGAGCTTGCAAACTAGGCATTAAAAATGATGAGCTAAGCTAGGTGGAGGGTTTATGTGGGAAGGGGGGATGGCCCCCGTGGGAGGGGTCAGCTTGCTTCTTCCCTGCCTAGTTAACTCCTAATAGGACAAGCATAAACCCACATGTCATGAAGAGCTGTGTCTGTCAGTGAACGTAGGAGAAATAAACACTAGAAAAAGAGTACAAAGACGGGAGAGGGGAGGGAAGGGCACACAGGGGCAAGGAGAAGAGGTACCCAATATCTGCTCAGGGCAAGCAAAGGTCATAGAAAAACACTTTATATTTGTAGGAAACTTTGTCAAAGGTGGGTGGGAGGAAATGTTTTATCAAAGGGGTCCATTCTATCCGTTTTCACTGTAATTTTTCAAAAATCATAGCCTCTATGCCTTGGCAATAGTCTGTTTAGTGGTTGTGAAGATAAATTAAACTGATGGTTTTTGATGGAATTGGACACCCTTGCTCTAAACTTCGAGTTCAGAAGTTCCGTATGAAATCTATCATGTCTGCCATCACCTCCCTATATCAAGGAGACATCCTGGTGTTTGTGGATATCAAGGATGTGCACATACAGGTTTCCATCGCTCAAGCACATCAGCAATACCTACACACTGCTGTGGGCCTTCTGCACTTTGTTTGTGATCCTGCCAGGTGTGTTCACTAAAGTTGACCATTGAGAGTACTCAATGACAACTTGTTATCCAAGCCCTGCTGCAAAAAAGCCAGCACCCAGGACACAACGTAAGAGCGGGGGTTCCAACCCCCCGCCTCACACCAGGCAATATAGGCCTTCCAGGTGCGATGATAAATCTTGCATGAAGTACATTTGCGCACCTTAAGCATGGTAGGGATCACGGAATCAGAGACACCCCTATCCCTCAGCACCTGGGGCTCAATAGCCAAGCCGTCAAAGCCAGCGAGGGTAAAACAGGGTGCAGGATGGGTCCCTGCGACAGCAGATCTTCGCGCAGAGGCAGCCGCCAGGGAACATCTGTCACCATGCTCACCACGTTGGCGTACCAATGGCGCCGAGGCCAATCCGGAGCTACCAGGATTGTCGGGATCCCCTCCGCTTCTATCCAGCGCAGAAGTCGCGGCAGAAGCTTGATGGGAGGGAAGGCGTACAGGAGCCGATACCAACCCCAAGGCGCTACCAACGCATCCGCGGCGCCCGCCAACAGGTCCCTTGTTCTGCACAAGAAGGTCTGCACTTTGTGATTGAACCTGGATGCCATGAGGTTCACGTCTGGCGTGCCCCACTTGCGGCAAATCTGGCAGAACACCTCTGGATGTAGGGACCATTCCCCCCGATACAGCGTCTGACGACTGAGAAAATCCGCCTGCCAATTTTCTACACGCGGAATGTAAATGGCGGAGATTGCCGGCACA
Organism: Glandirana rugosa; assembly: GCA_018402905.1. Lineage (NCBI taxonomy): Eukaryota > Metazoa > Chordata > Amphibia > Anura > Ranidae > Glandirana > Glandirana rugosa. The sequence continues at coordinate 361,606 of BLSH010307272.1, forward strand.
TGAAGTTCTGCCCACATCAGAATGTGGGCCGCTTCCGCAGCCGCTGCAGAGCTCCTCGTTCCGCCCCGTTCACGTATGCCACCGCCGTGGCGTTGTCCGACTGAACCCAAACCAGGAGTCCACGCAGCCTTACCGTCCAGTGGGAGAGGCAGAGCCTGATCGCCCTCAACTCCAGCACATTTATCGGAAGGCGGGATTCCTGTGCCGAACAAAGGCCCTGAGCAGACAGCTGCCCCAGGATCACCCCCCCCCCAGCCCGATAGGCTGGCGTCCGCCGTGACGATCAACCAATTCAGGGGGAGAAAAAAGACTTTCCCAACGTTAGAGTCGGGGCCCGAAGCCACCAGGTCAACGATCCTCTGGTCTGATGATCCAATCTGATCAGCTGGTCAAGGGACAGCGGAGACTTGTCCCACCATGACAGAATCGCTCGCTGTAGGAGCCAAGTGTGACTCTGGGCGTAAGGAATCGCCTCGAAGGCTGAGACCATGAGCCCCAACACCCGCATACAGAATCGTAAGGAGGACCACTGGCGTGACAGCAGGGTGCGCACCGCTGCTTGCAGTGTTAGAAACTTGGCCAGAGGCAAGAACACCTTTGCCTGCTCCGTGTCCAGAATCAGACCCAGATATTACAGTCGACATGACGGGGTCAACGTTGACTTCTGCAAGTTGATCAGCCAGCAGAAGTCCTTCAACGAGGCCATGGTGATAGCCACATTCTCCTCCAGGGCCGAAGCAGACTCCGCTCGCAGGAGTAAGTCGTCGAGGTATGCTATTACCACAATGCCTCTCTGCCTCAATAGCGTCAGCACCGGAGGCACCAGCTTGGTGAACACCCGAGGAGCCAAGGCCAGACCAAAGGGACATGCCACAAATTGGTAATGTAGATCCCCCACCGCAAAGCGCAGAAAGCGCTGGTGCCGGGAACAAATGGGAACATGGAGATATGCGTCCCTGATATCCAGCGACGCCATGAAGTCCCCGTGGTGCAGGGCGGCCACGACTGATCGGACAGATTCCATCCTGAACTTTCGCGCCTTCACAAAGTGGTTTAGCGCTTTTAAGTCCAGAACTGGCCTGACCCCACCCTTTTTGGGCACCACAAAGAGGTTTGAATAGAAGCCATGGAACCTTTCCAGCGGAGGTACCGGCACAATCACCCCTTGTTCGGAGAGAGCCTGAACAGCCCCTAGGAGAGCCTTTTCGAGGCCCCTGAGGGAGTCTTAAGTTCGATGGGAAGAACCTGTCTGGGGGTAGAGTGCTGAACTCTATCCTGTATCCAGAGCACACCACTTCCTGCACCCACCGGTCCGAAATGCGGGCAGTCCACCTGTCTGCGAACCCCGGAAGATTCTCGGGTGGGGGCAACCCATCATGCGGAGGAGGACTTATCCTCCGTCTTTTCACTCTTGCGCTGCCAGGACCGTTGACCGGACCCCGAAGCAGGCTTGCCGGGCCTTGAGCCCTTGCCCGCTGCACCGAGCGTACGAAAAAACCTCTTCTGACCCTTAGAAGCAGGACCCTGATTACGGCGGAACTCCCGCCGCCTGGGCTCCGGGGAAAAAAGTACTCTTCCACCCGGTGAAATCTTTAATGATCTCATCCAACTGTGCCCCAAAGAGCCGACCGCCCTGAAAGGGAAGATCCGCGAGGCCCTTTTTAGATGCATGGTCACCCAACCAACAGCGTAACCACAGTACCCGTCTGATAATGACTGCAAAAACAGACATCTTAGACAGCATGGGAAGCAGGTCCAAAGCTGCGTCACACAGATACCGGAGACCCAGTATCAGATGGTCCGCCCGCTGTGACGCCTCAAGCGAGCACCCGCAGCTCAACTCATTGTGCAACTCGGTCGCACACTCGGTAAGTTGTTGCGCCACCATGGCTGACGCCAGAGCTGGTCTCATGGCTGACCTCGCCACCAACAGTGCCTTGGATACCACCTCAGTCCGCCTAATGGCCGGATCCTTAAAAGAGGGAGACCCCTCCAAGGGGACGGTCATTGCCTTATTCAGGCAAGCCACCGGAGGGTCCACTGCGGGGGATGCCCATTTCTTCACAAAACTATCCTCAAAGGGATAGCGCACAGCGAAGTGTTTGGGCAAGGAAAAGGAATTCTGCGGACGCTGCCATTCCTTATAGACCAGCTGGTCAAAGAATTGATCATAGGGATAAGCCCTAGGGGACCGAGGTGGCTTAAAAGACCCACAAACATAGGCATTCTCCTGCGACTCCCCAGCTTGGTCCAGTCGCAAGGATATTGGCGATCAGGGAGGCCACCAGCGCCCTCTCACGCGCTACCAAGGCCCCCTGGTCCTCCTCGCCATCCGAGGGCTCCAGTTCACCATCTGAGAGCTCCACGGGGTCCCTGTGACCACTGAGGCTTCCGGTTCAGAATCCTCCCCTGAGGAAGGAGGGGGGTGGATGCTTTTTAGGCACCCCCTTAGCACGGCACCTCCCAGGGAAAAAATTCCCCCAATAAGGACCTCAGCTGATCCAGGGGAACCGAAGGGCCCAGCGCAGGTTGCGCTTCCACCGACTCCTCCTGGGAAGAACCCGCAGGTTCAGCCGCCATTGCCACCGGAACACTGACAGGCCAAAAGGCCCTGACACCCCCACAATGCAGCCCCACCACTGCCCCACAGAGCAACCGGGAGACACCCAGGAGGACTGCACCCACCGCTACCAGCACCCCAGGGAGAACCCAGCTATACTTGCTGTGTATGATTGCCCTTCAAGCGCTGCGTCCCAGTAGGAGTGCTTTGACCACCAGTCAGGAGCCTGCGCCGCCCTGTGCCTTCCACGCTGTCCCAGATGGAAAGAGGGAGAAGCGGCGTCAGCTGCACGTTTTCATCCACAGGTACATCAAACATGGCCGCCGAGCGGCCACAAGAGGCCAAAGCCTGTTACACAGGCCGCGACTACGGCAAAATGGCCGCCGGTCCACCACTAGAGCCCAAAATAGCCCACAAAATGGCCGCTGCTACGGCAAAATTGGCGGTCTTTTGAGCGCGGGGTGCGGGGAAAGGGGGGGAAGGGGGTGTAGGAGGGGGCGACACCGATCAAAACAGACAGGGGGACCTGTAGCCCTAGAACCCTCCACCGGCCGGCCTAGTCCATCAAAACGCACAGCCTGGGGGGGAGAGAGGGGGTCGCTCACCAATCCGACGGGCGTAGCGGGTAGCCACCCGGTTGCAGACCTTCCTCCCATCTGGTGGGGAGGGATGCTGCAGGCCAAGCGCCCCTGGACACGAGCACAGCCCGGTCACTGGACGCAAGTGGGGGTCACCCACTGGCCTCCCACACGGAACGGGTACAATGCGGTGGACCCCGCCAAGGCTAAGGGTAGCTCGCATCGGTCGGCCATGCTGGGGAAATTTCAGGATTCGAGATATCCTCTATGCCCCAGCTGGCTACTTGACAGCAGTCTTCATCAGAAGCTTGAAAAGCCCAAAGAAGAAAAAATCTGGGGAACCGCAGGTCCCACCAGGGAACCAGGTCTAACTCCTTGCACTAGGCATAAAAAAAACTTATATGTTATGCAGAGCAGGGAGGTTATATGCTGGAGTGAGGACGGACCCCTGGGAGGGGTCAGCTTGCTTTTTTTTCTATTTGCCTAATCTACTCCTAGTAGGATGTGCATAAACCCCACTTGTCAATGAAGGGCTGCATCTCTCAGTGAACGTAAGAGAAATAAGATTTTTGTACTCATTGTAAAGTCCTGTGTTTATGACTATGTTCATGGTACTGCTTTGTTACAAAACTGGGGCATGCTGGTAGTAGGAGGGATTATCCTGGGCTGACCTAAATTGTTTTTTTTTTTTATTTGCCAGTAAAACTTGAAATGTAATAACTTCCTGTGATTCTCAATGAACTCCAACAAAAGGATAAGGACAAAATCCTGTTTTTATTTGGTTTTACTGAAAAGGGAAGGATCGGTCATTGGTCAGCAAGAAATTTCTTAACATTCCTTGGAGGTGTTTGTTTGAAATGGCCATATTCTTTGCCTTCATGACCACTCTCTTACAAAAGAGCAGTACATATTGAAGCCTCAAATTTTAAACGTTCAAACACATCAGGCAAGGCAGAGCTGAAAACTGCACAGTTTCCAGTCAAGCCCCTTTTTTTTTTCTTTAAAAGCCTTAAAAATTTGTTACATCCTACAAATCTGGGCCCATTAACGTTTCTTACTTTATAGTCGACTTAAATAATTATTACAACATTTCAATGCAGGCAGTGTAATGGTAAATATATTCTGAAGTGCTCCAATATCTTTTCTTTACAGATGTAAAAATATTGGGGAGTGATTTGTACTTTTGAAAGGTGCTTTCAAAGTCTTCATCCAAAGTCATTTCTTTTTGCAATTATATTTCTTCTAACTATTGTATTATTCATTTTACAGCTTAAGTATCAGACCGAGGTGAAAGCTTTTCAGATTTCCATTTTCACATTCTTTTTTTCTCAGTCGCTGGCAGAACAAAGAGTAATAAAAGCTTCGTGGATAAAGCAGGAAAATCCACGAGGCCTTTCAAAGTGCGGCTCAGCTGCCCTATGTGCTTTTGTTAAGCCTCAGTTTGCCATCAGAAGATGAAGCAGTCAGCATTGAACAGGTTAATGTGATATTATACAATATTATGACTTTGTTTGGAAGGACAATGTGTCACACTCGGTTACTTTTATGTCTGATAAGAAACACCTCCTTCAAGGGCATCACTTTTCTTATGAGGGGATTTATAATGCTGTTGCCATGAGTTAGGGCTGAATACAAACTGATATTTTGTCTTTTTTATTTTATTTTGTAACCTGTTACATTGAGCATCCATGATACTCTTCCCTCCATGATTTTGGCAAATTGAGATGACCCATTAAAGTATATGTAAACACTTCCAGCTAGAAGCACTAGGAAGGAAATTCAGAATGGCAGCACTCTCTCTGATGTAGAAGCAAATATTTTTATTGAAAATTTGAGCATATAAGGGGGATACAGGGGGGGGGGGGGTTGACGCATTTCACAC
>BLSH010307272.1:366635-392358 GCA_018402905.1 Glandirana rugosa
AGTTATGAGGGGATTTATAATGCTGTTGCCATGAGTTAGGGCTGAATACAAACTGATATTTTGTCTTTTTTATTTTATTTTGTAACCTGTTACATTGAGCATCCATGATACTCTTCCCTCCATGATTTTGGCAAATTGAGATGACCCATTAAAGTATATGTAAACACTTCCAGCTAGAAGCACTAGGAAGGAAATTCAGAATGGCAGCACTCTCTCTGATGTAGAAGCAAATATTTTTATTGAAAATTTGAGCATATAAGGGGGATACAGGGGGGGGGGAGGTTGATGCATTTCCCACTGCCAAGAGTGCTTTGTCAAGACTGCACCTTGGTATGGTTTTGACAAAGCACTCTTGGCAGTGTGAAACGCGTCAACCTCTGTCCACCCCCGGCCTGTGTCCCCCTTATATGCTCAAATTTTCAATAAAAATATTTGCTTCTACATCAGTGATCATGCTGCCGTTCCCAATTTCCTTCCTAAAGTTTCACTGCTGCAGTGACAGGACGTGCACCTCGCCGTATCAAGTATTCCACACACCTGGGATCAGCTAGTGCTGCATACTCACTTGGAGCTGCGGTTTCTCCACTAGCAGCACTAGGGTTGTTGTTTTGAATCCCAACCACAGCACTACCTGCCTGGAGTTTGCATGTTCTCCCTGTGCCTGCGTGGGTTTCCTCCGGGTACTCCAGTTTCCTCCCACATTCCAAAGACATGCTGGTAGGTTAACTGGCTCCTGTCTAAATTGGCCCTAATATGTTTATGTATGAATGCGAGTTAGGGACCTTAGATTTAATGCAAAAAAATGTACCCGCGCCAGGCTACTACCTAATCGCAGCTACTATCAGCTACTTTTCATCACTAGCAACATTAATTTATCCTTTTATCGCAAGTGCCATTTACACATAAGAGTTACCCTATGTGTTTGCATGCCGGGACCTTAGATTGTAAACTCCTTGAGGCAGAGATTGATGTGAATCTACAATGTATAATCTATGTAAAGCTCTGCATGAATTGATGGTGCTAAATAAGTACCTGTAATTAATAAAATAAACAAACTCTACCTCTATTTTTCATTATGATAGTCATTATTTCATTATACATTTTTTAGCTACATTTTTTAGTGATTCTGTTGTAAAATTTCTTACCTGGAAATCCTACCATTTATGCCCGTTTCACACTAGTGAGATTTAATCACATTTTCACATTATAACTTTATTAACGCCCAATGTGGGCAAGGATGGTTTGACATTGATCGTTCACAGATAACATGGGGTAGTAAGCGTACATCTTGAAATGTCCAGATCCAGATACAGGCTGTTCAGACCACATACAATATACATAACTTGGATACAAATAGTCAATTGTCAGTGTTAGCCCACTATCGTAACATTTGTCCAGGGGTCGTCCCCGGTACGGTATAGCCGGTCAGAGGACAGGCCCGAACCATCCATTAACATTTCCCAGCTCTGTAAAAACAACCTAAAAAGAGTGTAGAAAAGAGAAGAAAAAAAGGGGGAAAGGGGGAGAGAGGGAGGAAGGGAAGGGAAGGAGGGGAGAGGGGGAAAGAGAAGAAAGTCCCTCCATGTCGGGCCCGGGCATCCCCTGTGTTTAGGCACAGCCATGTAGGGACGTGGTCAGGGGAACAAGAGGGCGGTGCCCTCTGAGGACCAAATAAATTGGTTCCAAAGCCCCCGTGTTTTGGAGTATTTCTCTCTTTGAAGGCGTGCAGTAAGGACCAGGTCTTCCATCTTGTTGACATCTTCCACCTTACGCAGCCATTGCGCAACCGTCAGGGTCTGTTTCTTCCAGTTAAGAGGGATGCAGGCCTTCGTGGCATTCAATAGGTGGCGCACGACTGATTTTTTTGTAGATCCTGGCAGGGACATCATTTACATGTAGCAAGAAGAAGGCTGGGTCATCGGGAATGGTGTATTCTGTGAACTTCTGTGTTATCTCCCTAACAGAGGACCAAAAGTGGGTTAATCGTGGGCATGTCCAGAACACATGGAGTAGTGTTGCTCTGTCTTAATGGCATCTCCAGCAAAGCGCAGATGTACCTGGATAGTATTTATGTAGAATATGAGGAGTCAGGTACCATCTATTTAGAAGTTTATAATTTGTTTCCTGGAGTTTCATAAATATGGAAGATTTTAAGGAAAATTAGTAGAGGTTTTGGATTTGGGCGGGGCTAAATGTGCGTTCCCAGTTAGTCAAGGCCGGTGATTGGGGCGTTTGCGTTGGGGTGTTTAAGAGGCTGTATGTCAAAGACATCACTCGTTTAAGTGTTCCCTCGTCTAGGCAGTAGCTCTCGAATGGCATAAGGGGGCGGTTGTAACCCTGTGGTTTAGACAGGTTGAAGAGTAAATGTCATGGTGGAAGTGCATCCCAGAACAGAAGTTTAAGGGAGCAGGTTTCGCTCCTTAGTCTCTCAAGGGAGAACCAATTTCCATTGTTCAGGAAATGAAGAGCTCGGGTTCGTTGTCTCGCTTGTAGAGTAGAGCCCAGTGGAGAGTCTACACATAGGGGAAATTGTGGGTTTCCAATGATGGGGAGCAAAGGTGAATCTGCAGTGGATAGTGAACACTGCGTGAAGGCCTGAACCCCCACTCGAAGCGTTGTACCTATGAGCGGGTGCGATCTCAGGGATGGCGGTAAATGTTTGTGATACCAGGGGGCCCCCTGTAGAGGTATACAGGACTGGGCCTGCTCCAATTGTACCCACAACTGAGTATGATGATGTCAGCACCAGTTGATTATCCTGGCGAGGTGTGTTGCCCGATAGTGTCTCCTCATGTCTGGGAGTGCTAATCCGCCATGTAGTTTGGGAAGGGACAAGAGGGAGCGTGGCAGCCAGGGTTTCTTATGGGCCCATATAAATCTGGTAAATAGGGCATGTAGTTGTCTAAAGTAATGTAGCGGGATTGAGATTGGAAGCGCTCTGAACAAATAGAGGAATTTGGGCAAGATGCACATCTTAAGAAGATTGCATCTTCAGAACCAAGAGTGGAGGCCCTTGTGCCAGGTCTCTAGTAATGTGGGTGTTTCGGTTAAGAGAGGGGAGAAATTCAGGGTGTATGTACGTAATAGATCCAATGGGATGCATGTACCCAGATAGTGTAGAGTGGAGTCTGTCCATTTAAAATTAATGTTGGATTGTAGTGTGCAGAGAAGGGAGGAGGGCAGAGCTACCCCCATGGCTTCGGATTTTCCGTAGTTTATTTTAAGGTTGGAGAGGGTGCCATATGCTTCAAATTCCCGTAGGAGATTCGGTAGGGAGATAGCTGGGTTCGTCAGAGAGAAGAGAAGATCGTCCGCATATGCCGAGACCTTGCTGAGAACGTCTCCAACCCCGATACCCTGAATATCAGGGTTCTCTCTGATTCTGCAAAGAAACGGCTCCAAAGACAGGGCAAATAGCAAGGATGACAGCGGGCAGCCCTGTCTAATCACATGTTTGATGGTGAAGGGGTCTGATAGGAGGCCGTTGGCTTTAACTTGAGCCGTAGGGGTGGAATAAACCTGTGCGATCCAATTAATGATAGTGTCTCCCAATCCCACCCAACGGAGTACTGCGAACGTGAAACCCCAATCGACCCGGTCTAACGCTTTTTCGGCGTCTGTGCTAAGGAAGACACTGGGTGTTTGGCGACATGTATGAGATTCAGTACCTTCGTTGTGTTGTCTCGGGCTTCCCTGTTGGGGATGAAACCCACCTGATCCAAATGGATCAGGTCCTGTAAATGGTGAGACAAGAGAGATGCTAAAATCTTAGTAAACAGTTTGAGGTCTGTGTTGAGGAGGGAAATCGGCCTATAGCTACTGCAATGTGCCGGGTCTTTTCCCTCCTAGGGAATTATTGAGACATGAGCCCGCAACATGTCCCTGGTCAGGTCTGCCTCCGTCCCCAGTTTGTTTAATAGAGCGATCATATGAGGGCCTATGCTCGGCAGCAGGGTTTTATAATATTGCAAAGTGTAGCCGTCAGGCCCTGGAGCCCTGTCAGGCTTGGTCGAACTGATGGCTTGTTCCAATTCCTCAATTTTTATAGGAGCCTCCAGTTCCTCCCTGATCTCCGCCGACAAAGAGGGAAGGTGGGAGGAAGAAAGGTATTCCTCGATTGAGGCCTGCGAACGCTGCGAGGCTGGTAGGTTATACAAGGTTGCGTAGAAGTCTTTGAATGTGGAGGTAATCTGTTTTGGGAGAGTGGCTTTGTTGTTTAGTGGAGTCATGATATAAGGAATATACGTTTGCATCCTGCGAGTTCTAACTGTGCGGGCCAAGACTTCTCCGCATTTATCGCCGGAGGCGTACGAGATCTGGCGACATTTTTGTAGTGCTGCTTTAGCCTTATAGCGAAGGAGATCATTAATTTGTGTGCGCATGGACGAAAGATCTGCCTCCAGAGAGGGGGAGAGGAACTGCTTATGTTGGGTCTCTAACGCCTGGAGTTTGGCAAGGAGTTGCTTTAGTTGTGTCTCCCACTCTCTTTTTATGCGAGCACCGTGTTTGATGAGAATGCCCCCGAATGAACGGTTTATGGGCCTCCCATATCACGCCTGGGTCGCAATCCGGGGTGGTGTCCATATGAAAATAGAAATGCATCTCCCTGGTTACTTCTGCCAGGATTTCTGGTATGTCTCGTTTAGTTTCCAAGAGCAGGATATGGAACCCGAGGCACCCGAGAGTGCATAGGTTAGTAGAATAGGAGCGTGGTCGAACCAAGTCTGAGCGCAGATGGAAGTCACGCGTACCCCGTGTAGTTGATGGTGAGGGATCAAAAAGAAATCTATTCTCATATATGTTTTGTGGGGGAATGAGTAGAACGTATAATCCCTTTCCCCCAAGTGCTGCAGTCGCCATACGTCCACAAGTTGATGTTCGTGAAGCAACTGTAAGATACGCTTGTGAGAGCCGATAGAGACAAAGGAAGAGCCCGAAGACGTATCGACCCCCGGGGTTAGGGGTGTGTTAAAGTCCCCCCCCCCCCAGATGAATTGTCCTTCTTGAAATGTTGAAAGTTTGTCTAGGATGCAGCGAAGAAAGACGTCCTGGTGTTCATTTGGGGCGTATATTGTGGCAAACGTCAGTTGTACGTCAGCCAACACACCTTTAAGGAACACAAAGCGTCCCTCTGTGTCTGTAAGAGTGTCTTTACAGGTCCAGGGTAACTTACTTGAGGATGGAGACACCTCTGGATTTAGACCTATTAGTGGAGTGGTATGCCAAGGGGAAGAACCTGGTTTGCAAGTTCATTCATAAGCATACGTCGCTTTTCCGGGGTGTTGAGGCCCTTTGCGCTTAGGGAGTAGACCTGTAAGCTGTCCATGATAGATCTAGGCCAATGCCAGTTCCGGGTAGGAGGGGAGAGAAGGGGGGAAAGTGCCCTGTATTGAAGTGGTTAACAACCAGTACCTTTGTTGAAACGGTCACATTAGCAGTGGTAGGAATACCACTACTAAGTGAAGTGAGCAGTCTCCTTACCCTACAAAAAAAAGTGCAGCAGTATGAATAACGTGTTAAAAGGCTCCAACATCGCTCTTACAAAACCGCACTGAAAGATGGATCAAGTCACATCAAGGCACTAGTGTAAAATAGGCCTTATTGTTTTAGGCTAACACCAAGGCAGTCCAATGGCAAACAGAAGAGCACATAGCAGGCTGACATTGTCTGCACAAATTTTAAAAACAAAAAACTACTAGCTTAGCCCTTTTGCTGCCAGAGCAGTCTTTGTGATTTCTGCACACGTAAAAAATATATATATATATATTTGGAGCCTGAAGATTACTTAAAATTCCCAAAACATTATATGTTTTCTGAAAGCAGAGAGCCTGGGGGAATAAAACTGTTGTATTTCCATTTCTTTATGCCGCACAATGTTAGCACATAATTTACCAAGAACAAAATATCAGTAAAAAAAATACACTAAAGCCAAATTTAGCTCACACAAATGCAATACATTATACTATTTTTTGGTAAAATATGAAAGATGAGGTTGCCCCAAGCAAATAAATACCAAAGCATGACAAGCCTTAAAATTGTGTGTGCCTGTAAATTGGCGCCAAACTTTGGTACCCTAAACTTTCATAGACAATGCTTTAATAAGCCCCTACATGTCATAAGTTTAGAGTTAAAGTAGTTCTAAACTCAAAAGGTTTTTTACCCTATTACATTCTCTTCATTAAAGTGGTTATAAATCCTTCCATATACCTACTGAAGTGACTAGCTTCAGATGATACAGAGATGAAACAAATCCTTCAATGCAAGTTGTACCTGTTTATCTGCGGCTGTGTCTTGCACAGCCTTCTACAACATACAGATCAAAGGATTTTTAATCAGCAGCAGAAAGAAGGGGCCAGCGATCTGGCATCACACACATGGCAAAGCCAGCTCACACAAATTAGCGTAATCTGAATCAATGGACAGAGTGTGGCTCGCTATGGGTGCACTTGGCAGAGGGGTGGAGCCAAGAGAGCCAGTGGGGGACCCGACAAGTGGAGGTTCAGGGCTGCTCTGTGCACAGAGCAAGTAAGTAGAACATGTTTGTTATTAAAAAAGTGTTTACAATCACTTTAATCTTTTAGGAGTGAGCCAGGCAGATTGAGGAAGTGTGTGTGGAAGTGATCAGCCAGCTGTGCATGCTCTAGCGCTGACCCAACAAATCTGTGTACTAACAAGCTCTAAAGGATTAGGTTAGGCAAAACAAAAATATTTTTTTTTTATGGATTAACATTCAGACATTTGATCAACTGTTCAATGTAGTTCCCATTTTTGTAACCTTTAGTCACGTATCCTATTTACCCTGACATCACCATTGATACACTTTGATCTTCAATGTTTGTTTGACCTAAGCTGCATCCTTAGAAAAGCAGAACATCCTTACAACAAAGCAAGATGGGATGATGCCACCTTAGGGAGTTTTTTGGTCAGACTTTGTGAGGTATGTAAATGGCCTACACCTATATCAAGTGTATTATCCAACTTTAGTCAAAGCTGCACAGTTTGTTATTATCTAAAGGTGCCCCTTACCTGCGTAGGAAGTGTTTTTTTACTAAAGGCCTGGAATCTTTCCTAAATGTACATAATATAATATAAAAAGTTAATCCAGTGAAAATCCCATTGCCTCTCGGGGGTTCAGGAAGGAATTTTTCCCCTGCTAAAGCAAATTGGATCATGCTTTGCTGGGGTTTTCGGTCTTCCTCTGGATCAACTGTGGGCATAGGATTGGGTATATGTGATTGCATGTTTTTTTTGTTTTTTTTTATTCTATTGGTTGAACTGGATGGACTTGTGTCTTTTTTAAACCTAACTATGTAACTAGGTCGCTGGTTTGAACAAAAACTTTTTTTTTTTTTTTTTTATACCAACTTACCTTTTCAGAAAGTTGTGCAAGTTCAGCTTCAAGCTTTTGCTTTTCAGTGAAGACTTCTTGTTTTTCAGAATCTAGGGCTTGCTTCTCTCCCTGAAGTTCTGTTAATTTTTGTTCATATTCACTTTCCTTTGCTCTCATTTCCACTTGGAGCTCATGTCTTGTAGTAAGCTCAAAATCCAGCTATAGAAAAAAAAAAAGAACCATAAATAATAAGGGACAAAAACTATACTTTGGGAATTATTAAATGCCAGAATCTGACTGGAAGTGTTGGGGGGGCTTAACTCGACACATTATAGAATTATTAACAGCTTATGCAAGTGTTTTCTCAATGCAGAAAAATGTGAAATACCTCTGGGGGGATCATGTTACTCACCTCTACAAGCACGGATGCTTAGCAATTGGCACAGCATTGTCATATTGGAGTAGGAGTCCTCAGTTCGTTTTAAGCATTAGAAGGGATTGACTCAGAGCTTACAAAGAGCTTCTCCTCAGTTGCAGGGATTGCACATTGTGGCAGAGGAGTGAAGGACATGTATGTATAATATGCTGGATGTGTATTTTACTGCATGTCTCTTTTGCAACAAGAAGCCTGTCTGATCACAGTTTGTGACAGCGGAACTTAAAATGTTACTAAACCCAGTAATATGAAAATAGTTCAGTTCATCTGCCCCCCACCCCAGTTTATTAATCATGTTTTTACATTAAAATATTGCCACTATATACCTTTTTAGCTGATCTGGATACCACGGTCACATGATAAACTGCAGGGTCTGCCCAGTGCTGAATATTCAGGTAGATTTCCACTATAGCCTGTATTCACGCCCACATGTGTGATGTCAATATGTTACCTGGCTAGCTCTGAGAACAAGGGAATGTTCTCTCCAGCAATAGATACCAAACTGAGCATGTGCAGGAGTAGTACCCTCAGTGTATTATCTGGCCTTGCCAAGAGAGACAGCACAGGAGGGAAGGATCTGTCCATACAGTATCAAATAGCCTTTTTACACAATGCAGAGGATTAACCCCTTAAGTTCCACAGTGAGTAAAACAAGCATGCTATGCTGCATATACAGACTGATTTTACGGTTGTGGGTTTAGTAACACTAAGTTCTGCTTTCAAGTCCCCACTCAAGCCTCTAATATAGTTTAACGTTTTGGATATAGAAATCAAAGGTTAGAACCTCTGCCAGGTTTTAAACCATTCCATGCCTCTACTGGGGATATTTCCCCTTTCCTGCCAAGAGATAATGGAAACTCTCTTCAAAATATGAATGCAACAACCCCAGGTCAAATATGAAATGCAATATGAACCTCAAATACATACAGTATCTCACAAAAGTGAGTACACCCTGCACATTTTTGTAAATATTTTATTATATTGTACAGGACACCGGGGATGTGTCCTAGAAGGCAGGTATATTCCACCCAATATTGGAGCCATAGTCCCTTTAAGAAGGACGATTGCAGAGTCTCAAACCCAGATTGCTAGGACTTTGGTACCTATGGGGTTAAGACCCAGGGGAGGGACGTCTGAAAGGCAGCAGAGACTCAGTGCAGCTATGTCAAGAGAGAGAGAGAGAGAGCTTCACAAGCTGGACAGCAAGCGTGAGCTCTCTGTATCAACTGAGACACAGGCTGCTGAACCCCTCTGTCTGGCCAGCATGACACCCTGCTTCTGGAGGAGCCTAACCGAGCTGTGGGACCAAGACTAGCGGTGAGCCTGCTGTTTTTAGTTATCAATGTCAGGATGCTGGACTATGTATTTACTTTGGCTTTAGAAAGCAGTCATTTGATTTTGGTTGCTTAAAATAAATGGACTGTTTGCTTCAATAAACTGGCTGGCGGTCATTACGGAGCTACCCCCAGGTTACATTTGGTGGAGGAGTGCGGGGCAGAGTATAGCTGCAAAAGCCGTTTGAAAGCATTTAAAGGGCCAGTACCCACGTTTGCATGTCCTGGGTCAGGACAGCACAAGCCCTGAAAACCTCACAAGGCGAGGAGGTGATAAAAGCCCTGGCTCAGAGCCCAATAGCCCAGCAGCAGGCCGCCGCAGAAGCCAACGGTCGCCATGAGGAGACCACACGCTTGCTGGTCGCTCAGTTCACAGTCCAGCAAGAAGCGACTCAAGCGCTGGTAGCTGCTTTACAAGAGGCAGTACAGCATCTTACACAGGGACGAGAACACACCGCTGGGATCTCTAGCAATCAGGTAGCCATAAGGGCCAGTCACTACCTGCAAAAGTTGACGCCTAGTGATGATGTGGAGGCATTCATGGCTACTTTTGAGAGAACAGCAGAAAGAAGGATGGCCCCCAGATCAGTGGGCTAGTATTGTTGCTCCTTTCCTCACTGGGGATCCCCAGAAGGCATATTTTGATTTGTCAGCTGCTGATGCCAAAGATTACAAACGGCTGAAGGTCGAAATCATGGCCCGCCTTGGGGTGACTACTGCTATGCGGGCCCAAAGGGTACACCGTTGGAGGTACCACCTGGACTGTCCGCCAAGGGCTCAGATGCATGACCTGAGTCAGCTGGTCAAAAAATGGCTGCAGCCAGAGGTGCTAACGAGTTCCCAGATGGTGGAGCGGGTTGTGTTAGATCACTGCCAAATGACATTTGCCGCTGGGTGAGTCATGGAGATCCCAAGACGACAGATGATCTAGTGGAAATGGTTGAGAGATATGCTGTGATGGAAGATCTCCTGGGACCTGTCAAGCCACGAGGACCCTTGCCCGTGAGGAAAGTCAAGACATCCACCAACCCGGGAGCCAACATTCAGGAGAATCAAGGAACATCCACCCCAGCGTCCCAGAGCTCTGCTCCAGCACGTAGGAATGAGGGCGTGCTGTGCTGGCGGTGTCACTCCCGGGGCCATATCCAGGCCCACTGTCCCCTGCAGGAAGAACTCATGGAGTGTAGCGCTCTGCGCAGGATGTCCTTTTATGCCCAGAAGGTCTGTGCTGCCCACTTGGACATGACTGAGGGGCGGTTTGAATGTGACCTTTGGGTGAACCAGCTTCATGCCCGAGCACTGTTGGATTCTGGAAGTATGGTAACACTTGTGGGTACTGAGATAGCTGGGGTGGTGGGTCCAGTAACAAGGACTCTGAGGGTGGTGTGCATATGTGGGGACACCAGGGAATACCCCCCAGTATCAGTGACACTCACCACGGCCTGTGGCACAACTGACCAGGAGGTTGAGGTGGTACCCGGCCTCATCCATGATGCTATCATAGGAAGGGACTGCCCTTTGTTTGTGGAACTTTGGAACTATGTGAGCCAAGACCTGTCAGGACAGCTGAACGGCTCTATTCCCTCTAAGGGGCTGGATGCCAATGCCCTAGAGAACACTGATACAGTTGCATCTGGTCCACCAGCTAAGGGGATCCCTGAGGGGGGGAACCCACCCTTAGGCAGGTCATGTCTGGGGAGAACATAGAGGAAGCCTTCCCTCTACAGGTTATGACCAATGAGGGAGAAAGCTCCTCTCGTCTTGCCCACCCTGATCTCCAGGTGTCAAGGGGTGCGTTCTCTGCTGCCCAAAAGAGGGATCCCACACTGAAAAATGCCTGGCAACAGGTTACTATAGTTAATGGAGTAACGCAGGTGTCTGAGGCCGAAAAAAGGTTTCCCCACTTTGTGGTCATTGGTGAGCTGCTATATCGGGTTACGAAGGTTAGGGGAGAAGTGGTCGACCAGTTACTGGTCCCCCAGCCCTTCAGACGCACGGTGCTCGACCTAGCTCACAATGATGCATTGGGGGGTCACCTAGGGGCTGACAAGACTGAGGCTCAAAAAATTGACCAGTTTTACTGGCCAGGAGTGACAGAGGTCAGAGGTTATTGCAGTTCATGTCCCACTTGCCAGCTGACTGCACCGATGCCCCACTTGAGGAACCCATTGGTGCCGTTACCCATTATTGAGGTACCATTCGAGCGGATTGCGATGGATTTGGTGGGCCCGTTGGTCAAATCAGCTCGGGGACATCAACACATCCTCGTGGTACTTGATTATGCCACCAGGTACCCAGAGGCAATTCCACTAAGAAAGGCTACGTCAAAAGCAATCGCCAGGGAATTGTTTAATATGTTCTCTAGGACAGGGTTCCCGAAGGAGATCTTGACAGACCAGGGTACCCCCTTCATGTCTCGGGTGATGGCCTATCTGTGCAAGTTGTTCCAAATCAAACAGATATCCAAGCCACAAACACAGCAGGTAAAGGAGTTTTTACATAGGAATAGAGAGAAGTTCTCAGGATTGCCAGGTCTTACCAGGGTTATTGAGCATGACATTGTCACCGAACCGAATGTGAAGGTTCGAGTGAAACCCTATCGTATCCCTGAGGCACATAGGAAGGCAGTGTCGGAGGAAGTCCGGACCATGCTCAAACTTGATATTGTTGAGGAATGGCAGAGTGAGTGGTCGAGCCCGATTGTGTTGGTACCGAAACCCAACGGGACTCTGCGATTTTGTAATGATTTCTGAAAACTCAATGAGGTATCGAAGTTCGACGCATATCCAATGCCCAGAGTAGACGAACTGATAGAGCGGTTGGGACCAGCCTGGTACATTACTACCTTAGACCTCACTAAAGGCTACTGGCAAATACCTTTAACTAAGGAAGCCTAAGAGAAGACTGCCTTTTCTACCCCAGATGGCCATTTCCAGTACAAAAGAATGCCGTTTGGTTTGCATTCCGCTCCAGCTACTTTCCAGAGAGCTATGGATAAAACTTTACGCCCACATCAGAAATACACTTCAGTGTATCTAGATGACATTGTCATCTTTAGTACAGATTGGGAATCCCATCTCCCCAGAGTGCAGGCAGTCTTAGACTATCTAAAGAAGGAAGGATTTACTGTGAACCCAGAAAATTGTGCCATTGCTATGGAAGAGACCAAGTACTTGGGGTACATTGTGGGTAGAGGGTTGGTGAAACCACACGTGAACAAGGAAGAGGCGATCCAAGCCTGGCCCCGCCCAGTCACAAAGAAACAGGTGCGACCCTTCTTGGGCATCGTGGGGTACTCCCGCAGTTTGTACCCAATTTCTCCACTGTTGCTGCACCTCTCACAGACCTGACAAAGGGAAAAAAGTCAGTCATGATAAAATGGGATGACAAGGCTGAGAAAGCCTTTCAGGAGCTTAAAACAGCCTTGTGTCAGTATCCAGTACTGGTCGCTCCCGACTTTTCGAGGGAATTTGTGGTTCAAACAGATGCCTCCAGTGAAGGCTTTGGAGCTGTTCTGTCCCAAGAGTTCAATGGGGAGGAACACCCCATAGTTTTCCTAAGTAGGAAATTGACAGCCGCCGAGAGAAATTATGCTGTGGTGGAGCGGGAGTGCCTGGCCATTAAGTGGGCCTTGGACTCACTACGCTATTTTCTCCTCGGTAGGAAGTTTCGCTTGGTGTCAGACCATGCCCCATTGACCTGGATGAGACAGAACAAACACACAAATGCCAGAGTTACCAGGTGGTTTTTGGCATTGCAAGAGTTCAAATTTGTAGTTGAACACAGACCAGGAAAGCAACACCAGAACGCGGATGCTCTCTCTAGGGTACACTGTAGGGTGTCCCACATTGCCTCGGACACCTCCACGTCGAGGCAGAGGGGGGATGTGTACAGGACACCGAGGATGTGTCCTAGAAGGCAGGTGTATTCCACCAAATAATGGAGCCATGGTTCCTTTAAGAAGGACGATTGCAGAGTCTCAAACCCAGATCGCTAGGACTTTGTTACCTATGGGGTTAAGACCCAGGGGAGGGAGGTCTGAAAGGCAGCAGAGATTCAGTGCACCTATGTCAAGGAAGTAAGAGAGAGAGAGCTTCACAAGCTGGACAGCAAGAGTGAGCTCTCTGTATCAACTGAGACACAGGCTGCTGAACCCCTCTGTCTGGCCGGCATGACACCCTGATTCTGGAGGAGCCTAACCGAGCTGTGGGACAGAGACTAGCGGTGCGCCTGCTGTTTTTAGTTATCAATGCCAGGATGCTGGACTATGTATTTACTTTGGCTAAAGAAAGCTGTCATTTGATTTTGGTTGCTTAAAATAAATGGACTGTTTGCTTCAATAAACTGGCTGGCGGTCATTACGGAGCTACCCCCAGGTTACAATATCTTTTCATGTGACAAAACTGAAGAAATGACACTTACAATGTAAAGTAGTGAGTGTATGGCTTGTACAACAGTGTAAATTTGCTGTCCACTCAAAGTAACAACACACAGCTATTAATGTGTAAACCGCTGACAACAAACGTGAGTACACCCCTAAGTGAAAATATCCAAATTGGGCCCAATTAGCTATTTTCCCACCTTGGAGTCATGTGATTTCATAGCGTTATAAGGCCGCAGGTGTGCATGGGGAACAGGTGTGTGAAAATGTGGTGTTATCGCTCTCACTCTCTCATACTGGTCACTGGAAGTTCAACGTGACACCTCATGGCGAACAACTCTCTGAGGCTCTGAAAAAATGATTGTTGCTCTACATAAAGATGGCATAGGCTATAAGAAGATTTGCAAGAAAACAAACTGAGCTGTAGCACGGTGGACAAGACCATACAGCGGTTTAACAGGACAGGTTCCACTCAGAACAGGCCTCACATTGGGTGACCAAATAAGTTGAGTGCACGTGCTCAGCATCATATCCAGAGGTTCTTTGGGAAATAGATGTATGAGTGCTGCCAACACTGCTGCAGAGGTTGAAGGGGTGGGGGGTCAGCCTGTCAGTTCTGAGACCATACGCTGCACACTGCATCAAATTGGTCTGCATGGCTGTTGTCCCAGAAGGAAGCCTCTTCTAAAGATGATGCACAAGAAAGCAAGCAAACAGTTTGCTGTTGACAAGCAGACTAAGGACATGGATTACTGGAACCATGTCCTGTGGTCTCATGAGGCCAAGATAAACTTATTTGGTTCAGATGGTGTCAAGCGTGTGTGGCGGCAACCAGATGAGGAGTACAAAGACAAGTGTGTCTTGCCTACAGTCAAGCATGATGGTGGTAGTGTCATGGTCTGGGGCTGCATGAGTGCGGCCGGCACTGGGGAGCTACAGTTCATTGAGAGAACTATGAATGTCAACATATACTGTGACATACTGAAGCAGAGCATGATCTCCTCCCTTCGGAGACAGGGCCGCAGGACAGTATTCCAACATAACGACCCCAAACACACCTTGAAGATGACCACTGCTTTGCTAAAGAAGTTGAGAGTAAAGGTGATGGACTGGCTAAGCATGTCTCCAGACCTAAACCATATTGAGCATCTGTCGGGCATCCTAAAAACGGAAGGTGGAGGAGCGCAAGGTCACTAACATCTACCAACTCCGTGATGTCATCATGGAGTAGTGGAAGAGGACTCCAGGGGCAACCTGTAAAGCTCTGGTGAACTCCATGCCGCAGTGGGTTAAGGCAGTGCTGGAAAAGAATGGTGGCCACACAAAAAAAATTGTCACTTTAGGCCCAATTTGGACATTTTCACTTAGGGGTGTACTCACTTTTGTTGCCAGAAGTTTTGACATTAATGGCTGTGTGTTGAGTTATTTTGAGGGGACAGCAAATTTACACTGTTCTACAAACTGTACACTCACTACTTTACATTGTAACAAAGTGTAATTTCTTCAGTGTTGTCACATAAGATATAATAAAATATTTACCAAAAAGGTGAGGGGTGTACTCATTTTTGTGAAATACTGGTATAGTCACATGTATCACATGATCACTCTAAACTTTACATCACCATTCAGAGCCTGAAAAAGCTGCGGTGAAAGTTGGAAACTTATTGCGACAACTGTAAATGCTCAGCAAGTATGCTCTGATATCAAACTCCAAGATCATCCATGTATTATATTACAGCTTACCAAGCTTAAGATATGATGGCTGTAATAGTTCTTTCTTTTAAGCTAAAGCTGGCCATAGATGGTTCAAATCTTGGCCGCTTCAGGAAGGGCGGCCGAGATTAGAACCATGTAAGGGCAGGCTGATTGCTCCCAAATGGATCAAACAACTTGGATACACCCAGCCTGTTGGATTTTTCAAGTGATTATTGCCAGCGGCTCTAGCCACTAGAAATAATCACTGTGTAATAGCTCCATGGAGGTATCCCCCATCAACTTCGACTATGTTGATGGGGGAAGTAAGCAATTTTCTTTCTTGCAACCTGTGGTTGCAAGAAAGAAAATCGCACCATCTATGGCCAGCATAAGTACATTTTCTGCACATACAGAAAATACCTGTTGATCGTGCCAGTAACCTTGTGTCTCTGTAGCTTCCTGTCACTAAACTGTAATATCAAACAATCTTATCAGCTATCTTTTGTAAAACAATTCTATGTAATGGAGATGAAAAGAAAGGTGTATTTAGTCCAAATCAGGAAAGCAGCCTAGAAAGAACACTGTTCATACAAAGATACAGTAGACTGAGCAAGTGCTGTCACCCTATGATAGGAAGCGTGTTAATGGCAGAATCATCTAGAGGGAGTTAAGCCCCATACACACGGGCCAAATGTCGGGAGACATCGGCCGGTCCAAAAAACCAGCAGCCGATCAACTCCTGATCAGCCCTCTCAGCCAATGGCAGAGTGTGCTGATCAGAGAGTTCTGGCAGGGGGCCATATGGATATATTTTAAATAAGCGATCATATATACTTTATATCTGTCAACATCAATTCATCGGCATGCGTTTTAACTGTTCTGAGGCCCCAAAGGCAATGGGAAACCCTTGAAAAGTTGACTCAGAGGTTCTGCTCTTTCGGCCTTTGTACAAATCTGAAGTGGATACTGTTATAACTACATAACTGTAGTGAACAGAAATTCAAAGCCATAGTCCCATTTTTGCAAAAAAAAAAAAAAAAAAATGTAAATGCAGTAACATTAATCTTATGATTACTGTGCATGTACTACATTTTTGCAATGGAGTGTGCAGATCATTGCACCTGGGTGTAAAGTACAGGCCCTTGTAAACTGTCATCACCCCCTCAGGTCTGCACAGATCAAAGACCACTAGTTGCTTGCTATACAGTTAAGCGAATAACAAAGTTTTAGTTTCTGTAACAATTTCCAGTACTGAACGGCAGAGATAAGAAATTGAGGGAGTTAAAAAAAAAAAAAAAAGTCTCAATCAAATTTCTTGTTTTTAAGAAAGGCCTTCTATAAAAAACAGAATGTAGCTAATCCTTTTTTATCTTCCTCTGGTCACACCATGTATGATGAAGTACAGGAAAGTCTGTCACGTCACAATCTGTGCGCTCAAAATCACTGTTACATGTGACTCACATAATAACTTTACTATGTAGTTTTCCAAACACTTTAATGCAGGGATGCACATTGGTGAAAAAGCAATTTACAGCATACACTAAGCTGTTTGCAAACAGAAAGGAATAATTTGTCCTGAAGTCGCAGGACACGAGAAACACCAGAGAGCTTTTCTGACATACAGCTGGCTCCTCTAATTACATCCCAGTCACAACTTCAATTATCCCCTATCAGCCTGGGGCCTGGAGGTCATTCTATCAGCCCCATCGTGCTTGGGAATGAAATTTCCAGGGTGAGGCCACCCGACAGCTCGGCCAGAGCACTATCTCTTCTCACGCTGACAGCTAAATTATTTTTTTAAATTGAAAAAGTAAACATGTGGGCTCCGCTCGGCTGATAAGGGTCAAAAATGCTGAGCTGCCAAACTAATAAACACCAGGCGCTTGTGATCCTCGCCAAGTGTACTGAGCAAAAATAAATAAATAATGGTATTTCTGGAAAAATTAAATAAATAAAACAGAGGTGGCAAGTTGAAGTGTCCTATGAGGAACTAGATAAGCTCTGCCAAATAGGAGATGCCAAACAAAATATGCACTGTACAGATTCTTCTAGAACAGAGTCCCCGTTAAAAACATGTATGGCATCTGTACCATAAAATGCATGCTTAAATGTGTATTGCCACAAGCATGGCTACACACCTGCTCTATGTGTGGTGCAATGCAGTGCAATTAACCCCGCATTATACAGTAAAGCTCAATGCACAATACCTCAAGGTCATTGTAAAAAAAAAAAAAAAAAAGTCATGCACTTTTTTTTTTTAATCTGTTGTAGTGCTTTGGTAGCCCCTTCCTAAGGGAATCTGATTTAAGGAGGGCTCTGATAGGGACCCCAATTTGGAAAGGGGGCTCTGATGAGACCTTGATATAAGGAGAAATCTAATGGGGACCCTAATGCAAAGCAGGCTCTGGTGGGGACCCCCAATTAAGTGGGGGGGTTTGATGGGGACGCTGATGTAAGCAAGGGGGCTCTGCTGTGCTTTAAGCATGTTTTCCCTTGTCTTAATCATATCAAGTGGATTACAAAAAAGATCCATGTAAGAAAGTTATTCATTAATTTATATTTTATTATCCATCAATTTAATAGGCGGCTTTTTTCGCCCATGAATATTCGTAATATATATACTGTGGCACTAGTACTAAAAAGTTTCGCCTTAAAGGGTAGCTTGTACCAAAGGTTTAATTGTTCTTTAAACTTTATCTCTAGACAAAACGTTTGTGATTTTTTTTATGCTTTGGTAATATGGTGGGTCAGGGTTGGAATCTCTAAACTTTTACTGCTGTCCGTATCCCTGCTTGGAAGAATCACTCTATTTGTCTTGGTAACAAGTAAAAAAAAAAAACCCAAATGTCTACATTTGTCACCATAACAGGAGGTAAGCTGGAATCTTAGAGTTAATGGTCAGAGCTGTAGCAATAACAACTGTTTAAGAGGGGGGATAAAATCTGAATGATGGGAAGCATCTTCCAAGTCAGCTACTAGGTACAAAAAAAAAAAATTAAAAATAATGAATTGCCGCATTGTGCAAATTCATGTTTAGCCAATACAGGAAAGCAGGTAAGAAACTGCAACAACTTATGTACTAAAAAAAAAAAAAAAAAAAAAATACAAGGAATTTAAAAGTATGGCTGCTTATCTGCCTGCAAGTGTTTGTTGGTGCCCCATAGACATCAGTTGTATAGTCATTTAAGATCTAGGGGCAACTCCTTATAGCTGGCAGATACAAAGCGGATTTTTAATTACTATGGGTTGTGGAGCATAGCTGGCAGAAATTAAAATTACCTTTCATAATACCATAAAACCTTCATAATTAGGAACCAGCTGCTTTATTAATAGCTGATGCAATATTACTGTAAGCTTTTCACTGTTAGTACACTCTAAACAGTGAGGTAGTCAAAAGGAGCAACCTTCTTTAATGCACTAAAGCTGGAAAAAAAATGTACAGACGGACCCCGGGTTACAAACAAGATAGGGTCTGTAGGTTTGTTCTTAATTTGAATTTGTTTGTAAGTCGGAACAGGTACATTTTTTAATTGTAGCTTCAGCCAAAAAAAAAAATTTTTAAGCTTTCTGAATAGCATAGGGCAGGGTTAACACCCCTGTAATGTTTGCTTTGGTGTCTATGTTTCTGTTCAGAAGATTTCACCTCACTTCCTGCTCCAAGGATAATTGGATTTTGAAAAATTTGGGTTGTTGTGGAAATAAGGCTTGGTGATAAAGCTTCAGTGGAAACACATTATTCCCATAATAAGGCTTACAGGAGTGAATTTCCCTTCCTATGGGTAGATTTCCTCTCACTTCCTGTTGTCTCCCTCCGTTTGTAAGTAGGAGACATTTGTAAATCGGATGTTTGTAACTAGGGGACTGTCTGTATCACAATTCGGGCAGTTCAGCAGGAACTGGACGAATTTTGATTTGTGTGTAGCCTTTTTTGTTCCAACAGAAGCCGAAAGCCGGGCATCAAATCATCTTCTGCCAAACTAAGGGGGGGGGGGGGGGGGGGGAAGGGTACATAGAAATAAAGTAAATACTTTTCTTATTCCTGCCTCCAGCAGAGTCCCTCCACCACTGTAACCAAACCCCCACAGCCTGCTCTGTAAGTTGCGGTCGGTTCTGGTCACACTCCAGCCTCCCCAACATTCAATACAGGGTTAATGTCCCTGTACTGTACATGATGATAGAAACTCCGCCCACATAGTGAAGTTTCAAACAGAGCAGGGTATAAGGTAAGTTATAGAGCCCGTACGGTGCACCTCTAAACATAGGGGGTGATTTATCCTTATAGCGCAGTGGGGCCCTATTGCAAGGGTATTATTTTATTTTATTTTTTTTTATATTCCTGGTGGTTGGGATTTAACAATTTATCTTGTATGATTTACCTTTTTCATCAAATCACGTGCTTTCGACTCACTCGTTTCAACCTTCTTCTTATCAATCAAATGATCTGAAATAAAACAAAACTACAATAAAGGGATATGCTAAACAACCATTTGTGTGGTTCAAGCTTTACACTATTAGGAAATCCATCAGACCAAGCTTCTTTTTTTTTTGCAATTATAAGCTTACAGGAAGAAAAAAAAATCTTCTAATTGTTTAGTATAAACATGCCAGTAAAAAATAGGATTTTTTTACACTAGTAAAAAGAAATGGTAGAAGGAGTTGGTTTACAGTTTTTTTGTATGCCAGTGTCTAATTTTTCTTTAGGCAGCAGTATAAACCTAACTCCTGTAAGACAAAAAAGTAAAATGGTTTATCCCAGAAGAGAAGGCTATTTCATTCCATTCACTCTATGTTAACCTCCCTGGTGGTATGATTATTTCAGATTTTTGGTGCTGAAAGAGGTACATTATTTTGCATGGAAATTTGTTGTTTTATATTGTAGGCCTGTAATTCTCAGGAATAACTCACTTAAATCTGTCCAAGCAAGAGTCTAGTAGACATCACGGGTATGATGAAGTTTGAAACACAAAATCATAAATTATAATATATATGAAAAAAATATATATAACATAATAAAGAACTATACATAATTATCAAAGATGATACTATATTAATAAAATGTATTCAATAATGTAATCTAGTCAAAAACACTGAAATTTGCTCAGTTGCAGAATTGTCGCTGTCGTCACTTTCAGTGTCTGATGATAAATTTCCCCAAAAATCATTATCACACAATTCTGCAAATGATTCTTATTTACTATCGCTGTTTTCTAGCTGATCAAAAAACGTTTTTGATGTAAAGGGACACTTTTTTATGCCATGGACATTCTCATGTTTCCAGGCAGAAAAAAATGGCATATATAATATAAAAGTACATGCAGGTCACTGGACAAAGCATTAGGGACAAAGGGGATGTGAAATTATTTCATACAGTAATGTAATCTTACAGATTACAGTGTACTGTATGTGTTATGTGTGTTTCACTTTTTGAATTGGTCGCCAGGCTCCACCCCCATGTGGCGCTCGCAGGGAATGGAGCCCGGCATCGCACAGGCATCAGGCGGACACAGCGGGGGGACATCGCTAGATCCAGGGGACAAGATAAGTACCACTGCCTGGATCCAGCTATGCAATCCCGAGTGTGGCTCGGGGTTACAGCTATTTGCAGTGAAAACATACCCCGAGCCACACTCGGGAATACCGTCAAGGAGGTTAAAGGTGTAAAAAGATCCTTCAAAGTCAATTAATAACTTTTTGAATGGGATATTGCAGGATGGAAGTATTTCATGAACAGCCCACTATGTATGAAAAATACATATATTTATCCTAAGGACTGATTTGTTGTTTTTAACATGTGTTGCTCTTTATTAGTCTTTTCCATAAATGGCTGCCAATACATCACAAAGAACCTAAAATCTGACCATCACAATTTTATTCCAACATAGAGCAGCACAACACACAGTATTGTGTTATGATGCATTGTGGAACACAGCAACACAGGTGCGTTACAGGAGAGCTGGTTTTACATGCTTTAGTGCCATTAAGGTGAGGTTGGAGGCCAATCAAGCATTGCACGGAACAACATTTTCAGTAAGCAGAGGAAAATATATATACAGTGGGGAAAATAATCATTTGATCTCCTGCAGATTTTGTAAGTTTCCACCTCCATGCTTGACTGTAGAGATGGTGTTCTTAGGGTCATAGCATTTTTCTTCCTCTATACGCAGCGAGTGAAGAAAGAGCTAAATTTTGTTCTCCTCTGACCAGAGCAATTTCTCCCACTCCTCCTCTGAATCATTTAGATGTTCATTGGAATTAATGTGCATGTGCCTTCTTGAGGAGGTGGACTCGCTGTGTTTGGAGGGAAAAAAATGCTGACTATGACCCTAAGAGCACCATCCCTAGAGTCAAGCACGGTGGTGGAAACATTATGCTTTGGGGCTGTTTCTCTGCTAAAGGTACAGGCCGACTTTGCCGCATTAAGGGCCCAAAGGGTGGGGCCATGTATTGTAAAAATCTTGGTATGAGAACCTTCTTTCCTCAGCCAAAACAATGACTATTGTTCATGGATGGGTCTTTCAGCATGACAATGACCCAAAACATGCCGTCAATGTTGGAGAAACTACAGAAACATAGCTGCTCATGCTCACATCTGGTGATCCTGCCCTGCTATCCACACCTTTTGGACAGCCATCCTTGACGTTATAAATCAGATAAGGGGCTCCCCTCTTCCCAATGACCCTTGGTCTGTACTCTTCCATAACACGGTGGAACCAGTTGGATCATACAAAAGATCTCTCACCCCGCACCTGCTTAATGCAGCCAAAGCTCTCATCCCTTCCCTAAAGATCTGGTTGCACAAAGTGGGCGAGGTCTGTCTCATGGAGGAACTTACCTATATAGCTAAAGGCGACACCAAGCGTCACACTGTCACTTGGGCTCAATGGCTGGAGTTCACTACCACTTCTAAGTATAAAAACATTATGTACTCTTCCTTGGAAGCCACATAGGCCTGGCCATAACCATATCCTATACTAATGTCTCTCCTGGGTTTTTGTATAGCTTTAACCTGTAATGAATTATGTACATGGGCCCCAAACATGATACCTTACCCACCAGCTGTCCCTCCCTTCATCCCCCCCCCCCCTTTTTCTTCTCATCTCCCCTATTTTTTCTTACCTTTTCTTTTGCCAATTTCTCCTCCATATTGTCTTCCTTTAACATTTTGATATACATAACAGCTTACTTGATATGTAATTTTGCCTTCTATTATGTATGCCCAGGCTCAGGCCCCCCTGATATAATTGTCTGACATTTTCTCTTTTCCAGAAGACCTTGGCTCGAATTGCCTTGGACACCAAACGTTTTCCCCCTATACCTGTATGTTTAAATCTTCAAGCATTACTTGAACTGTTCTTGTATACTTCATCTTTCAATAAACAGATATTAAAAAAAAAACAAAAAAAAAACAAACATATCATGAAGGCAACAAAGGAGTGGCTCAAGAAGAAGTACATTAAGGTCATGGAGTGGCCTAGCCAGTCTCTAGACCTTAATCTTATAGAGACCTTAATCCTATAGAAAATGTATGGAGGGAGCTGAAACTTCAAGTTGCCAAGCGACAGCCTTAAGAATTTAGTAGATCTGTAAAGAATAGTGGACCAAAATCTCTCCCGAGATGTGTGCAAACCTGGTTACTACCTACAAGAAACGTCTTACCTCTGTGCTTGCCTACAAGGGTTTCTCCACCAAGTACTAAGTCATGTTTTGCTTGGGGATCAAAAACTTGATTTACTCACTGAACTGCAACTCAATTTATAACATTTCTATCATGTGTTTTTTTTTCTGGATTTTTGGTTTCAATTCTCTCAAGATCATTTAAAATACAACTATGATAAAAAAATTTCCATGGGATCAAATAATTATCTTCCCCAATATTATATATATATATATATATATATATATATACACACACACACACACACAAACTTGTGTGCATAAATTTACATGCCCTGGCAGAATTTATGATGTATTGGCCATTTTTCACAGAATATGAATGATAACACAAAAACCTCTTTCACTCATGGCTAGTGTTTGGCTGAAGCCATTTATTATCAATCAACTGTGTTTACTCTTTGAAAATCATAATGACAACAGTATCTACCCAAATGACCCTGATGAAAAGTTGACATACCCCAGTTCTTAATACCATGTATTGCCCCCTTTAACATCAATAACAGCTTGAAGTCTTTTGTGGCATTTGTGGATGAGGCTCTATCTTCTCAGATGGTAAAGCTGTCCATTCCTCTTGGCAAAAAGCCTTCAGTTCCTGCAAATTCCTGGGCTCTCTTGCATGAACTGCGCATTTGAGATCTCCCCAGAGCAGCTCGATGATATTGAGGTCAGCAGACTGACATGACCACTCCAGAACCTTCACTTTATTGTGCTGTAGCCAATGGTAGGTCGACTTGGCCTTTTGTTTTGGATCATTGTCATGTTGGAATGTCCAAGTACGTCCCATGTGCAGCTTCTTGGCTGATGAATGCAAATGTTCCTCCTGTATTTTTTCATAACATACTGCATTCATCTTGCCATCAATTTTGATCAGATTTCCTGTGCCTTTGTAGCTCACACATTCCTAAAACATCAGCAATCCCCCCAGTGTTTCACAGGCCTTGTTGACGCTCTCCAAATGTAGCGTTTATGGTTGTGGCCAAAAAGTTACATTTTAGTCTCACCATTACAAATGACTTTGTGCCAGGTTTGAGGCTTGTCTCTGTGCTGTTTGGCGTATTGTAAGCGGCACACTTTGTGGTATTTGCGTAGTAATACCTTTTTTCTGGCGACTCGACCATGCAGCCCATTTTTCATCACGTGCTTCCTTATTGTGCGTCTTGAAACAGCTACACCACATGTTTTCATAGAGTCCTGTATTTCACCTGAAGTTATTTGTGGGTTTTTCTTTGCATCCCGAACAATTTTCCTGGCAGCTGTGGCTGAAATTTTAGTTGGTCTACTACCTGGCCGAAGTTTGGTTTCAACAGAACCCCTCATTTTCCACTTCTTGATTAGAGTTTTAACACTGCTGATTGGCATTCTCAATTCCTTGGATATCTTTTTATATCCTATTCCTATTTTATACAGTTCAACTACCTTTTCCAGAGATCCTTTGACAATTCTATTGCTTTCCCCATGACTCGGAATCCAGAATCGTCAGTGCAGCACTGGATGAAAGATGCAAGGGTCTGTCAGGAGTCTAGAAACTCATTGACCTTTTATAAACACACACACACTAATTCCAAGCAAACAAATCACATGTGAGGATGGTTACCTTTAATAGCCATTCACACCCTTTTGTGTCAACTTGCGTGCATATTATCAGGCTAAAATCACCAGGGTATGTAAACTTTTGATCAGAGTCATATGGGTAGTTTCTGTTATTATGATTTAAAAAGTGTAAACACAGTTGATTGATAATATATTGCTTCAGCCAAACACTAACCATGAGTGAAAGAAATGTTTTTGTGTTAACAGGAAAAAAAAGAAATCATAAATTCCAGGGTATGCAAACTTATGAGCACAACTGTAAATATTTTATTATATCTTTTCATGTAACACTGAAAAAATGAGACTTGGCTACAATGTAAAGCCGCGAGTGTACAGCTTGTATAACAGTGTAAATTTGCTGTCTCTTCAAAATAACAACACAGAGCTATTAATGTCTAAACTGCTAGTAACAAAAGGGAGTGAAAATGTCCAAATTGGGCCCAATTAGCCATTTTACCTCCCTGGCGTCATGTGGCTCGTTAGTGATACAATGTCTCAGGTGTGAATGGGGAGCAGGTGTGTTAAATTTGGGGTCATCGCTCTCATACTGGTCACAGAAAGTTCAACATAGCACCTCATGGCAAATAACTCTCTGAGGATCTGAAAAAAAGAATTGTTGCTCCACATAAAGATGGCCTAGTGTATAAGAAGATTGCCAAGACCCTGAAAAACTGAGCTGCAGCACGGTGGCCAAGACCATACAACGGTTTAACAGGACAGGTTCCACTCAGAACAAGCCTCGTCATGGCTGACCATGCACGTGCTCAGTGTCATATCCACAGTTTGTCTTTGAGAAATATACGTATTAATTCTCCCAGCATTGCTGCAGAGGTTGAAGGGGTGGGGGTCAGCCTGTCAGTGCTCAGATAATACGTCGCACACTGCATCAAATTGGTCTGCATGGCTGTCGTCACAGAAGGAAGCCTCTTCTAAAAAATGATGCACAAGAAAGCCCGCAAACAGTTTGCTGAAGACAAGCAGACTCGAAGGAAGACACTGCTGTCGGTACGTCTGGTTAAACTACGTCACACGCTGCATAATAGACTCGTGACTGTCCGACTGGGGGTGGGGAAGTTGGAGACGTCGTTACGACCCTCTTAATTATGCATATAAAGAGTTTCTGTTTGACACCTATACTGTGACTCGTGCACGTACCAGTCGGTACTGCTCCGAACAAGACTCACCTTGGACAGGACAATTTGGCAACATACCAGAACCGGTGGCACGACGTCGAGTCAAAAAGTCCCAGAACCGTTAGAAGAATATGTGATCCGGTAGAAATA
>BLSH010307272.1:396901-410792 GCA_018402905.1 Glandirana rugosa
ATGTTTGGGGGTTTTAATATTTTTTTTAGCAAAAGAAACTGGATTTTTACTTGCAAGAAACAAGTGCCAAAAAAGGTTTAGTCTTCAAGTGGTTAAACTTCCCTCATTTACAGACTTCCTTTGATAAAAGAACGAAGAGATACTTTTGTATCTTTTGGGTTTATAGTCATCAGTGAGTGCCCATTCACACAGGGGCGACTTGCGCTTCGACTTGAGTTGCCTCAAGTCACTTGACATGTGAAATCCCATTCAAATGAATGGGAGCGGTCTTAATGTACACGACTGAAGTCGGAGCGACTTCAGAAAAGGTTCCTGTACTACTTTGAGGCGACTTCTAGCCAACTTGTGCCCACAGAATTGAATAGAAGTCGCCTCCAAGTCGGATGCCCCATCTTAATGCAAGCGACTTTGTAGTGAAAAGAATATAAGTTATTTGGGGCAGCCCCCTCCCTCCTTTCTCTGACTGGCCACAGGCAAAGTGGCCTGACATAAGTCATGTTGTAAATTGCCTGAAGTCACCCCCAAAGTTGCCCTTAAAGTCGGTTGAAATCGCCTAGCAAAATTGCGCTGAGGTCGGGTCGTCCTGTGTGAATGCAGCCTGATATTGCGAGAACTTGGCAGACTGCTCGGAGTATTGTTTATATTTAACAGCTGTCAGCTAGCCTTAGACCCCTTTCACACTTGTGCGAGTTGTTCAGCGATTTGGGACTGCAAAGTCCCATGACAAGTCGTTCCCAATTATTTCCAATGAGTACCATTCATATCTGTACGACTTTCTAGTCGTGTTGACTTCAAAGTAGTGCCTGCAATACTTTGGTCCAATTTTGATGCAACTTGAGGTCCATAGACTTCAATGTTAAATACTCAAAGTCTCATGCAAATTGCACCTGAATAATATTGATGCGATTTCTGTACTACTAATGTACGACTTTGTAATATGTTTTCATTGAGCCAAAGTCGGACCAAAGTCATACTATTTCCAAATCGCATCAAAATCGCTGTAAAATTGGGTTGCACAAGTGTGAAAGGGGTCTCAGGCAGAGAACTGCTCTTCACAGAGTCGGAGATGCTGTTAGATAGTGAGGGGAGAGAAGGATCAGGTGCCACTCACCAAGACACAATTTCTGGTCGCCATGGCGACCGGGAATTGTCGAGCCCTGTGCTAGAAAGATTAAAGATGAGAAAGTTTAACGATTTTAATTTAGTTTAACTATTTAATGGTAATGTATACCTAGGTACCAGTCAGTCTACATCTCCATTAGTCTGACTCTCTACTAAAAAGTAAGTCTACAGTACATATCGGATACACTCATGTACTCTGTACAATACACCTCACCCATTCATCCTGTCAGATCGTATTCTTTCTCTAAAAACCCAAAATACTCCCAACCTGAATTAATAAACTGATGTCTGCATTCTGAATTCCAATGGCAAAAGCTAGGCTTGATTACCATCATTCATCTCGAGATTCAGTCACTATTCAGCCTTGTTCATCTCTAACAAACTCATCTTTATGTAACACAGAAGATCCTCATCTAACCTTTACTGCTTATTTTCTAGATTTTTAGTCTTTTTATTCAACAACTGCAGGGCAACCAGAGCCTATCCAAAAGGGAACAAGAAATATATGATTCTAAATCTTTTCAGCAGTTGTGACAGTGATCATACTAGTTTAGCTTCTGAATGCAGAGTTCTTGGGAGACTTTTCCCAAGCAACTTTACCAAGGACACAGCTGTGTTTTATAGGGGATGTATTGTGGTTTTGTACATACTGTCTTTTATTTCTGATTAAATTAGTTAGAGGATGGTGGAATGATGTGCGTATTTTAGTGAAAGAGGGAAGGGATTCCCAAAACTGCTGAAAATACTTTGCAATCTGTTGTTCAACTGGGAAATAAAAGTGTTGCTAATGCTCACTGTTAGAGAACCTGAGATACGTGGGAGATCATTACTACATCAGGGGATCCCAAACAAGTAAGGAAATTTAAAGCTTTAAACAATCTTTAAGGCTGCCTCCACACACTGCAGTGTAAAACATCGGACTCCGCAAGGACACCTAAAAAAATAGTTTTCTGTGTGTCCCCTTCACTCTGCAATGCAGCCCGGAGCATGTAAGGGGAGAAGGAGGTGATCCAAATGTCATTGTTATAAAGTGCTGGAGCTGATGGGAGAATTAAGAGATTTTCTTAGTTGCAACCAAGAAAATCATACCATCTATGGCCTGCCTTATTTTGGAATAGTGCTTTCTGCAGGTAGGGGTGAATCTAGGGAAGCTATTCAAAGGATTAAGGGCTTCAAGGCAAAATTCATACCTAGCAGATCATATATATTGTTTATATAATGAACAAGGGCACAAGATCCCTGTGTGATTCAATCTGTATCGAGCCCTTTGCCTAAAAATAAGTCTTGCACACCACTTTTTTTAGGGTGTGTGTGTGTGTGTGTGTGTGTGTGTGTGTGTGTACAAGGCTTTAGACTGATGGCCTTTAAAATTGATGTTTCTGCAGTTCTAGTCTTCTTTTATAATCGTTATATTAAAAAAAAAAAAAAAATGTAACATTTCTTTTTACTTACCAATCAAACCCTCTATATCTATGCTTACACGTCGACATTTAAAGTCTGGATCAGCTCCATTTTTGTGCAGGATTACCTGAGACACAATCTCATCGATCAGCTTATAGTACTGCGGCCTAAAAAAATAAAAAAATAAAAAGAGAAAACAAATATTGCAGCAAGTTGCAGACATTATACGAAACAAACTTTCAGACATAAGAAAGGAGTGCCAAAACACAGAACATGAAATTTTAGGAGTTAGGTTTTCATGTACACAGAAAAACCTACAGTGGTCAATATCAACATAAACAAAAAAGGAAAATGCAAAGACATAAGTAAATCCAGCATCTCTTTCTACATATAAAATAAGCTTTACTGAAGAGACATCTGAAAAACACTGCATCTCAGACATGGTGTTCTTTCTCCAGCGAGCATTGACAAAACAAAATAGGATTTTTGTGCTCTTGTAAAATCCCTTTCTTGGAGTCCATTGAAGGACACAGGAAGTCTTAAACCTCGGGTTAAAAATACAGAAGGCCAGCCTGGGGTAAACCCCCACTTTCAAATATCAGCATGCATAGAAATAAAATGACGGCAGAAAAAAAAAAAGATCAGGTGGTCCATTGAGTCTGCCACTCCCCCCACTTGCACTGTTTGAGAAATTATTATACGTAAACACACACACACACATACAGTATTTCACAAAAGTGAGTACACCCCTGTAAATATCTTATTCTATCTTTACATGTGACAACACTGAAGAAATGACACTTTGCTACAATGTAAAGTAGTGAGTGTACAGCTTGTATAACAGTGTCAATTTGCTGTCCCCTCAAAAATAACTCAACACACAACCATTAATGTCTAAACCACTGGCAACAAAAGTGAGTACACCCCTAAATGGAAATGTCCAAATTGGCCCCAAAGTGTCAATATTTTGTGTGGCCACCATTATGTTCCAACACTACCTTAACCCTCTTGGGCACAGAGTTCACCAGAGCTTCACAGGTTGCCTCTGGAGTCCTCTTCCACTCCTCCATGACAACATCATGAAGCTGGTGAATATTCGAGACCTTGCTCTCCTCCACCTTCCATTCGAGGAATACCCCACAGATGCTCAATAGGGTTTAGGTCTGGAGACGTGCTTGGCCAGTCCATAACCTTTACCCTCAACTTTTTTAGCAAGGCAGTGATTGTCTTGGAGTTGTGTTTGGGATCGTTATGTTAGAATACTGCCTTGCGGCCCAGTCTCCGAAGGGAGAGGATCATGCTCTGCTTCAGTACGTCACAGTACATGTTGGCATACATGGTTCCCTCAATTAACTGTAGCTCCCCAATGCTGGCAGCACTCATGCAGCCCCAGACCACGACACTCCCCCCACCATGCTTGACTGTAGGCAAGACACACTTGTCTTTGTACTCCTCACCTGCTTGCCACCACACATGACACCATCTGAACCAAATAAGTTTATCTTGGTCTCATGAGTCCACAGGGCATGGTTCCAGTACTCCATGTCCTTAGTCTGCTTGTCTTCAGCAAACTGTTTGCAGGCTTTCTTGTGCATGATCTTTAGAAGAGGCTTCCTTCTGGGACGACAGACATGCAGACCAATTTGATGCAGTGTGCGGCGTATGGTCTGAGCACTGACAGGCTGACCCCCACACCTTCAACCTCTGCAGCAATGCTGGCAGCACTCATACGTCTATTTCTCAAAGACAACCTCTGGATATGATGCTGAGCATGTGCACGCAACCTCTTTGGTCGACCATGGCGAGGTCTGTTCTGAGTGGAACCTGTCCTATTAAATCGC
Source organism: Glandirana rugosa (assembly GCA_018402905.1). NCBI lineage: Eukaryota > Metazoa > Chordata > Amphibia > Anura > Ranidae > Glandirana > Glandirana rugosa. Next base: position 401,266 of record BLSH010307272.1, read on the forward strand.
TGTATGGTCTTGGCCACCTTGCTGCAGCTCAGTTTCAGGGTCTCGGCAATCTTCTTCTACCCTAGACCATCTTTATGTAGAGCAACAATTCTTTTTTTTCAGATCCTCAGAGTGTCCTTTGCCATGAGGTGCCATGTTGAACTTCCAGTGACCAGTATGAGAGCAATAACACCAAATTTAACACACCTGCTCCCCATTCACTACTGAGACTTTATAACACTAACGAGTCACAAGACACCGGGGAGGGAAAAGTTTAAATGGGCCCAATTTGGACATTTTCACTTAGGGGTGTATTCAATTTTGTTGCCAGGGGTTTAGACATGAATGGCTGTGTTGAATTATTTTGAGGGGACAGCAACTTTACACTGTTATACAAGCTGTACACTCACTACTTTACATTGTAATAAAGTGTCATTTCTTCAGTTTTGTCACATGAAAAGATATAATAAAATATTTACAAAAATGTGAGGGGTGTACTCACTTTTGTGAGATACTGAACATACACACTATATTACCAAAAGTATTGTGCCGCCAGCCTTTATGCACACATGAACTTTAATGGCATCCAAGTCTTAGTTTGCAGGGTTCAATATTGAGTTGGCCCATTCTTTACAGCAATAATAGCTTCAGCTCTTCTGGGAGGGCTGTGCACAAGGTTTAGGAGTGTGTCTATGGGAATGTTTGACCATTCTTTTATAAGCACATTTGTGAGGGCAGGCACTGGTGTGGACAAGGTGGTCTGGTTCGCAGTCTATGCTCCAAATCACCCCAAAGGTGTTTTATCGGGTTGAGGTCAGGACTCTGCAGGCCAGTCAAGTTCCTCCACCCCAAACTCGCTCACCCATGTCTTTATGGACCTTGCTTTGTGCACTGGTCCAAATAATTTGGTGGAGGGGGGATTATGGTGTGGGATGGTTTTTCAGGGGTTGGGCTTTGCCCCTTAGTTCCAGTGAAGGCAACACTTAAGGCATCAGCATTCAAGACATTTTGGACAATTTCATGCTCCAAACTTTGTGGAAATAGTTTGGGGATGGCCACTTTCTGTTCCAACTTTACTGCGCACCAGTGCACAAAGACATAAATGAGAGAGTTTGGGGTGGAGGAACTTGACTGGCCTGCACAGAGTCCTGACCTCAACCCAATAGAACACCTTTGGAATGAATTAGAGCAGAGACTCTGAGCCAGGCCTTCTCGTCCATATCAGTGCCTGACCTCACAAATGCGCTTCTGGAAGAGTGATCAAACATTACCATAAACACACTCCTAAACCTTGTGGATAACCTTATCAGAAGGGTTGAAGCTATTCTAGCTGCAAAGGGTGGACCAACTCAATAATGAACCCTACGGAAAAAGACTGGGATGCCATTAAAGTTCATGTGCATGTAAAGGCAGACGTTCCAATACTTTTGCCATTATAGTGTACATTATATATATCTACAGTATAGATCTAGGTTTGTCCCAAGCAGGTTTGAAACCATTTACTGTTCCACTGACTCTCTGTTCACTGAGCCACTATAACCCAGGTGTTGACCAAGCTCTTGTGACTGTGTCTCTAACAGAAAGCAACAGTGGCGGTGTTTCTGTAGCAAAAAATCTGTGAATGGGAAACTCCAAGTTTAGACAGCCTTTTTGGCTGTCGGCTTGCAGTTTCAATTAACTACCATGGCGCTGTTGAGCGCTCTTGTAGTTCATTGTCTTTTCCTATCAGTGTGTATCTGCTTGGTCGTACAAGGTAGTAGGACAAGTCTGCGGGAGTCTTTCATGGCACCAATGATCTGCTGATCATGGGTGTAATGCTTTCCAAACTCCAAGTAAAAAGAGTAAATGCACTTTTTTTATTTGCAAAAAGATGCATTTATTTTTTAAAGGTGAACATATCCTTTAAGACCGTTTAAGAGCTTTCCAAACAGGTCAGAGACAAAGTTTTGAAGAAGTATAGATCCAGGTTGGGTTATAAAAACATATCCCAAACTTTGAAAATCCCACGGAGCACCATTACATGCATGATAACAAAAGGGAAAGAATATAGCACCTTTACAAACCTGACAAAAGAATGCCACGTACCAAAACTCACAGACCAGGCAAAAAAGGCATTAATTAGAGATACAACAAAAGATGACACTGAAGAAGCTACAAGGGTCCACAGTGGAGATAGGACTATCTGTCCATAGGACCACTTTAGGCCGTACACAACACAATTGTCTCCTCAAAACTACTTTTGTGAGCGAGTAAAAGATGCTGCATTTGCTTCACTAATGATACCTTTTTGGAGCCTAACAAGCTTTCTGGGTAACTTATTAGAGGCATATAAAAAGCAGGTTAACCGATTTTTTTTTTTGCTCCCGTTACAAAAACATAAATAACTAAAACATCTCTCTAGCTAAACTTTTTTTGTATTGAAGGAGAAAGCATTTATGACTTGATTAAGCTTTCTATTGCAGTCTGTTCTCGCTAGGGACACTCATTCTCTTTAGGCCTCCTACACACATGTATACTTGGGTGTCCCCAAACACAGACAGGGCCCATATGGATGTCAAATCTGGAGCAGCATGCACGTCCGTGCAGCTGCTGCATGCCAGCTGACATGAATGGGACTGCCTCTACGAGGATGCACATTACACCTGTGCATCCAGTGCAGGCAAACCACAGTCCTCCCAACAGAGGTATGCTTAAAGCGAACCTTCAGTCATTTTTTCCTCGTTCCATCTATAAAATCTTCTGACCTTCTTGGTTTAACTTTGGATAGTAAAACATTCTTTTTCTGCCACTAAATACCTTATACAGCCCACTTCTTCTTTCTTGTCTGGTAATTAGCATAGGCTTGTAACATCACAGTAGAGCTGCACGATTCTGGCCAAAATGAGAATCACAATTTTTTTGCTTAGAATAAAGATCATGATTCTCTCATGATTCTCGCAGCGTAACATCTTACATATACAAAAAAATTGGCCTAACAGCACTGTTTTGTTTTGTTTTTTTTTTGTTTTTTTTAAAGTGTCATTTTTCCAAAAAAATTGCGTTTGAAAGACCACTGCGCAAATACCATGTGACATAAAATATTGCAACAACCGCCTTCTTATTCTCTAGGGTCTCTGCTAAAAAAAGTTCAACCCTTTGATAATTTTAAACATTGTATCTTTTTACTTCTTTTATCTACTTGACTTGGCTCTCTGCCCAGACCTGGCAGTCTGCCCAGACTCAAGTCGCTCCGACTTTAGAGAGAGATTCCTGGGGAGATTTCAGGGGACTTGCATTGACTTATTACAGTCAAGTTGCGCTGAGTCGCCCCACAAGTCGGACTCCATTAACTGCACTGAAAATCACGGTAATACCTGATTGAGATTGCGTGGGGGGGGGGTGTGAATCGAGATTGTGATTTTAATACGATTAATGGTGCAGCTCTACATCACAGCACTCACTCTCACTCTCGTGAGAGTATGCAGGCAGGGGGGTCACATTAGTGGAAGATGGATGAGTCATAGGAGAGCCAATGAGAGCTGCAGAGCTGGAGGAGGCTGGGTGAGGATAACAGGAGACTAGAGGGATCCATGTGTATTCATCTGGAGAGGAAAAATGTGCAGGCAAGCAGTGGCGTGAATGTCTGTGTGTGTGTGTGTGTATATATATATATATATATATATATATTACATATTACACACACACACGTGTGTGTGTGTCTGTACATGTATAGGTAGGTGTGTCTGTACATGTATAGGTAGGTGTGTCTGTACATGTATAGGTAGGTGTGTCTGTACATGTATAGGTAGGTGTGTCTGTACATGTAAAGGTGCGCGTCTGTGCCTGCGCGTCTGTGTGCCTGTGCGCGTCTGTGTGCCTGTGCGCGTCGGCGTCTCTGTGTGTGCATCTGTGCATCTGTGCATGTGTCTGTGTCAATCCAGGAAGTGAACAGGCAGCAGATTCAGTCGTCCACAGTTAAAATGGATACAGCCAGACTTGTTGGAGGGATATTTCTGCAGCATATTTGGCAAGTACAGAATCACAGTATATATAAAATAATATGCAAAGTGGTTGGAGGGAAGCTTCAGAATGCCAAAGATGTTTTATTACAAATAATGTGAGCAGACTGCAGTTCCTCTTTAAGTACACCTGCGTGAATTAGGCCTCATTTTTCTTGGCGACTCATGTCAAAATTTTACAGTGGTCACCAAAACAGAAAAACAAGGAGGAATATAATGGTCACCTGTTCCAGTGACAACTAAAATATTTTCCCTTCATTTTGGAGATGATCTCTGGTTTCCTGTTGGGTGTCTGAGACAGGAAGTAGGGGGGAAAACATCTGAACAGATCACTGAGGGCAAATAAAAAATATGACAGTTGTTCTAACCATTTCCTACTCTACTCAAAAACAACCAAAAAAAATTGTTTGGACTATATACAGTTGTGCTCATCAGTTAACATGCCCTGGCGGAATTTATGATTTCTTGGCCAATTATAATGACAACAGAAGCTACCCAAATGACCCTGATCAAAAGTTTACATACCCTGGTGATTTTGGCCTCATAACATGCACACAAGTTGACACAAAGGGGTTTGAATGGCTATTAAAAGTAACCATCCTCACCTGTGATCGGTTTTCCTGTAATTAGTGTGTGTAATTAGTGTGTGTGTGTGTGTGTGTGTGTGTGTATGTGTGTATGTGTGTATAAAAGGTCATTGAGTTTCTGGACTCCTGACAAACCCTTGCATCTTTCATCCAGTGCTGCACTGACATTTCTGGATGCTGAGTCATGGGGAAACCAACTAAAATTTCAGCCACAACTGCCAGCAAAATGGTCGGGATGCAAAGAAAATTGCAAAAATAACTTCAGGTGAAATGCAGGACTCTGAAAATGTGGTGCAGCTGTTTCAAGATGCACAATAAGGAGGCACTTGAAAAAAGATGGGCTGTATGGTCGAGTCGCCAGAAGAAAGCCATTACTACGCAAATGCCCCAAAGTATCCCACTTACAATACGCCAAACAGCACAGACACAAGCCTCAAACCTTCTGGCACAAAGTCACTGAGTGAGAAGACCAAAATTGAGCTTTTCGGCAACAACCATAAGTGCTACATTTGAAGAGAAGTCAACAAGGCCTATGATGAAAGGTACACCATCCCTACTGTGAAACGCGGAGGAGAATCACTGATGTTTTGGGGGTGTGTGCGCTACAAAGGCACAGGAAATTTGGTCAAAATTTATGGCAAGATGAATGCAGTATGTTATCAAAAAATACTGGAGGAACATTTGCATTCATCAGCCAGGCAGTTGCGCATGGGACGTACTTGGACATTCCAACATGACAATGATCGAAAACACAAGTCCAAGTCGTCCTGTCATTGGCTACAGCAGAATAAAGTGAAGCTTCTGGAGTGGCCATCTCAGTCTCCTGACCTCAATATCATTGAGCCATTCTGGGGAGATCTCAAACGTGCCGTTAATTCAAGACAGCCCAAGACTTTACAGGAACTGGAGGCTTTTTGCCAAGAGGAATGAGCAGCTTTACCATCTGAGAAGATAAAGAGCCTCGTCCACAAATGCCACAAAAGACTTCAAGCTGTCATTGATGTTAAAGGAGGCAATACACGGTATTAAGAACTGGGGTATGTAAACTTTTGATCAGGGTCATTTGGGTAGTTTCTGTTGTCATTATGACTTAAAAATAGTAAAAACGGTTGATTGGTAATGAATGGCTTCAGCCAAACACTAACCATGAGTGAAAGAAAAGTTTTTGTGTTATCATTCATATTCCCTGAAAAATGGCCAAGAAATCAAATTCTGCCAGGGTATGTAAACTTATGAGCACAACTGTATGCCTATCAAGCACAATAGTGCTGGTTTGAAAAACTGTTGCATTGACTATAGCACATAACAAGATTTGGATGATTATCCTTAAGGGCAGTTATAAAAAAGTGGAGGGACTTTTTAGGTGCCTACTCATCCAAAAAATTATGCTCAGACATTTATAAAAACATTGAAGTTTATTAGTATAAGCTGACTATTAAGCCCCGCCAAACTGCTGGCTGTTAGTCCATAAAAACAACGTGCTGTATTGACAAAAGTTGCTAAAATCAACATACATCAACAAAGTACAACCCCTTAATTGCAGTGTAACCCCCATCCACAGTAATGATATAACCTCCTGTTACTTAGTACTTATGGGGGTAGATTATACAACTACCCAGCCAACCATATACCAATTCAAGTGGTGCATGAATCAATGAAATATAAAAAACTGCGGAGGCACTGCAATCTCTTGAAGGGTTTCACTGGTATACTTCCTCAGGAGAGGGGTATTCAGATAAGGTGTTGAAGAGAAAACTGCCAATGTTTCATAGCCAAAAGGGGTATAAAGGGAAGATGCTGCTATGGAACGGTGGTCAGAGGAGGGACAGGCCAAGGTAGAAACAGGCACCAAATCCCTTAACTGTTCCCAAATGCTGATCCAGGGAGATACAAGGTACACATCCTTTTCCTAATATGGTACCAGGACAAGAAAATTGAACCTCCATAATGAATGTAGTAAGGATCCATTAATTGCACAAGCATCACACCCCACAGAGACCACTGTGCCATTAATCCTAGAGAATACCCTAAAAATTATTTTGTTTATTGGAGTGGCCTTTCACACAGTTAAAGCGGTAGTAAACCCATGCATTTAACAGGTTAAAAACCAGTCACATTTCCGTCACGTGCCGGAAATGTAACACTCCCATTGGTTGTGCTCTAAACCAAACTGTCAAACCATCCAATGGCTGGTGTCATAGCTGATCACATGTGCAGCATCATGGCAGTTGTAGATTAAACAGAGGCCAAGATGGCAGCTTCCTTGGCTGAAAATGATAGGAGGGTTTACTACCACTTTAAGAAAATTATAAACAATCTAGCCCATTAAAGTGAACCCATTGATAAAAATAAATATATAAAAAATTACCTCATCATAAAAATCAATAGGATACGTGTTAGCAATATTAAATCGCATTAGAACAATTAAAAAAAAAATACCCACTTGTTGCTATAAAAGCTACACATGTAACACCACCCAGGCAAATACTACCAGATGCATTGTGATTACCCCATAAAGGTCTACTGCTATCAGACCCCAGTAGCGTTATAAAAGTATCAGCACGAAGCAACGTCTGCTTTTATAAATGGTGAAATCTGACTGGCCTAATGCACATACTGATTTACATTACTAACAATAAAAAAAAAAGTTTTAAAAGATTTGCACTATAACATCTAAATACTTTGCTTTGACATGGAATCTAGAAACAAAGAAGGACACATCCTCTTTAAAGCGGTAGTAAACCCATGCATTTAACAGGTTAAAAAACAGTCACATTTCCGGCATGTGCCGGAAATGTAACACTCCCATTGGTTGTGCTCTAAACCATACTGTCAAACCATCCAATGGCTGGTGTCATAGCTGATCACATGTGCAGCATCATGGCAGTTGTAGATTAAACAGAGTCCAAGATGGCAGCTTCCTTGGCTGAAAATGATAGGAGGGTTTACTACCACTTTAAATAGGTTATATACATCAAAACATCTACACTTTAGACTTAAAATTTGAACAAAGAAAGCAACAAAAAAGAAAGCAGAACATAGATCCAAAAGATGGACATTTGGGAGGTACTGTATACTTTAAGTAAACCCACACGCGCTCTTGCACAGTCAGATATATCAATCCAACACATGGCAATTTTAATCTAATAGAAAGTTGAATAAATAAATAAATAAAAAAAGTGTTGTAACCTGCTGAAATAAATAAGACTGTTGTGGCTGTGTTTCAACATTCTGACCAGGGGCGTCTCAGCATGGTATAAGGTTTCTCATGAAAGATCACTGACCAAGCCTCTTTGATGTTATGTGTTTTGAAAGTTTAACTGGTGAAGAAAGTTTGCTTTGAAAGAAGAGGTTTGTGAGTTATAAATGGAAAAGGGCATTTTTTTTTTAAATTCAAGATGTTAATATTTTCCTGAAATTAACACGTTTACTGAAATAATACTGATAGGATCAGCCATTCTTTCATGCTCAAAAGCTCAACTGTGGTGTCTGTTTATTTCAGATTAAATCATTTATAGCAACAATTTCAGATCATAGTGTTTATAACTGACCTTGAGAGACTGCATTATTTTGCAACAAAGCCAAAGTAGAACATACTGTCTACTGGCAGCAAGCTGAGGAAAATCATTCTTCCTGTCTGTGAGGAAGCAGTGGTCTCTCTGTAGAGGTCAAAATCTCCCCTCACTGACTGACAGCTAGAGTTTTCCAATCAGAAGACAGCATGAGTTTTGCAGACTGATCATTGGTCTGACATAGCGGGGAGCATATTGGACATATGCAGATAGTCCACTGCTTCCACAAAGAGTGCAGTGGAAGGTAGACTTTTTAGTTACAAGACTTCGAACCCCCTTTTATTCATTGCACCTGTGATATATTGAGCCAATTTAAACATGAAGCTTAGCTGGGCTTTAAAGTGATAGTAAACACACTGTTCAATTTACATTGATTCTTCTATTTCTGTATGTGGGTGTCACTATTTGAGGTTTTTTTTTAAAAAAAAAAGTACTTTTTTTTCTAATTGATATACGCTTCCTCAGCCTGTCTGTATGGAAAAAGTGGAAGGGGGAGCTTCTAGTCCTCGGTCACTGGTCACGTTAAAAAAAAAAAAAAAAAAAAAAAAAGCCTTTTGGATGCGGAGTAAAAATGATTATTAATACACATTTTTGAATTGTCATACATATACAGTGCATATAAAAAGTCTACACACCCCTGCTAAAATGTAAGGTTTCTGTAATGTAAAAAAAATGAGATAAAGATAAATAATTTCAGAACTTTTTCCACCTTTAATGTGACCTATTAACTGTACAACTCAGTTGAACAACAAACTGAAATCTTTTAGGTGGAAGGAAGTAAAAATAAAAATGAAAATAATATGGTTGTATAAGTGTGCACACCCTTAAACTAATACTTTGTTGATTTTATTACAGCACTTGTTAGGAAGAGAATCTGTGGCTAAAGCTGACTTTCTGCACCTATGCAGGCATGTCTTGGATCTGCTAACCAGCGCAGGGGTCACTAAGGGTTAACAGTTGTGCAGGGTGATAAAATATAGTGGTGTATCCTCGCGCTACTATGAGACTACTATAGTGTTTAGAGAGGTTGCTGCTGTACCTACTATGTGACAATAGAAGAATAGTGTTTAAAAGGAAATATCATCGCGCTCCTATGTGGTGATATAAAATAGTGGGACGTGTTGACAATTGGGAATCACTGGGGACGCGACCAATCGTCTAGGTTCTGTACGGACGTATCCACGTCTTTCAGTCGAAATCGGTGTCTAAGAGAAGGATTGTTCACGACATTATTTTAGTTGTTTCATAATCAAATTCCCACACGTGTGAATATGTTGGTATAATAAAAGTAAAAATAAAAATGAAGGAAGGTGGATTTTCTAAAGTCAAACAACAAGTTGACTCAACATGTCAATTATCCAGTGTAATTTCCACCTTTTTCAAGACTTTAA
>BLSH010307272.1:452458-468320 GCA_018402905.1 Glandirana rugosa
CTCCACCGTGCTTCACTGTTGGTATGGTGTTCTTTTCCTTAAATTCTTCATTGCGCCGTCTGTAAACATACTGTTTGTGTGCAGGACCAAAAAGCTCCACTTTTGTTTCATCTGTCCATAAAACATTGTCCCAGAAGGCTTGAGGTTTGTCCAGGTTCTCTTTCGCGAAGATCAATCGTTCCTTTTTATGCCTTTTCTTTAGCAATGGGGTCTTCCTTGGCCTCCGCCCATAAAGCCCCGCTTTGTTTAGTGTGCGGCATATGGTACTTGTTGAAACAGTTACACCAGACTGCTCCAGGTTGGTCTTCAGGTCTTTAGATGTTTGACGGGGTGTTTTTTCCACCATTCGTACCAACCTTCGAAGACTTCTGTCATCAATTTTTCTCTTCCCCCCATGTCCAGGGAGGTTCTTGACAGGTCCATGCCTGGAAAACTTCTTAATAACATTACGCACCGTTGAAACAGGGATGCCAAGGTCTTTGGAGATGGCCTTATACCCTTTGGAGGTCTTGTGCTTGCAAATAATAGCATTTCTGGTGTCGTCAGACAGCTCCTTTGTTTTTACCATTGTCACACATGAAGAGGGAATAACAGGTGGCTTTTTATAAAACCAAAATGTTCATTTATTGGCTAATTTGGGTCACATGGGTGGAGGCAATTCATCACAAGTGATCCTCATTTGAGATCTGCAACAGGTGAGGCAAATTGGGTTTGCATACTGATTTGCAGCAAAGGGTGCCAATACCACTGACAAGGCAAGCATTATGGTTTTCTCTGTTTTCCTCATAATGTTTATCTTTTTAAATTTTATTTATCATTTACAGTTAGTAATATGTTGGTTAATTTGATACATTTCCTTCAGTAGATATTCCACAATATGTACATAAACTTCATGGGTGCCAATAATGGTGAGCAGGACTGTATATACACACACATACACACAGTATCTCACAAAAGTGAGTACACCCCTCACATTTTTGTAAATAATTTATTTCATCTTGTCATGTGTGATAACATTGACGAAATTATACTTTGCTACAATGTACAGTAGTGAGTGTACAGCTTGTATAACAGTGTAAATTTGCTGTTCCCTTAAAATAACTCAACACACAGCCATTAATGTCTAAACAGCTGGCAACAAAAGTGAGTACACCCCTAAGTGAAATTGTTCAAATTGGGCCCAATTAGCCATTTTCCCTCCCTGGTGTCACGTGACTCGTTAGTGTTACAAGGTCTCAGGTGTGAATGGGGAGCAGGCATGTTAAATTTGGTGTTATTACTCTCACTCTCTCATACTGGTCACTGGGAGTTCAGCATGGCACCTCACGACAAAACTGAGGATCTGAAAAAAAGAGTTGTTGCTTTACATAAAGATGGCCTAGGCTATAAGAAGATTACAAAGAACCTGAAACTGAGCTGCAGAACGGTGGCTAAGACCAAACTGTGGTTTAACAGGACAGGCCTCGCCATGGTCGACCAAAGAGGTTGAGTGCATGTGCTTGTCGTTATATCCAGAGGTTGTCTTTTGGAAATAGACGTATGAGAGCTGCCAGCATTGCTGCAGAGGTTGAGGGGTAGGAGGTCAGCCTGTCAGTGCTCAGACCATACCTCACACACGTCATCAAATTGGTCTGCATGGCTGTCATCGCAGAAGGAAGCCTCGTCTAAAGATGAAGCACAAGAAAGCCTGCAAACAGTTTGCTGAAGACAAGCAGACTAAGGACATGGATTACTGGAACCATGTCCTGTAATCTGATGAGATAAATATAAACTTACTTGGTTCAGATGGTGTCAAGCGTGTGTGGCAGCAACCAGGTGAGGAGTACAAAGACAAGTGTGTCTTGCCTACAGTCAAGCATGGTGGTGGGAGTGTCATGCTTTGGGGCTGTATGAGTGCTGCCGGCACTGGGGAGCTACAGTTCATTGACATGATAAGAAGCTGAGGGTAAAGGTGATGGACTGGCCAAGCAGGTTTCCAGATCTAAACCCTATTGAGCATCCGTGGGGCATCCTCAAACGGAAGTTGGAGGAGCGCAAGGTCGCTAACATCCACCAGCTCCGTGATGTCATCATGGAGGAGTGGAAGAGGACTCCAGTGGCAACCTGTGAAGCTCTGGTGAACTCCATGGCCAAGAGGATTAAGGCAGTGCTGGAAAATAATCGTGGCCACACAAAATATTGACACTTTGGGCCCAATTTGGACATTTTCCCTTAGGGGTGTACTCACTTTTGTTGCCAGCGGTTTAGACATTAATGGTTATACTGTATACTCACTACTTAACATTGTAGCAAAGTGTCCTTTCTTAAGTGTTGTCACATGAAAAGATATAATAAAATATTTACAAAAATGTGAGGGGTGTATTCACTTTTGTGCGATAGTGTCTGTATGTGTGTATATGTATGATTTTGTGCGTTTGCCTACTGAAATAAAAATGATCATTTTTTTTCAGTGGGCAAACGCACAAAATCATAAAAAAAGTACAAAAAAAGAAACAGACCTGATTCTTACTAACCTTATATGTACTTAATTGTATAGCTTTCCTGGAATATTCCTCAATCTTTTACTTATAACCCCTTCTCACGTCGAGCTTAAAATTGGTTCTCTACCCGGTTTTGTTTTCATTATGATGCAACATTTTTACCTTAAGTATAACTCTTATCATGGATATATATATTACCACCAGGCTTTAAGTTCTTTTCCGCTTTTATCCCTCTTTTCCTCTCTCTCTTCCTCCCTTCTTAACCCCTAAACTAATTCATTTACATTTACCCTTCTTTCCTTTTTTTTTCTTCCTTTCTTTTTTTTTTCCTCTCTTTTCCTTTCTCTTTTCTCCCTTTCCTCTTTTCCTTTTCCTCCCCCTTTTTCTCTTCTTCTAATTGTTCACCTAATGGCTCAACTAAGTGTCTAAGTTGGATGCTAACCCCCAAATATTTAAATGTAGATACTACAGTTATTTGGTTTGCTAATATTGGCAAATTATTTAGTAATGGATCTACGGGTAAAAGGATAGATTTATCCCAATTTATCTTAAATCCCAAAAAGGAACCATATTTATTAATCAAGGACATTACTGCTACTAAGATGATGTATCACCTAGAAATAAGAACGTATCATCTGCGTACAAAGCAATTTTATCCTCTTCCAAGGGCCTACAGGACCCTACAATATTTGATGATTGACGTATGACTGCTGCCAATGGCTCCAAAGCTAAATCAAAAAGTAGGGATGATAGTGGACACTCCTGTCTACTACCTCGTTTTAAGGAGAAAGGAGCAGATATGTGTCCATTTACTCGGACTTGTGCTACTGGATCTGTATAGAGAAGTGTTATCCATTTTATAAATTGGGATCCAAATCCAAACTTGTCTAGACAGTTCCATAAAAAGTCCCACTCTATACTATCAAAGACTTTTGCAGCATCAAGTGCCACTATAGCCCTATTTCCCGTATTTGCAGATGGCATCTGCAAATTTAAAAACAGCCGCCTTATATTTGCTGTACTAGATCTATTTTTACTATTAGGTACTATTTTTAGCATTTAGTTTTTATTTTTTCATGCTGCTGTAACAAAGAAATTTCCCCACTGTGGGACGAATAAAGGTTTATCTTATCTTATCTGGGATAAAACCAGTTTGATCTGGGTGTACTATTTTAGCTATTACCTTTGATAGTCTATTAGCTAATATTTTGCCAACAGCTTTACATCCAATGTAAGCAAAGATATTGGACGATATGATTCTGGATTATCAGGATTCTTGTCGGGTTTTAATAAAACTATAATGATCGCCTCATTCATAGAAGGTGGCAAATGGCCACTCTCCACTGCTGAATTAAATACCTCCAACAGTTCTGGCAATAGCTTAGCACCATATATTTTATAGACCTCGCTTGGTAACCCATCTACCCCTGGTGATTTATTGTTAGGCATACTAGCTGAAACTGCCTGTAATTCCTCCAAAGTCAGAGGCCTGTCTAACATTTCTTTATCAGTTGCGGAGATCTCTTAACAAGATAGAATTAAGAAAGAGTTTCAGCTCGGTACTTTCATAAGATACTGTACACCTAAAGCATTCCAGAAACTCTGCTGATATATCTCTATTGTAGTTCTCACTTTTTTAATTGAGGACACTTTAACCACTTGCCGACCGCCCGCCGCAGCGTGATGGCGACAAGGTGGCTCGTTATCGCAAACCGCCGTCACCTGACGGCGGCCGCGGTAACCAATATACGCGCTCACTGTGTTCGGGGGGGGCCAGGGAGCGGGTAGGGCAGACTCGATCTCTGCCGGCTACCCGCGATGGCCCCCCCGCAGCGAGAGAACGGAGGTCCGTGTATGTAAACACGGACCTCCGTTCTCATAGAGGGGGACGGGCGATGATCACAGCCTTCCTCTACATGGAAGCGGTGATCATCCCCTTTCCCCAGTCAGCCCAGCCCACACACAGTTAGAACACGCCCAGGGAACACAGTTAACCCTTAGAGCGCCCCCTGCATAAATGCCAATGGTCCCAAAAAAGTGTCAAAAGTGTCTGACATGTCCGCTGCAATATCGCAGTACCGCTAAAAATCGCAGATCGCCGCCATTACTAGTAAAAAATAAAAAAAAATTAAAAACCCCAGAAATTAATTCTCATCATCCTTAAACGCGGCAACTTTTGCGCAAACCAATCAATAAACGCCGATTGCGATTTTTTTACCAAAAATATGAGGAAGAATATAAATCGGCCAAAACCGATGAAAAAAAATGTTTTTTATATTTTTTTTTGGATTTGTATTTTAGCAAAAAGTAAGAAATTTGGGATTTTTTGCAAAATTGTCGCTCTTCTTTTGTTTATAGCGGCGATCAGAAATGACGCAGAGGGGATCAAATACCACCAAAAGAAAGCTCTATTTGTGGGAAAAAAAGGACGCAAATTTCGTTTGGGTACAACGCCGCACGACCGCGCAATTGTCAGTTAAAGCGGCGCAATGCCGAATCGCAAAAAGTGCTCTGGTCCTAAAGTGTGAAATCCTTCCAGGGCTGAAGTGGTTAAATTCCATCACTTGTGACATTGGCCTTTGAGCCTTTACTATTGTTGCTAAGAGGTAGAGCTGCACGATTCTGGCCAAAATGAGAAACACAAATTTTTTGCTTAGAATAAAGATCATGATTCTCTCACGTTTCTCGCGGCGTAATATATTAAATATACAAAAAAATTGGGCTAATAGCACTGTTTCGTTTTTTGAAAGGGTAATTTTTCCAAAAATGCGCAAACAGCGTGTGACATAAAATATTGCAACAACCGCCATCTTATTCTCTAGGGTCGAGATCGCGATTTTAATATGATTAATCGTGCAGCTCTACTAAGAGGTGACCTGTATTTTCCCAATCTTCAAAATAAGGTTGCTGAAGGAAAAAACATTTCTGCTCTCCTTTTTTACGTGAAATATCTGCATATTCTTGTTGTTTTTGTATCCACAGTTGTTGATTTTCTATAATAGGGTTTGCAATATATTTAATTTCGACCTGTAATGCTGCCTCTGCCATGGTCCTTTCCCTGGCTTTAGATTTTTTTAATTTTTGAAATTTGGGAGATAAATATATGTTTTTAGTGAATCCCAGTATATCCGGGAAGCTACCTTTATGACCTTTAGTGGTGTTAATAAGTCAAGTAAGATATTCTCCTTAGAGGGGAAAAGATCAAACCAATACGGATTTATCTTCCATAATGTTCGAATCTGAGTAGAACATAAAATTATCTTAAGAACCAGTGGTGAGTGGTCTGACAGCCCCCTAGCTGCATAATTCGCCTCTGATATGATTGGTAACATTGCTGGGGTACCTAGCACTAGATCTATTCTGGAAAGAGCCTTATGGCTACTAGAGAAGCATGAGTATTTTCTTGCAGAGGGGTGAAACATTCTCCATATATCTATTAAGCCTATCTCTCTCACATAACCAGCAAAAGGAGGTACATGTCAAGGTAATTTTCCCCATATTCATCCCATATTTATCTAAAAGAGGATCCATACAATTGTTAAAGTCCCCCACTATTAACCAGAGGGCATCAGCTTTGTCTGAGATAAATTTAAAAAATTCCTTAAATACTTCTGATGAATATGGAGGTGGTATATATCCATTAGCCAATACATATGGTTTCCCATGCATTGTGCAATATATAAATATACATCGACCCCTAGAATCCATTTTTACTTGTGTGCAGGAGAAATCAATGTAATTAGCTATTAATATTGATACGCCTCTGGAGTATGTAGTATGAGTAGCATGATATGGTCTACTATAACGTACATGCTTCAACTAGTTTAATTTGTATATATTTAGATGAGTTTCCTGCAGGCAAATAATAGACGGAGAGAATTGCTTTAGTGTGGTGAACATTGCTTGTCTCTTTACTGGGTCACCAAGTCCCCTAACATTCCAAGATACCAAGACTTGCATTAATGCTAACATAATATAATAGTTTAATTTTTTTTACCAATGACACCCCTTTGTATCTTTTTACTAGGCAGCATTAGAGAATATCCATTTAAGGAAACGTAACAACCCTCTTATTATTAGAACCGAGTAAGCTTCTCTCAGTATTCTATCTACCAAGGAGATTATTTTATATATTATAATAGTCTGGTGTGCACCAAAATAGAAAAAAAAAAAAGAAAAAGATAAAATACTTGAACCATACCTACATACACCATCAAAAATTTCACAATTCCCCTTAATAAATTTTGCATAAATTTCATCTACTGACTGACTTTTTCTTAGCATTTCTCAAGCAGCGCATGAGTATTGTATTACCATTATCCATTATTTTATCATTACCCATTATTTTATAAGCGCTGCACTTTCTTATTGTATACTCCCACCACCATGTATGACTGTAGGCAAGACACAGTTGTCTTTGTACTCCTCACCTGGTTGCCACCATACACGCTTGACACCATCTAAACCAAATAAGTTTATCTTGGTCTCAGGTTGCAGTAATCCATGTCCTTAGTCTGCTTGTCTTCGGCAAACTGTTTGCGGGTTTTTTTGTGCATCATCTTTAGAAGAGGTTTCCTTCTGAGACGACAGCCATGCAGACCAATTTGATGCAGTGTGTGGCGTATGGTCTGAGCACTCAGAGGCTGAACCCCTACCCTTTCAACCTCTGCAGCAATGCTAGCAGCACTCATACGTCTATTTCGCACTCATACGTCTATTTCCCAACGACAACCTCTGGATATGACGCGGAGAACGTGCACTCAACTTCTTTGGTCAACCATGGCGAGGCCAGTTCTGAGTGGAACCTGTTCTTCTAAACCGCTGTATGGTCTTAGCCACTGTGCTGTAGCTCAGTTTCAGGGTCTTGGCAATCTTCTTATAGCCTATGTAATCTTTATGTAGGGCAACAATTCTTTTATTCGTATCCTCAGAGTTCTTTGCCATGAGGTGCCATGTTGAACTTCCAGTGACCAGTATGTGAGAGTGAGAGCGATAATACCAAATTTACCACACCTGCTCCCCATTCACACCTGAGAACTTGTAACACTAACGAGTCACATAAAACCAGGGTGGGAAAATGGCTAATTGGGCCCAATTTGGACATATTCACTTTTTTTTTTAAATATATATTTAAATATATCTACTTTTAACAACATTGCAACATGGTCTCTCTGTAGATGCCCGATCAGCCAAAATAAATATTTTCTTAAGAAGTGAACGCTGCTTTACGAAACACATTGAGATGTGCGGCATTGCTTGATCATCTTTCTCTTTGTGTATAGATGCAGTTTTATCATTAAAACAGTTCACAGTGCCAGCTCTGATCATCCACTATGCCAATATATCAGTTTCTATATAAATGTATCCTCAAACAAAAAAAAAATCGAACAAAATATAGCGCATATCTTCAAAAATTATAGTGCATATAATCAAAAAGAACATACAGTGGGGTTTATTTACTAAAGGCAAATCCACTGTGCACTACAAGTACACTTGCAATTGCACTTGGAAGTGCAGTCACTTTAGATCTGAGGGGGAAGGTCTCAAATGAGGTGTAGCTCTGCTGATTTCTATCATCCAATCATGTACAAGCAAAAAACGCAGTTTTTTTTTATTTGCCTTGCATGGTCCCCTCAGATCTACAGCAACTGCACTTCCTAGCGCACTTGTAGTGCACAGTGGATTTGCCTTTAGTAAATCAACCCCAGTGTGTTATTCTAAATAAAGTCATAGGTGCTCTTTAACCGCTTCCACACCGTGCGCAGTATATTTACGACGGCAGTGTGTATGCGTCCCGCGAATCACCGTAAATAAACTGCGATTTGCAGAGTGGCCGCTAGGGGGTGAGTGCACGTGCGCAACTGTACTCCGGAGGAGTGTGCCCATGGCTCGGGCGGACCCGATGTCCGCCAGCAAGCCGCGATGAGCAGCCAGATGTAAACACGGCGGTTCCCCGCTCTGTCAGTGCGGATATAGGAGATCTACTGATCCCTGTCACTGGGATCAGTTAGATCTCTTATGCCCATAACAGCCGAGCCCCCCCCACAATTAGAACACGCCTACGGAACACAGTTAACCCCTAGATCTCCCCCTGCAGGTTAACCCCTTCACTGCCAATGACATAAATACAGTAATCAGTGGATATTTAAATTTCTGATCGCTGTATAAATCTCATTGGACCCAAGAAAGTGTCAAAATGGTCCGACATGTACTCTGCAATATCACAGTACCACTAAAAATCGCAGATCGCTGCCATTACTAGTAAAAAAATAAAAACCCCAGAAATTAATTCTCATCATCCGTAAATGCGGTCACTTTTGCGCAAACCAATCAATAAACGCTGATTGTGATTTTCTTTACCAAAAATATGTGGAAGAATATAAATCGGCTAAAACCGTTGAAAAATAATGTTTTTTTTGGATTTGTATTTTAGCAAAAAGTAAGAAAAACTGTTTTTTGTTTTTTTTTCCAAATTGTCACTCTTTGTTTATAGCGGTGATTAGAAATGAAGCAGAGGTGAGCAAATACCACCAAAAGAAAGCTCTATTTATGTGGAAAAAAAGGACGCAAATTTTGTTTGGGTACAACGTCGCACGACCGCGCAATTGTCAGTTAAATCGGCGCAGTGCCGAATCGCAAAAAGTGCTCTGGTCCTAACGTGGGAAATCCTTTCGGGGCTGAAGTGATTAAAGATCAATAAAATTATGCCCAGAGATGTATGTATTGTGTCCTTAATCTTCTAAAGTATATATATATATATATATATCTAAAAACACTAAAAAGTCCAAGAAGGTGCAGTAATCTTCCAAAAAAGTGTCTTGTGCTGTCTTATGCATTTTAGTATAGTGAATTACTGATCTATATACCACTGGCAATATGCGTTTACACTACACGTGTTGAATAAAATTTTTATAAATGTTCTCAAATTATCTTTTTATAAATGGCGTGCCTCTTTAAAAGTCCAATAGGAATTCTGATTGTATGAGCTAGTTCAAAGATTTGGGGACTGAACTATGCCCCGCTCATGCACATAAGCCAGTACTTAAAGTTTGTACTTTTCAAGCTGCTTTTTACATTTTTCCTAGATGGCAGGATGTACAAACTAGTTGATGCACAGCCCCCAGCACCACACAAATGAGCACTCAGTTTTGGAAACCGACCAATGCATGTGCAGACTGCTGTTTCACTTTTGCAGAATGCACTGCTGTGAGAGAGTGGACTGCATGTGCACGGGTAGGGAACAAAGCCAAGTGCTCATTTATGAGGTGCTTTGGCTGCACATCCAACAGTCGGCACATCCTGTCATCCAGGCAGGGCAGAAAGGGGAGCCAAGTGGAAAAAAAAAAAAAAAAAACTTGAAAGGCATTATTTTATGAAACAGGACTGTATATTAATGTACTGGGAAAGTTGCAATGCAGAGGGAATTCTTGTACAAGTGTCATTAAAGGTGAGCAAACCCTTTAAAGTGCTGTTTCATTACTAATTATTCTTCTTGGTCCTTTTAACTCAACTCTGCTGTCTTACGCCGGGTTCACACTAGCTGCAGCCATGGCTCGCAGCAGGGAGTACGGTGCGTCCCTTTTCTCTGTTTCAGAGGCGAATCAGATCCGATTTTTTTCCTGATTTCGGATCTGAAACTGAGCCAGAGATGCACAGTAAAAGTAATGTAATTTTACCAAGCATGCCAACTGAAGCCTGTGGCCATGCCTTTTTTTTTCAGAGAATATTGAAAGCTCATGCATACAAGCACAAATCCGTAGAATTGGATCTGTCATCTATCTTTCCTTCTACATGTGAAAAAAGTTTTTTTTGTTTTTGTCTTTGGGAACCACATCACAGATTCCACTAACTTTAAACAGTAACTACACTTTCAATATTAATAATGCATTTATTTGTCCATGCTGACCTTGAAATTATTCCAGTATATTTATTCCAGTTTCCAATAGGCTGGCCTGAACTTTTTTTTTAAAAAAAAAACCTGCATTGCTGTGAACAAGCTGCTTATGCCCACCACTAGAGGGTGTTGTATTAATATAGCAGAACTGCTCTGCATTGGTCTGAGTGAAGCCTAATTTCCATGCGCGAAAGTTTGTTAGGAACTACACCCAGACCAAAGACAGCATAGGCCATGTTACCGAAAACAGGACTTCAAAAAAGGTAATTCAGTTTATTGGCTTTTTTTTATGCAGGTACATAAAAAAAAAAGTATAGTCTAAAACAGAAAAAATAGTTCTCAATTAGATGTAAACTCAGCAGATGGCCGCAACCCCTTTAACTAAAAAGAGGGTTAAAAAAGAGTAAAGTAAGCTTTAGTTAAGGGGGGTCAGGGCCATCTGGCGAGTGTACATCTAATTGAGTACTATCGGGTGAACAAGCATTAAGTTGGTGATGGTTTTTAACAACATACCATAGTGAAGAACAATTCCATCAATCTAGAAGATTTTATGAACTGCATTTAAAAAGACTTTCATTTAGACCCCTTTCACACTGAGGCGCTTTTGGCGCTTTCGTGCTAAAAAAGAGTGCCTAAAAAGCTCACTAAAACCAATATCTATTAAAATAAATTAGATCCCTTTCACACTGAGGCGCTTAAAAAATTGCTCATAAAGAGGCGCTTTTCTAGCACTTATGAGGCGCTAGCGGTGAGCTTTTTCACATGACAGAAAAAAAAAAGTACCATTTTGCAGTGCTTTTGAAGCCATTCATTTCAATGGAGAGGGGCGTTTTTAAGCGTGCCAAAGATGCTACTTGCAGGACTTTTTTCACCAGCCCGCTAGCACACCGCCCCACTGTGAAAGAATCCATGAAAATGAATGGAAATCAGTTTTCCGCGCCGCCCCAGTGTGAAAGCATGCATTAAAATTAATGGGAAGCAGTCTTCCGCACCACCCCAGTGTGAAAGCATCCATTAAAATGAATGGGGAGCAGTTTTCAGGAGCTTTTCAGGCGCTATTTTTAGCGCAAAGGCGCCTGAAAAGTGCCTCAGTGTGAAAGGGGTCACTAATGCTTTCACACTGAGGCAGTGCGCTGGCGGGGCGGTGAAAAAAACCCTGCAAGCGGCATGTTTGGAGCGCTAACACAAGGGCCTCAAAAGCACCCCTCTCCATTGAAATGAAAGGGAAGCACCTGAAAAGCGCACAAAAAGAGCCTCAAAATGATTCTTTTGAGTCACGTGATCTTCAAAAAAGCGATTGAAAAGCATCTCAAAAGCGCTGCAAAAGCGTACAGCGTTTTATGGGCAGTTTCAAACCGCCTCAGTGTGAAAGGGGTCTTACTGTCACTATTTTTAATGATTGGAATTTAGCACTTTATTTTAAATTACTTTGTAGCATATGAATTTTGAACTTTATTTTGTCCCACAGCCTATGAAATGTGTATTTTATTGTGCTTCACCGCATATGAATTTTGCACTCTATTGCAACTATTGGTATCTGGTTTACAGCATGAGTAGAGGTTGTCTTAGCGCCCCCTCATGCATATATGATTTACAGTATCGTTTTGAGAAGCAGCTTGGTTTACTGTCACTTTGGTTTTTTAATTGCACTTTATATTTTATTTAAAACATAAAAAATTTTCTTTAAGTGGCACGAGGTATCCCAAACATGTAAACCCTAACCCAATGCAGTCATTTGGCTTCCACTGAAGCATAAGTAAAACTGGGTGTAATTTTGAAGTCAACAATTCTGTTGTATTGCTTATTTAAACAACCAAATCACTTGGATCATATTGACCATACTGCATGAAATGAAAGCAGCTGGCACTGCCTGAAAGTGCAAGAGAAACAAGCAACAAGCTGTCCTAAGGCACCATCTAGTGTTAAAAAAAGGGAAATACAAAAATTAATTCTGTAACATAAACTTACATGTCCTCAGGCTGGGGAAGAATGCACAAAGCAGACAGCAGTTTCAAAGCGTCAACCATCATGGCAGGGACTGTGGGGTCCACGGCTTTTGCCAGAAGCAGAATCCCATCCTCTGTCTCCAGCACTGTTTTTATTCCAAACTATAAATGGAGGGGAGACAAGCGTTGTTAAGAAATGACAAAGGACTATATAGTACAATAAAGAAATGGTTCAATTCATGTCAAAGATACAGTATTTAATAAAAATGTGGGCTTTTTAAAATTGCACTATTGTATTTTTTCCATTCCCCAAAGGTTTTACTGTAAGATTCATTGACTTTACCATAATTCAGGTTATATTACAGTGTTGTTGTGGTATTTTGTACAAAACACAGTTTGCAAAGATCATATGGATTTTGTTCTTGAAAAAAATACTACCTTCTGACTGGCAATTATTGTGGAGTGTGATAAAATGTGTTCTACTCAGAATTATACAAAAGATAGCAGCTCCAGGAGGCCAAAAAAGGACTTCATAAATTAAATTAGAGATAAATCAGAAGGCTTTCAATAGTCAATGCCATGTAAAAATTAACTATTGCACATCTAAGTAAAGAATATAACGTAATTGATGTAAAAAGGATGATGGGATAAAATAAGCTCAAAAAGTAGTTATGTCATCTTAGTGACCTGAGCCCTTACAGTATACAGTACGTATATACCCCCAAACGTTCCTGCATTATGGTTCTGGCCGCAGAAACGCATTGGCAAAATTAATGTTACAATTTTGAGACATAAAACTTTGGTAACTACTTTTAATTGTGCTATGTATGCTCTGCTGCGCTACACTTGCTTAGAAAGTAGTTTAAGTGTATTTTAGCAGCCAGTGGTGATGGGGATTTATAGTTCACTGGTAGCAGAAGAACATGAGGGTTAGATCCCTTTCCTGACACAAGCACGACAGCATATACGCATGGGCTGGCTCCGCCCCCACGCCCAGTTCCAGGATCCGGTTACACTATAAAGTCAAACACCTCCCACCAGGCCTCATTCTCCTTTTTTTCCCTCACTGCTCAGCTGGTTACACTGATGCTGAAAGGCAGAAATTTTTCTTTTTCCCTCACCTTGCCGGATTCATCTGGCCAACCGCGCAGGTTAAGCCACTCATGTTAGCGACGCTCCCCACTGTACAGGGAGTAAACCTTCCTATATGGGGGAGGCCTCCCCCTCCCCATGTTCCAGGGATTGGGGGGGGGGGTGGAAGGCGGCTGGTCTCTAAGGATTGCTTCCTCATCATGTCTCCATGGATGGACTTTCAGTGGACTTCCTGTCGGCCATAAGGCATGGTGTTGGTAAGGCACCACATGGTGCACAAATCGATAGAATGCAGCTACAGTTATGTGATTAGAAGTCTGCAGGTATATGCGATTAACCTGCACCTCTAAGCAGAGATCACAAGGTGAAGACTGCTGTTTGGCCATGGTGTCAGTTCAGGCTGTGGTTGTGTCTGCAGGACTGCTAATGATTAGGCTGATAACAGGTGTTGGCTGTGCTGAGCTGAACCATTTCCATGAGCTGAGCAAGGCTGGTCACTGTAAGCTCGATGCAATGTGTTTATGATCTAATGCTTGTTTGCGATAATATCCACTGCAGTACATTGTCTAAGGTAGGTAAGCTACAGTGCCAATTGTATGGGGTCTGTTAACCCTACTGCTTCCATGTGACTTATAAATGATGCAGCAGAACCAGTAACTGACATATGTACTGACAGCTATTGCTTACATGTTAGTTTTATGCACAGGTCCTGTGATTGTTAGCATCAATTCATGTCACTTTGGCTTGAAATGCCTTTACACCTCACCTACGATTTCAGGGGGGTCTATTTGCTGCTGGTAGTCGGAGACTCCTGGGGTGCTGCGACTGGCTGTGACTAGCTGGCTGCGGGCTCTGGGACCTCGGTGCTGGGGGCAGATGGTATCCTCCATAAGTGTGTATGGCGTTCTGACTCTGCAAAGGGCTGCAGGGGAGTATGTGGTCTGGGGCTACTTAGGGGCCTACAGTCGCATCACCCTGAACGCACCAGATCGCATTTGATCTGGGAGACTAAGCAGGGTTGGACCTGGTTAATGACTGGATGTGAGACTGCCTGGAGATGCCAGGAATTGTAGGATACACCGCAGGTGGATATGCGATTAAGTTACTTGTAGTAGTTTACTGCTGGAATGAACAATACTTCCAGAGATTATACCACTAGTATTTTAGCTCAGGGGTGAACCAGAGACGATCAGCTTACATAGAGACCAGCCATGTCCACTAAGGTGAGGGCAGGTAAGTACATCTGAAAAAAAAAAAAGAGTGCACAATATGGGCATATGGGTTGCAAAGCTCCCCAGCCCTCAACACCAGCACCGCTGCCGAGAGGGGGAAAAGCAACCTGATCCTTCAACAGAGACAGGCCCTCTTTAACCCTAAAGGAGTCGCTATGGAGTTAACTGCCAGGAGAGGCAGAAAAAGTAGAAACTCACTGCAAATCATCGTAGGGACATTGGGATTGTGGTGGCTGTGCGGCCGCCAAGATGCGATGTCAAGTTGCAGGCCAGAGACGGCAGAAAATGGGACAAGAGACTATGAAGATCTAAAGTCTCAATGGTCCAGAGGTAGGTGTGCTTAAAGGGGACCTCTACCTCAAAACAGTTGGCTAAGGAATCTTGATCAGACAAGCCAGTGAGGTAAATCTCACAAAGCGGAGGTAACGCTGTTGGATCTCTGTACACCAAACCTCAGGTACTAAGCCAATCAAACAACCAAAGTTGTTAAGGGGTACCTCTACCTCAAAGAGCTCGGTCTAGGAGTTTCCACCAGAAGAACCAGGGGTGACGTCTGCCTACAGAATCAATATCCTTTGCAGGGGCTCGGGAACAGTGAACGAATGTGAATGAGGAAAACTTATCCTACTATTGAATAGCATGGGGCGGTCACCTGTTAAAATCATTTCAGTAGCCATGGGTGCCAAGAGCAGAATAAGGTGGCCATTGAGACAATTCAGCCACGGTGGAGGCAGAATGGTATACCGTTGAGCTGCTAGTCCGGGCAGGTCAGTTAACCCGGATGAGTTATCCCACAAGGCGACACATACCTCTCTCAAAAGGTGAATCACCAAGGACCAGAGGGTAAGCAAATTAACAGAGGGGGAGCGACAGGTTAATCCTGGGAAAAACATAGAGGATAATGGAAGGAACAATTAAACGAATGGGAGACCAGGAACCACTAAGTGGAAAACTCTCTCCATACACAGCGGAACACCCTATTGAGTAGGCCCAATTGACTGGACGGGCCTGATCGTCGAGTTGCCATATGGTAAGACGGAGGTGGCACCGACTTAACAGAGTTACCGGTGGAATAAGACGAGAACCGTGGGTACCGATGACTTTACTAAAATTGTCCACTGGCGGGGTACGATAAGTTATCATCCTATTCAAAAGGAGTAAGTGTAAGCAAGTGACAAGGGCTCGGGGACGTTTCCTATAACTAAGACATCCGTCTGC
>BLSH010307272.1:471620-490920 GCA_018402905.1 Glandirana rugosa
CGTCTCGAAGACTTCGCGGCGTTGTACCCTCAAAATTGGGGAAGAAACCCCAATTTGCGCGGGGGGAGATCGTCGACTTTTTTGCTCGCCTCGAATTGGCGATTGTGCCGACGCCGGGGTCACACTTTTGCCTTTTAACATATGAATGGACTGCCATTAAAAGGAAAGGACTACATTGTATACTTACCTGACGGTAATTTTCCTTTCCTGATGCAAAGCACGACAGCATATAGGTCCCTCCCTAAAGGCTTCGCAGTGATAATAAGTAACGAGAATGATGCCTGGTGGGAGGTGTTTGACTTTATAGTGTAACCGCATGCTGGAACTGGGCGTGGGGGCGGAGCCAGCCCATGCGTATATGCTGTCGTGCTTTGCATCAGGAAAGGAAAATTACCGTCAGGTAAGTATACAATTTTCCGTTTTCACACTGGGGCCGCAGCCGTGTTAGCGGTTAAGCTCCGCTCGTTTTTTCAGCTGCTAGAGGGGGGCGCGTTTAACCCCAAAGAAGGGGTTAAAACTCCCATGTTGCGGCGCTTCAGAAGCTCTGCCCATTCATTGCAATGGGCAGGGGCAGTTGGGGAGTGCTGTATACACCGCTCCCAACCCGCCCCAAAGATGGTGCTTGCAGGACATTTCCTAACGTCCTGCAAGCGCACTGCCCCAGTATGAAAGCACTCAGGCTTTCACACTCGGGAGGCAGCTTTCAGGCGCTTTACAGGCCCCTATTTCTAGTGCTAAATCGCCTGAAAACTGCCTCAGTGTGAAAGGGGCCTTAAATCTCTGCCTTGCTACTCATTAAAAATTAGATTATATAATAAGGATGCATCTGATGCATGAATCACTGATAGTTACCACTAACAATCAAATACCTGTTCTTTAAAATACAATGGTCCATAAAATGTTGTATGCTACTATAATGTAAAGATATCTGCCAGGCACTTTTAAACATGTTAACACCGCAATTCTCAGTTAACAATACTCAGTCTCAGTTATGGGCACATAAAGCATACAGTACAACTGCAGAGTAAACCTATTTTGCACAGAAATCAGTCAGATTTGTCACTCTTTTGTCTTTTGTAAGTGTACCTTGGTGTGCAAGTGTACCTAAAAGAATCAATGCTCCTTTGAAGGCAAAGGCTGGCCACACCAAATATTGATATGGATTTCTCTTCTGTTTATTTTTATCAATTAACAAAATGGAAAATGAATGAACACTTCTATTTCTGAAAGCATTCTTAATTTAGAGCATTTTTTCACACCTGCCTAAAACTTTTGCACAGTACTATGTACGACTGTGCTATTGTAATCAGAGTACATAACCATTTATGTTAAAGAGGAAGTAAACACTGCTGTAAACCCTAATGGGTTTTCTTCCTCTTATTCACCTGCAATGTAAAAGCATAATAGGCTAGTATGCATCGCATACTAGCCTATTATATGCTACGTACATGCCATAGCCACCCGCTCTGTCCCCACAGAAGGAAGCGCCCATCTTCGCCCCTCTTCCTTCCAGGGCCGTGAACTCCGGCGATGTGACTGGCCGGAGTCGTGTGACGTCACTCCCGCGCATGCGCGCGGTAGTCGACAATCGCGGAACGCGCATGTTCCGAATGACGTCGGCACATGCCAGTATGGCCTATATCTCCTAAACCGTACAGGTTTAGGGGATATACAGGAAAGCTACAGGTAAGCCTGATTACAGGCTTACCTGTAGTTTAAACAGTGGTTGTCAAGAGTTGACAATCACTTTAATGACAGGCTGTACATTGTATATGGGCTGCCAGAGTGGAGAACATATGGCTGCAGTTAGGCTGATTGGGCTCAGATGACTCATGTACAAGAGCCCTAAATGTGAATTAGGATGCCATTAATTATACTTACATTATTGTTCATAAAAGCCTTTACACATCTGATAATTTCATGCTCACTTTTAGAGTCACGAGATCTATAATAAAGGATAAAGAAATTAATTCTGATTTTAATAAGAAACACAGTAGAAAATGTAATGGCTAATTTGTGTTTAGAGTTTACTCTTCTAGCTGCTAAGTAAATGTAAGAGATTTGGTTAGCATTCAGTAATTAACACGTTACATACAGAAACACAGTAGAGTGACTGCAGTAAAAAAGGTGAACTGGTCTATCAATTCTGCCCCCCCACATATAAAAGGTAAAAAAGTAGAATATCATCAAACAGAGAATTTATTTCAGTAATTTAATTCAAGTGTAACTCCTATATTTTATATAGATGCATTACACACAGAGTGATATATTTCAAGCATTTCTTTCTTTTAATTTTGATGATTATGGCTTACAGCTAGTGAAAACCCAAAATTCAGTGCAACAGAAAATTAGATTACAGAAGACCAATAAAAAAAAAAAAGATTTCTAATACAGAAATGTTGGCTTACTGAAAGAAAAGTATGTCCATGTACAGTATAGTATAGTATGCACTTAATACCTGGCCGGGGCTCCTTTAGCATGAATTACTGCATCAATGCAGCGTGGCATAGAGGCGATCAGCCTGTGGCACTGCTGAAGTGTTATGCCCAGGTTTCTTTGAAAGAGGCTTTCAGCTCGTCTTCATTTTTGGGTCTGGTGTCTCATCTTCCTGTTAACAATACTCCACAGATTCTACATGGGGTTTAGGTCAGGAGAGTTTGCTGCCCAATCAAGCACAGTGATACTATGATCATTAACCCAGGTATTGATACTTTTGGCAGTGTGGGCAGGTGCCAGGTCCTGCCAGAAAATGAAATCAGCATTTCCATAAAGCTCAGCAAGGGAAGCATGAAGTGCGCTAGAATTTCCAGGTAGAGGGCTGCGCTGATTTTGGACTCGATAAACACAGTGGACCAACACCAGCAGATGACATGGCTCCCCAAATCATAACTAACTGTGGAAAATTTTGTTTTGCATTTCGTTTGGAAATCAAGGTCCCAGAGTCTGAAGGAAGAGTGGAGAGGCACACAATCCAAGTTGCATGAGGTCCAGTGTGAAGTTACCACAGTCAGTGATGATTTGGGGAGCTATGTCATCTGCTGGTGTTGGTCCACTGTGTTTTATCAAGTCCAAAATCAGTGCAGCCCTCTACTAGAAAATTCTAGAGCACTTCATGCTTCCCCCTATCGACAAACTTCATGGAGATTCAGATTTCATTTTCCAGCAGGACTTGGCACCTGCCCACACTGCCAAAAGTACCAATACCTGGCATATTGATCACGTTATCACTGTTCTTGATTGGCCAACAAACTCGCCTGACCTAAACCCCATAGAGAATCTGTGGGGTATTGTCAAGAGGAAGACGAGAGACATCCGACTCAACAATGCAAACGAGCTGAAGGCCACCATCAAAGCAACCTGGGCTTCCATAACACCTCAGCAGTGCCACAGGCTGATCGCCTTCATGCCACATCGCATTGATGCTGTAATTCATGCAAAAGGAGCTCCGAGCAAGTACTGAATGCATACTATACTGTACGCGGACATACTTTCAGTAAGCCAACATTTCTGTATTAAAAATCCTTTTTTTTATTGGTCTTATGTAATATTCAAATTTTCTGAGATACAGAATTTTGGGCTGTCATGAACTGTAAACCATAATCTTCAAAATTAAAGAGAGAAATGCTTGAAATATATCATTCTTTGTGTAACGCATCTATACAAAATATGAGTTTCACTTTTTGAATTAAATTACTGAAATATATTAACTTTTTGATGATATTCACATTTCTTGAGACACACCTGTATACAGGTGCTGGTCATATAATTAGAATATCATCAAAAAGTTGATTTATTTCACGAATTCCATTCAAAAAGTGAAACTTATTTATTCATTCATTCCACACAGACCGATATATTTCAAATGTTTATTTCTTTTAATTTTGATGATTATAACTGGTGACTAAGGAAAATCCCAAATTCAGTATCTCAGAAAATTAGAATATTGTGATAAGGTTCAATATTGAAGACATCTGGTGCCACACTATGATCAGCTAATTAGCTCAAAACACCTGCAAAGGCCTTTACATGGTCTCTCAGTTTAGTTCTGTAGGCTACACAATCATGGGGAAGACTGCTGACTTGACAGGTATCCAAAAGACGACCACTGACACCTTGCACAAGGAGGGCTGAGATACTGAATTTGGGATTTTCCTTAGTCACCAGTTATAATCATCAAAATTAAAAGAAATAAACATTTGAAATATATCGGTCTGTGTGGAATGAATGAATAAATAAGTTTCACTTTTTGAATGGAATTAGTGAAATAAATCAACTTTTTGATGATATTCTAATTATATGACCAGTATCTATCTATCTATCTACATATACACACACACACACACACACACACACACACACACACACACACACACACACAAGCTTCATCGAAACATTGACAATAAAAACACTGCTGTTTTTCTCCTCTGCAAGACCTGAGTGCCTCTAAAACAGTTTTGGATGTATATGAATTTCTTTGTGGGTGAGCAACTGGGTACTTAATATGTTATATATAATATGTTTACTTTTTGGCAGAGTATAGATCTAGGTTTGTTCCAAGCCAAGCATATTTGAATCCACTTATGGTTGCGTGACTCACTACCTCTGCTGGAAGTACCGTATGTCCCAAGCATTAACTACTTTCTTGGCAAAATACGTTCTAAGATTAGTTTTGAACTTCCCTCCTGCCAGTTTGTTCATCAGACCTGAGGAGATGACTAAGGACTACGTCAGAAACGCATAGGCAGTTTACAGCTTTGTACATGTATTTAATAAAGAAATACCATTTTGGATGTTATCCTGAGTGCCGACCATGCCTTTCCCTAGACTTGAGGACATTATTTCAAAGCAATGCGTAAAAGCACAGGGAATTAATTAAATTTGATAATCGCTTGGCTAAAAAAACCTTAGAATACATTTCTGTCACTCCCCTTAAACTAGACCTCTCATATCGTTCCTCCTTGACCCTGAATACTAGCTGTAAAAAGTGCTAGGCTAGGTTCACACTTTTGTATCTGCATTTTCATGCATTTTTGCGTGCTTTTTATGCACTGCAATTGAAGTCTTGGGGCCAAAAACACACACTGATAATCCAAAATAAATAAACAAATAAAAAAAAAGTACATCAGTTGTATATAATATACCCCGACGCACAGCACCACACGTGTGAACAGGTCTCATGCAAAAGATCAGCAATCCTTGTCATGTGTTATCGCCCTTTAAACCACACAGGTTTGAACGGGAACCTACAGCCCATTTAGATTTACACGTGTGCATAGAGGTGCATTTTTTTTGTGGCATAAGGCAGATGCATAAGGCATGAACCAACATGCTTTTCCTTTGAACGTTGATTTGCGTTATTGACATGCACTTTCAAAGCCTTTTGAATTTAGGATTTGGAATAGATATTGTTAACCACCATGGACCAAGGCTTGATAATATTGCTGGGCCAAAGAATCAAAATACATTGTTTTGATGTGTTAGTCACGTCTATGGGCCTCCCAAAGCACTAAAATGCAGACATGAAACTTGCATTTTATTTTTTTTAAATGTGTTGCATTGCAGCAAAGAGATGGGAAAAAAGGCTCTGTTTTTCTATTGAGAACTTGGGCACATGTTTTAGCACATTGTAATGTGTGCATTAAAACACAACAGTGTATTCGGTCCGTTAGTGTTTATTTTACGACAATCAGTGTGGAAATCTGAGTATAGCTGCAAAACAATGCTTAAAATAGGATACTTTTTGGTTTTATGCAAAGCAAGAAAGGATTAGAACCTCTCTCGGGTATTCATTGCCACCTTTATCCCCACTTGGGAGAGGTTTCCCTAATGTTGTGTCCTGGAAACAGATGTTTATCTTAATAATAAAGCTAGGTACACACTTAAAGGTTTTTATTTTCGTACTAACATCAATGATGTTAATGCAGTGCTCGCATAACACACTGATCAGCGCTCACAGTTATTGGCTGCCAGCACGGATCGGTTCTGGTTTTTGCAGCATGCCCATTCGACAGAAGCCGGTCGTGAGACCAGATTCCTTAGAAGAGACAGCTGTACACACAGGCCAAACATTGGCTGGTTCCTGCTGAACTGGCCAATTTTTGGCCCATGTGTATAAGGCTTAAATGTGAGAATGTCCTGAAGGAAACGCTTCACAATGAAAATATAGAGACTGCAATTGCTCAAATCCTTCTAAAAATGCTTAATGCCTGGCTTTATCTTCCAGATATTTTGAGTCACTTATTCAGAACAAGGAATCAGCAATGAAATCAGAGTGAAGGCAGAACATCAAATTTTTAGACAGTGGCTCAGACAATATTGAAGCTAGGGGACGATTTTGGAGATCATATTAACATAAATTGCACAATTAAATTTATCGGCCTGGCTGTCTGATAGATCAGAACAATCAAGTCAGGAAATGAAGCCCTACCTTCCCAATAAACCAGATGAGCTAGTTATACTTCACAGTGTCTGAGTGGATTAGTAGTTTGATAACTAAATCATGATATTTATACAATGGAGAGCATAAAGCCACCCAAATGTCCATACTTACAGTGACTTATCTTCTTGTAGCCTCCTGAGGATCTCTAATAGACAGGAAAGACCTTCTGCACCAAAATTCTGTACCCAGCTGTAACAAAAAACATAAAAGATTGTATAAATCAGAAATCTTAACTTAACATTTCACAATATTGGGTAAGAGGCAGACCTAAATGGTGAGTGCTTTCCCAAAATGAATGACAATACTGGAAAATATATACATATGACAGTGATTACTAGGAAAGTGATTACTAGGAATGGTTTCATTTAAAAAAATATATCCATTTTAACTTATTTTAGGAGAGATTTTTTGTTCAGCATCTTATCTGCAGAACCTCAAACTGCTAGCATTGTGCTTGAAATTCTAGTGTATTTGTGACATCCTTAAAAGAAACTTTTCTGACAAAAAAAAATGAAGGCCAACATGTCTCATTCTGCAAATACTACCTGCCTGGCAGTCACGCTAATAAGCTAATACCCTGACCAAGTCATCACAAAACAGAAACTTTGGACTGGGGTTGATCTACTACAACTGAAGAGTGCAAAAAGGGATTTTATTATAACTTACCGTAGAATCCTTTTCTCTGAGTTCACTGACAGACGCAGCCTTCTTATGACACGTGGGTTATGCTCATATCACTAGGAGTAGACTAGGCAAAAATAAAACAAAAGCATAGGTTGGCCCCTCCCAGGGGGCCGTCCTCACCTTAGCACATAATCCCCCTGCTCTGCATAGCACATAAGTTCGTAACAAGCCGTACAAACTCAACACAGAGGGGTGGGTGCTGCGTCTGTCAGTGAACTCAGAGAAAAGGATTTTACGGTAAGTTATAATAAAATCCCTTTTACTCTTCCGTTCACTGACAGACGCAGCCTTCTTATGACATGTGGGGACATCCCAAAGCTGTGCCAATCAAGAGGGGTGGGCAAACTATAACAACTGTACCCAACAGAAAAAGCCCTCTCAGGCGGCGCTAATCGTGCCTACACTGCCTCTTGTAATACTTTGCGGCCAAAGGCAGCATCCGAAGATGCTGAAACATCAATTATGTAAAACTTCGTAAACGTGTGCACTGAGGCCCAAGTATAGGCGGTCCCCGGGTTACAAACAAGATCGGGACTGTAGGTTTGTTCATAAGTTGAATTTGTTTGTAAGTCGGAACAGGTACATTTCTTAAGTGTAGCTCCAGCCAAAAAAATATATTTTTAAGCACTTTGGATAGCATAGGGAAGGGGTAACAACCCTGTAATGTTTGTTTTGCGGTCTAGGTTTCTGTTCAGAAGATGTCACCTCACTTCCTATTCCAATAATAATTGGATTTTGAAAATTTTGTGTTGTTGTGGAAACAAACCTTGGTGATAAAGCATCAGTGGAGACCCCTTTTTCCCATAATAACTCTTACAGGAGTGAATTTCCCTTCCTAGGGGAAGATTTCCTGTCACTTCCTGTTGTCTCCCTCCGTTTGTAAGTAGGAGTCATTTGTAAGTCAGATGTTTGTAACTAGGGGACCGCCTGTAGCCGCTTTGCACACCTGAGACACCGAGGCTTGGTGTCTAAACGCCCAGGAAGTACTAATAGCCCTGGTTGAAGGAGTCCTGACTGGAAACGGGGGAACCTTGCCCCGAATCTCACATGCATGAGTCACGGTCTTCCTTATCCAACGAGAAAAGGTAGCCAACGAGGCCGTCATGCCTTTGCACGACCCTTCCGTCAGCACAAATAAAGAATCAGACTTCCGAAAAGAAGCTGTAAAAAACAAATACACCCGCAAAGCCCTCACCACATCCAAAAGAATGCAGTTCAACTTCTTTGGGATGCGACGGGTGCGGGCACAATGAGGGAAGAACAATATCCTCATTTAAATGAAAAGAAGAAACCACCTTCGGAAGAAACTAAGGGGAAGGTCGCAAAACCGCCTTGTCCTTATGAAGGACCAAGTAAGGTGACTTGCAGGATAATGCTGCCAACTCGGACACCCGCCTAGCGGATGTGACAGCCACCAGAAAAGCCACCTTCTGCGACAACAGTCGCAAGGCAATGTCCCTAATCTTTTCATATGGTGGTTTCTGCAGCACAGAAAGCACCAGATTCAAATCCCACGGTGCCAGAGGCGACCGTATCAGAGGAGCCACATGACATACCCCCTGTACAAATGTACGGATCAATGAATGAGAAGCCAAGGGTCCTTTAAAAAGAACCGCCAGGGCCAAAATCTGACCCTTAAGCATACTTAATGCCAGGTTCTTGTCCAGTCCTTGCTGCAAAAAAGTCAGTACTCTGGACACTATATAAGAGCAGGGGTTCCAACCCCCTGCATCGCAGCAGGTAATATAGGCCTTCCAGGTCCTATGATAAATCTTACGCGAGGTACCTTTACGTGCTTCAATCATAGTAGGGATCACGAAGTCCGAGATACCCCTATCCCTCAACACCTGGGACTCAATAGCCAAGCCGTCAAAGCCAGCGAGGGTAAAGCAGGGTGCAAGATGGGCCCCTGAGATAGTAGGTCTTCGCGAAGTGGAAGACGCCATGGAACATCTGTCACCATCCGTACTACGTCGGCGTACCAAGGATGCCAAGGCCAATCCGGAGCTACTAGGATTGTCGGGATTCCCTCTGCTTCTATCCTGCGCAGAACTCGCGGTAGAAGCTTTAGAGGAGGAAAGATGTACAGAAGCCAATACCGACCCCAGGGCGCTACCAGTGCGTCCGAGGCGACCGCCAAGGGATCTTTTGTTCTGCACACAAAGGTCTGTACCTTGTGCTTGAACCTGGAGGCCATGAGGTCCACCTCTGGCGTACCCCACTTGAGGCAAATCTGGCAGAACACTTCTCGATGTAGGGACCATTCCCCCTGATCCAGAGTCCAGCGGCTGAGAAAGTCCGCCTGCCAGTTTTCCACGCCTGGGATGTAGATTGCAGAGAGCTGGCACGTGAAGTTCTGCCCACCGAAGGATCAGAGC
The DNA here is from genome assembly GCA_018402905.1 of Glandirana rugosa. Taxonomy (NCBI): domain Eukaryota; kingdom Metazoa; phylum Chordata; class Amphibia; order Anura; family Ranidae; genus Glandirana; species Glandirana rugosa. The sequence goes on from BLSH010307272.1 coordinate 481,122, forward strand.
CGCCTCCGCGGCTGCTGCCGAGCTTCTTGTTCCGCCCTGATGGTTCACATGCCACCGCCGTGGCATTGTCCGACTGAACCCGGACAAGGAGGCCTCGCAGCCTTTCTGACCAACGTGACAAAGTCTGATCGCTCTCAGTTCCAGAACATTTATTGGAAGACAAGCTTCCTGCACTGACCAATGACCCTGGGCAGAGAACTGACCCAGGACCCCTCCCCCCAGCCCGATAGGCTGGCATCCGTCGTTACTATCGACCAATTGAGGGGGAGAAAACATTTTCCCAACTTTAGGGCCGGAGCCCGAATCCACCAAATCAAGGATCCTCCGGACTGATGATCCAACCTGATCAGTCTGTCTAGGGATAGGGGGGATTTGTCCCATTGCGACAAAATCGCCTTCTGCAAGAGCCGAGTGTGACTCTGGGCGTAAGGTATCGCTTCCGAAGTCGACACCATGAGCCCCAACACTCGCATACAGAACCGTAAGGAGGACCACTGGCGTGATAACAGGGTTCGCACTGCTGCCTGAAGTGTCAGGAGCTTGTTTGGTGGTAAAAACACCCTTGGCCTGCACCGTGTCCAGAATCAGACCCAGGTATTCCAGCCGGCAGGATGGAGTCAACGATGATTTCTGCAGGTTGATCAGCCAACCGAACTCTTTTAATGTGGACACCGTGATTGTCACGTTCTCCTCCAGAGCCGCAGCAGACTCTGCTCTCAGAGGAGTAAATCGTCGAGGTATGCTACTACCGCAATACCTCTCTGTCTCAGCAGCGCCAGCATCGGGGCCACCCCTGGGTGCAGGGCGGCCACGACCGAGCGGATGGACTTCACCCTGAATCTCTACATCTTTGCGAAGCGGTTTAATGCCTTCAGGTGCAGAACTGGCCTGACACCACCCTTTTTGGGCACCACAAAGAGGTTTGAGTAAAACATGTGAAATCTTTCCACCATGGGTACCGGTACAATCATCCCCTGTTCGGCAAGCGCCCGAACTGCGCCTAGAAGCGCCTCCCGACGCCCCTGAGGGAGTCTCAAGTTTGAAGAGAAGTACCTTTCTGGGGGCAGAGAGATGAATTCTATCCTGTACCCGGAGGACACCGTGAGTCGGGCGGGGGCAACCCATCATGCGGAGGTTGATTTACCCTTCGCTTTTTCAGACTTATGCTGCCAGGGCCTTTTACTGGGCCCAGCGGAAGCCTTACTGGATATGAAGCCCTTACCCGCTGAGCCGGGTGCCCGTTTCACTCTTCCCTCCCGTGAAATCCTTAATGATTTCATCCAACTGTGGGCCAAACAGACGCCCTCCCTGAAAGGGAAGATCTGCAAGAGCTTTCTTTGAAGCCTGGTCGCCCGACCAAGAGCGGAGCCACAGCACCCACCTGATAACTGCAAAAACAGACATTTTTGACAACATGGGAAGAAGGTCCAAAGCAGCATGGCATATGTAGCGGAGACCCTCTTCCAAATGTTGTGCCCGCTGCACCTCAGCCTGTGCACACTCACAAGTTAAACCAGTGTGCAGTGTGGCAGCGTGCTCGTGAAGAGATTGTGCCGCCATCGCAGCCACTAGAGCTGGCCGCATGGCTGACCAAGCCAACAAGAACAGTGCCTTAGACACTGCCTCCATGCGGCGATCGGCCGCCTCCTTAAAAGACGGAGACCCCTCCAAGGGAATGGTCGTTGCCTTATTCAGATGGGCCACTGGGGGGTCCACCGTTGGGGAAACCCATCTCTTAGTAAAGCTATCCTCAAAGGGGTAGCGAACAGCAAAGCTTTTAGGAAAAGCAAAGGAATTTGGTGGCCGCAGCCATTCCTTGAACACCGCCCGTTCAAACACCTGATCATAAGGGTAAGCTCATAAGGGTAAGCCCTAGGGGACCTAGGGGGTTTAAGTGATCCACAAATATATGTGGACTCATGCGACTCTTCTGCCTTTTCAAGCCGCATGGAGTCGCGGATATCAGTGATCAGAGCGGCCACTAACGCTTTATCACGCGAAAAAGGAGCCTCCTGATCACCTTCGCCTTCTGAGGGCAGTTCACCCTCTGATAGGTCCACAGGTGTGACCACTGAGGTGCTTTCTGGATCCGAATCCTCCCCTGAGGAATGGGGGGTGGGCGTTTTTTGGGGCCCCCCGGAACCGGGTCCCCCGCATGGGGAAAGTACTCCCCAAATACCACCCTCAGCTGTTCCAAGGACACCAAGGTTCCCAGGGTGGATTGTTGATCCACAGGCACACCTGCCATAGCCTTGCCGGCCTCTGACATCCCAGCCTTCCGGCACCCCCACTGTGTGACCACCACCTCTACCTCACCAATCAGCCAGGGAGACCAGGGAGGATTGCACCCACCGCTACCAGCACCCAGAGAGAGCCAGCTATACTTGCCGTTTTAAATGCCTCAGCAGTTGTGACTGGAATGAGCAATGCCCAAAAATCCACTGCACTTCAAGAGCCTGCACCACAGAGTGTCAGCCACGTTGTCAAAGTGAAACCGAAAGTACTACTTCCGTTTTTATCACTTCCTGTAATACCAAAAACGACCACTGGGGGCCGCCAGAGGACAGGCTGAAAACCGCATGGGTTACCAAACAATGGATGCTGCCATTAGCACAAGCAGAGCTTATAGAAAAATGGCATGGTCAGCGGACAAACGAACAAACGAACGGTGATCCACAACGAATGGCGGCGAACCGCTTAATGCAGTGCTCCGAACGGTCAGTGCAAGGTGCGGTACTGCGGGGGGGGGGGGGGAGATAATCCTCAAAGGGGTACCACCCAGTGTGTCCCCACTAACAGACCCCCACCGGCCGGCTACCACAGAAGCTGCCCAGGTGCCCACTCTACGCGCCCCTAGGACGGAAGAGGGGTCCACTCACCAATCCGACGGGCGCAGTGGGTAGCCACCCGGAGCAGACTTACCTCCCCATAGAGAGGCATGCTGCTGGACAGGAACAAAACCAGTCACTGGGCTCTAGTGAGTTTTAGCCACTGGCCGCCCGCACGGAACGGGCGCTATGCGGCGGGCCCCCGCTAAGAGTAGCTCGCATAGTGTCGGTCGGACTGTGGAAAGTTTTTGGATTCTAGATATCCTCTATACCACCAGCTGGCTTCTTGATAGTCTTCATCAGAAAAAATCTTCAGGAGACCGCAGATCCCAAAGGGAACCAGGTCTAACTCCTTGCACTAGGCAATTTAAAACTGATGTGCTATGCAGAGCAGGGGGATTATATGCCAAGGTGAGGACGGCCCCCTGGGAGGGGCCAACCTATGCTTTTTGTTTTATTTTTGCCTAGTCTACTCCTAGTGATATGAGCATAACCCACGTGTCATAAGAAGGCTGTGTCTGTCAGTGAACGGAAGAGTAAATCTTTTACAGCTCTGCACAGAAACCAATCAGCATCCAGGATTATTTTTTTTTTTATTAAAGCTTAGGCCTCATGCACACAGGACGTTTTTTGACTGTTTTTCAGCAGCTATTTTCAGCTGCAGAAGTTTTTTTTCTACAGTCAAACCCTCCATCATGTTATCCTGTGTGTTCATGCACATACAGGCTGTTATCAGCTGTTTTTAGCAGTGACATTTTTGAGCTGTAAAAAAAAAACCTAAGAGCTGAGGGTTTTTTTGGACATTTTTCAGCTGTAAAAACGTTCAAAGGCTTAAAAACCTCCAAAAACGCTCAAAAACGTCAATCCCCAACATTTTTGGACGCCTTTTAAAGTGTATGTAAGCCCGATTCATGAAATTTGAGCTGGGCATATCTGTCTGTAGTGTTTTGTTATCTCTCTTCAAATAGCTATGTCCAGTAGCTGTAGCTGTGTTAGCCTAAGTTCTCACTGGTTCTGGTTAGTCAGGACATAGAATTAGATTTTTGGGAGGTTTCTAAAAATAGATTAGCAGGCTGCTAAACAAAACAGTCAGAGCTCTGCATGTGTGGGGAGGGGGTGTGTGCCTTTCCTCCAATCAGCTTTCTCACAGTGTCTCACACCATCTAGCTATCAACCCCTCCCAGCTAGGAAGGAGGAAGTGGAAAATCTAACAGAACGTGAATTTTCTAAACAGTCTATCAAAAGGAAGACAGAAAATATATATATATAAGGCTTGTATAGGGAGGTTTGTGTCATCTCTGTGTATCATCTGAGGCTGTTCACATCACTGGGTATATGGAGGGTTTACATTCACTTTAATTGAAGAAGGTGAAGTTAGAAGCTGATTGGCTGTCATGCACAGTTGCACCAGATTTAGCACTCTCCAGTTTTAGTACACTAGCCCTTTTGTGTCATCAACTAGATTCCAAAGAGCAACTGTGACTAAAGCCAGCCATACACTGGTTGAATTCCAAAATAATTTTCTTTCAAAAATCCTAAGAATTTTCATTCAAATTTTGCACCACTAGTGCGCCCCAGCAACTGCCGATTTTTGTGCGGCCGACAAATTTGAGTAATAAGGCATGAAAAACAAAATTATTTTCTAATTGATGATAGGAGAATCGTGCAAGAAATAGAACTGAAAAAGAAATGTGCAAGAGTGCAAGAAAAGAAAACTCCCGGAAAGAAAAGCCACGAAAATTCTTTTCAGTAACAGGAGGTGAAATTGAAAGCCTGGTTGGTTGAATTTCGAAATCAATGGTGCTACCATCAGATCACAAAACGCACAACATTAATGATTTCCAAAAGAAAATTTGCTTAGAATTCGACCCATGTATTGCCGGCTGCAAAAGTCCATAGTCTTAGAATGCATAAATATAAAGCAGCTTCCACTGTAGAAAATCATGGAAGCAAGCGCTGGACAGCTGCACTCCTTTAAAATCACCTTTATTCAAATAGACATAAAATCCATGGATCCAAAGACAAACAGTATATATTACAGAATACAGCAGGTCTTGTATAGCATGTTTCACACCGTTGTGTGTAGGTGCTTAATCATTAAGGCTATGATTAAATTTGTGTTTGGATCCATGGATTTTATGTCTATTCGAACAAAGGTGATTTTAAAGGAGTGCAGCTGTCCAGCGCTTGCTTCCATGATTTTCAGCTTTGCAGAGCTGCACCCACACAAGCCGGAGGTTGGAGCAGAGGCTTATACAGCCTAGAGAGGTACATTCTTCTTTCAGCTTCCACTGTAGTAATCCCCTTCCCTCCAATGCTGCACCCTAAACATTTTTTTTTTTTTAAAGTTACATTTTATTGCATACTTCAGTAAGGCAGTAAATACCCCAAACACATTTACCGATCTACCATTCAGTACTGGTCTTCTTTAGGTTTTAGGACACCAATGGGTGATTCGGAGAAGGAAAGGGGAGGGGGGAAAATCATGGAATTGGGTTTTACAAAGCAGTTAACGCTATCTCAGTTTTTACCATTTAAATTGGAAGTGAACCTCAGACATGAAATATGAACAAAGTGTATCCCTCTATAGTGTGTACTTGTCTCAATTTTGTCTGCTGCTTCGTTCATCTACTATCAGCATAAATCTCTTCCGACAAGTGTTCCTGACACTAGGAAAAAAAGGGTGACAGGGGAGGGCTCTCCAGCTGATTGACAGCCTCGGCTCTGTTCCTGTGTGCTGTGTGAAGAGAGTGTGTGTCCCTTCCCTCCAATCAGCTCTTAGAGCTCTCCTCATTGAGCTATGCAGAGTGTAAGTTCAGCTCTCTGCCCCCTTTTTTCTCAACTCTCAGACAAGCTTATAAAGTCTGCAATTTAAACGGATGTAGAGAAGAAAAGGCTGCAGATAAAAAAATGTACAACATATGTAGGATGACTAGTTTCATCTCTGTGTATATCACCTCAGGCCAGTCACGTCACTGAGTATATGTAAGGGTTTACAACCACTTAAAACAAATAAAAAGTATATTTTTTTTCTATTGTAAGGTTCTCGCTTTCCTTCACAGAGCTGAGCTGCTTCATTGTTTTTAGCATCAAGCGGTTTATGTATGCATAGTGAGCATCGCTATGACTGAGGTTGATGGCAGAAATTCTGGAGGCTGTCGGTGTTTGAGTCTAACCTGATCTAATATGAACTCAAGAGATCGACTCAATTTGATGGCGAATCTTCCTTACATGCGATGATGAACTGCTGCACAAAATGAACATCCCCCAGTGCAGCTTTAATTTGGGTAATCTGAGAAATGGAGTTCATCCATTCCAACACTGCTTACCTGACAGGATTGTTATTGAGGGACACTCTCAGAGATTCCAAACAAGCCAGAAGAGTTGTATCATTAAGTCCAGATTTCAATTCCTGGATATACATTTGTGCTGACCTGGTGCTTTCCTTCTTATTCATTCCCTGTGTTATAAGAAACAGAAACAAGATGTATTAGAGTCTGCTTTAGTGTACAGAAAAAATTATATAAGATCAGACAACCTTTATAGGCTTTACATTTACAATCCACATATTAAAAGATATTCCCAAATACCGGCTAGCAGGACGTTTTAGAGGTTGGGAAATGTGAGAGCCCTCTGATGTAGTTGGTAGAGAGGGATTGTCAGTATTCAGGCTATGTAAACAAATTAGGGATTCAAGACATCATCAATGTTTTAAAAGGGCCCAGATTAGCCGATTAGCCTCAATCTACAGTGAAATGTTAGATCTCAATTTTCCTGGAATTTATACAATGTTCTTTGCTTTAATGAATACACTGATATTTTCTATTCCATAGAAATAATTTTGGAATGTGAGGAATGTTAAAGCAGTATTAAATCCAGCTTCAGAAGTTTGCCCTACAATAAAGCTTAGAAAATGTAACTTGTAAAACCTTTGACATCACTCACGCATGTGCAGTTCACTGTGCATTCTCTGCATACTGCTTGTGCGGTGATTACAGAAAGCAGTGTCAGGATGGTGACTCCCTTGCACATGCATGGGAGTGATGTCATCACGGTCCAGCTATTCAAGTGGCCCAGAGAGCACAAACCTGGAAGGGAGACCAGGTAGAGATGGAAGCACCAGGAACGGTGAAAGCTTAACACTGGAGGGCCATGTTTGCCTGTCATAATATGCTAACATTTGGTGCACCCTATTACAGTGGCGGCTGGGCGTTTTGTTTTTTTGGGGGGGTGGGGGGCATCAAACACTCCACCCGGTCAGGTGACGGACAGCACTGAAGCCCGCCCCCCCCGCCCTTTGGCCGGCTGGGTCACAACAGGCAGCAAACCACCCACCCCCTGTCAGTCAGTCAGGACCCGCACTTACCCCATCTCGAGGGTAGCTATTCATATTCATTCGCTATTGTCACACAACTGGTGGGCTTCGGCCGCAGTGCTCAGCGCCCTGAGCCCACCCTTTTTTTTAAGCCCATTAGAGCCTCTGGCTCTAATCACGTGGTTCAAAATACACCCCCTTCATTGAAATCCATGCCCTGATCTACATAAAGGGCACCGGACACATGGATGGTTGGGGGGGGGGGGATTTGGGGAGCCATGACATCTGCTGGCGTTGGTCCACTGTGTTTTATCAAGTCAAATAATTTATCAAGAAAATTCTAGAGCACGTCATGCTTCCCTCTGCTGACCAGCTTTATGGAGATGCTGATTTCATTTTCCAGCACGACTTGGCATCTGCCCACACTGCCAAAGGTATCAATATCTGGTTTTATGACGACGATATCACTGTGCTTGATTGGCCAACAAACTCACCTAACCTAAACCCCATAGAGAATCAAAAGAAGGTGAGACACCAGACTCAACAATGCAGACTTGCTGAAGGCCACTATCTAAGCGAGTGTTTCCCAACCCAGTCCTCAAGGCACACCAACAGGTCATGTCTTCAGGATTTCCATTATTTTGCACAGGTGATTTGATCAGTTTCACTGCCTTAGTAATTACCACGGCTGTTTCATCTGAGGGAAATCCTGAAAACATGACCTGTTGGTGTGCCTTGAGGACTGGGTTGGGAAACACTGATCTCAGCAACCTGGGCTTCCATAACACCTCAGCATTGTCACAGGCTGACTGCCTCCATTCCATGCCGCATTGATCTAGTAATTCATACAAAAGGACCCCTGACCAAGTATTGAGTGCATACTATACTGTACATGGACATACTTTTTGAATTACTTTTGAATTACTGAAATAAATTAACTTTTAGATGATAGTCTAAAATTTGAGATGCACCTGTATCTATCATGGAGTTCAACATATCAGGCAGACATCTATCCTAGATTGCATATAAAAAAACAAAAAAAACAAAAAAGCAACAAAAAAGCATATTGATGATGAATTGCCGTTGAGCGATTGCCCACTCACCTGTAGGGTGTTTGACTAACAACTAACAACTCAGAAAAAAAACTCAGATACTTCCTGATGGAGGGTAAAGCCCTCCCAGAGAGCAACGTAGTGGTTAATGAATGGCAAAACAGGGCTTAGATAATCGGCTCAATGCATGTCTTTAATTGTATCAAAATGGATAAAACAGACTGACAAATAGTCACTAAATTACCATTTGGAAAAAAACACAGTAAGCCCTGGTTCACATTGGTGTGTTTTGGCATGCGATTTGACATGTCAAAGTGCATGCCAAATTGGCGGCAATGGCACCATCCGAATTGGTGCAACGCTGCATTTGCGACGCCGCACTGATTTCCATAAGTAGTTTCTGTACTACTTTTGGAGATTTCAGGTACGATTTTCCACTGACATCTGTGCAGAAACCCGCACAGATGTCTCTGAAATCACACCTGAAATCGGGACTGACATACGGGGATGAAATGGTGCAGGTTCGGCCGAACTCGCACTATTTCATTCCCACACCAATGTGAACCTAGGCTTAATCTAACTCCATGTACCATCACTATATACAATGTATCTTAAACCAGGCCTCGACAAACCCCGGGCGCCAGGTCGCCATGGCGACCAGAAATCGCATCCTGGCGAGTGACTGCCGTTCCTGCTCTCCCCATGTTAAAACAGCTGTCAGATTCAGCAAGAGCCGTTCTCTGCTTAATCTAACAGCTGTTAAACTTGGCAGGCTGCCCGGATATTTGTTACTTTTCTTCATTCTAAGTAGAAACAAACAATGTATCTTCTTCTTTCAAAGCAATTATCTCCAGGCTATCAGGAAAGTTTAACCATTTAAAGACTAAACCCTTTCTCACATTAGTGGCTTACAATTAAATATTCAGTGTTTTCTGCTAGAAAATGACTTGGAACCCCCAAACATTATATATTATTTTTTAGCAGAGACCCTAGAGAATAAAATGGTGGTTGCTGCAATATTTTATGTCACATGGTATTTGCGCAGCGGTCTTTCAAGCGCAATTTTTTGGAAAAAAAAAATACACTTTTAATGAATTAAAAAAAAACTAAACAGTAAAGTTAGGCCATTATTTTTTTGTATAATATGAAAGATGATGTCACACCGCGAGAAACGTGACCTTTATGCTCAGCAACAAAATTGTCACACTGTAGTAGAAAGTATAATATGTTTTTTTATTACCGGATTGAAATGACAAATCAAAAAAAAATTAAGTAATTTTCACATAAAAAAAAAAGGTTTTTTAACGCGAACTTTCTGGCGACGCGTTTATGGTACACTGTATTTTATAACGTCGTTGGTGGTAAAATAAGAGATCCCAGAGACGATTTTTTATTATATATTACAAACCCCCAAGGTTCAGTAAAAGATCGTCTTTTGTGACTTATAAATTAACATTCGGTGATTACACTCTTTCCCAAATCAGAAATTTACCAATTTGAAAGGACTATCGGACCTCTATTAACGAAACTTTCTTCTTCTATGTAACAAACAAAGATGAATCTTACTTCTTTTCATTGTTTATAGGCCCGTCGGACGGTTCAAA
>BLSH010307272.1:498078-518337 GCA_018402905.1 Glandirana rugosa
GTGCCTACGTACCCACTGTCTACGCACTCGCGCCTACGTACCCACTGTCTACTCACTCCATGCATCCGCGCTCACGCATCTGTCACCCATGCATCCGTGCTCACCCATCTGTGCTCACTCATCCATCACCCATACATCCGTGCTCACCCATGCAGCCTCATCCGTGCTCACCCATCCAGCCTCATCCGTGTTCACCCATGCATCCGTGTTGACCCATGCATCCGTGCTCCGCCATCCATTCGTGCTCACCCATGTATTCATGTTCATCCATGCTCAGCCATGCATCCGTGCTCACCCATGCATGCATGCTAACCCATGCATCCGTGCTCCGCCATCCATCTATGCTCACCCATGCATCTGTGCTCACCAATCCAGTCATGCTCACCCATGCAGCCTCATCCATGCTCACCAATCCAGCCGTGCTCACCCATGCATCCGTGCTCCGCCATCCATCCGTGCTCCGCCATCCATCCATGCTCAGCCATCCATCCGTGCTCAGCCATCCATCCGTGCTCAGCCATCCATCCGTGCTCAGCCATCCATCCGTGCTCAGTTATGCCTCATTCATGTTCATCCATACCACATCAGTTCTCATCAATGACACATCCATGCCACTACAGCACCCATCAGTGCCACTACAGCGCCCATCAGTGCCACCACAGTGCCTCACAATAATGTAATAGGTAGTCAAATTAGATTTGAAATGTATGCCCCTAGAATGCCTGATGGTGCTCCCTGCATATTGGGCCTCTCTATGTGGCCAGGCTGTGTAAAAGTGACACTCATGTGGTATCCCCATACTCGGAAAGAGTAGCAGAATATATTTTAGGGTGACATTTTTGCTGAGTACATGCTGTGTGTTAGAAATATTGTATAAATGGACAACCTTGTGTAAAAAAAAAAATGCGCTTTCATTTTCTTTCCACATTTTCCAAAAACTTGTGGAAAAAATTAACCGTTCAAAAGACTCATTATGCCTCATAGAATATACGTTGGGGTGTTTACTTTCCAAAATGGGGTCATTTTTGGGGCGTTTCCATTGCCCTAGTGCTCCAGGACCTTCAAAAGTGCAAGAGGTTGTCAGGAAATTATATGTGTAATTTATGTCCTTAGAACGCCTGATGGTGCTCCCTGCATGTTAGGCCTCTGTATGTGGCCAGGCTGTGTAAAAGTCTCACACATGTGGTATCACCATAATCGGGAGGAGTAGCAGAATGTGTTTTGGGGTGTAATTGGTGGTATGCATATGCTGGGTGTGAGAAATAACCTGTTACTATGACAATTTTGTGAAAAAAAAATCTTCATTTTGCAAAGAATTGTGGGAAAAAATGACAACTTCAAAAAACTTGCCATGCCTCTTACTAAATACGTTGGACTGTCTACCTTCCAAAAATAGGGTCATTTGGGGGGTTTTTGTACTTTTCTGTCTTGTTAGAGCCTCAAGAAATGAGATAGGCCGTCAGTGCATCAGGTGTGATCAATATTCAGTGATTGTAGCCTCTATAACTTTCACAAAGACCAAATAATATCCACTAATTTGGGTTATTTTTACCAAAGATATATAGCAGTATAAATGTTGGCCAAAATTTATGAAGAAAAGTTGCTAATTTGCAAAATGTTATAACAGAAATAAAGAAAAATGCATTTTTTTACAAAATTTTCGGTATTTATCCATTTATTGCTCAAAAAATAAACACCCCAATGGGGATTAAATACCACCAAAAGAAAGCTCTGTTTGTGGGAAAAAAAGGACGAAAATTTCATATGGGTACAGTGTTGCATGAGTGAGTAATTGTCATTCAAAATGTGAGAGTACTGAAAGCTGAAAATTGGTCTGGTTAGGAAGGGGGTTTAAGTGGTTAAGTGGTTAATACACAAATTCAGGCATTTACAATGCATTTCAGACATGTTTTTAAAGTGTACATCTAGTTAAAAAATGTTTTCTTTTACAATTTTGGATCTTAAAGTGGGGAAAGGTTACAATCTGTCCGTTTTTACTGTGCTCTGTGGTCCTGTTGGGGAGAATTTCCCTCACTTCCTTTCCTGGTGACAATATGCCACCAAGACAGAAAGGATAAGAAAAAAGGGATTTTATTATAACTTACCGTAAAATCCTTTTCTCTGAGTTCACTGACAGAAGCAGCCCTTCATTAGACAAGTGAGGTTTATGCTCATATCACTAGGAGTAGACTAGGCAAAATAAAAGAAAAGCATAGGTTGGCCCCTCCCAGGGGGCTGTCCTCACCTTAGCATATAACCCCCTGCTAGACAATAGCATATCAGTTCGTAACAAGCCGTACAAACTCAACAGAGGGGTGGGTGCTGCGCCTGTCAGTGAACTCAGAGAAAAGGATTTTACGGTAAGTTAAAATAAAATCCCTTTTACTCTTACGTTCACTGACAGACGCAGCCCTTCATTAGACAAGTGGGGATGTCCCAAAGCTGTGTCAATCAAGAGGGGCGGGCAGACCATAACAACTGTACCCAAAAAAAAAAAAGCCCTCTCAGGCCGCGCCAGTCGCGCCTACACTGTCGCTTGCAAAACTTGGCGGCCAAAAGCAGCATCCGCAGAGGCTGAAACATCAACTCTGTGTAAACGTGTGCACTGAAGCCCAAGTAGCCGCTTTGCACACCTGAGACACCGAAGCCTGGTGTCTATAAGCCCAGGAAGTACTAACTGCCCTGGTGGAATGAGCCGTGACTGGGAAAAGGAGAACCTTGCCCCGAACCTCATATGCATGAGTCACGTCTTCCTGATCCAACGAGAAATGGTAGCTGACGAGGCCGCCATGCCTTTGCGCGAACCTTCCGTCAGCACAAATAAAGAATCAGATTTCCGAAAGGAAGCTGTAGAAAACAAATACACCCGCAAAGCCCTCACCACATCCAAAGAATGCAGTTCAAATTCCTTGGGATGCGACGGGTGCGGGCACAATGAGGGAAGAATAATATTCTCATTCAAATGAAAAGAAGAAACCACCTTCGGAAGGAAAGAAGGGGAAGGTCGCAAAACCACCTTGTCCTTATGAAGGACCAAGTAAGGTGACTTGCAGGATAACGCTGCCAACTCAGACACCCGCCTTGCGGACATAACAGCCACCAAGAAAGCCACTTTCTGTGACAACAACTGTAAGGGAATGTCCCTAATCTTCTCATATGGTGGCTTCTGAAGCACAGAAAGCACCAGATTCAAATCCCACGGCGCCAAAGGCGACCGTATCCAAGGAGCCACATGACGTACACCCTGTACAAATGTACGGATCAACGAATGTGACGCCAAGGGTCGTTGAAAAAGAACCATCAGAGCCGAAATCTGACCCTTAAGCGTACTGAATGCCAGGTTCTTGTCCAATCCCTGCTGCAAAAGAGTCAGCACCCTGGACACTGCACAAGCGTGGGGATTCAAACCACCCGCCTTACACCAGGCAATATAGGCCTTCCAGGCCCTATGATAAATCTTACGTGAAGTACACTTGCACGCTTCAATCATAGTAGGGATCACAGAGTCAGAGACACCCCTACCCCTCAACACCTGGGACTCAATAGCCAAGCCGTCAAAGCCAGCGAGGGTAAAGCATTGTGCAAGATGGGCCCCTGAGAGAGTAGGTCTTCTCGAAGGGGAAGACGCCAAGGAACATCTGCCACCATATCGGCGTACCAAGGACGCCGAGGCAAATCCGGAGCTACCAGGATTGTCGGGATTCCTTCTGCTTCTATCCTACGCAGAACTCGCGGCAGAAGTTTCAGAGGAGGAAAGACGTACAGTAGCCGATACCGACCCCAGGGTGCTACCAGTGCGTCCATGGCGACCGCCAACTGATCTCTTGATCTGCACACAAAGGTCCGTACCTTGTGATTGAATCTGGAGGCCATGAGGTCCACCTCTGGCGTGCCCCACTTGAGGCAAATCTGGCGGGACACTTCTGGATGTAGGGACCATTCCCCCGATCCAGAGTCCGGCAGCTGAGAAAGTCCGCCTGCTAGTTTTCCACGCCTGGTATGTAGATTGTGGAGAGAGCTGGCACGTGAAGTTCTGACCATCGCAGGATCAGAGCCGCCTCCGCGGCTGCTGCCGAGCTTCTCGTTCCACCCTGATGGTTCACATATGCCACAGCCGTGGCATTGTCCGACTGAACCCGGACAGGGAGGCCTCGCAGCCTTGTCGACCAACGGGATAGACAAAGTCTGATCGCTCTCAGCTTCAGTACATTTATCGGAAGACAAGCTTCCTGAGCTGACCAACAGCCCTGGGCAGAAAACTGAGCCAGGACCCCTCTCCAGTCCGATAGGCTGGCATCCGTCGTTATTATCGACCAATTAAGTGGGAGGAAACATTTTCCTAATTTCAGGGCTGGAGCCCGAATCCACCAAACCAAGGATCCCCGGGACTGATGATCCAACCTGATTCGTCTGTCTAGGGATAGGGGAGATTTGTCCCATTGCGACAAAATCGCCTTCTGCAGGAGCCGAGTGTGACTCTGGGCGTAAGGTATCGCTTTGAAAGCCGACACCATGAGCCCCAACACTCGCATACAGAACCATAAGGAGGACCACTGGCGTGATAACAGGGTTCGCACTGCTGCCTGAAGTGTCAGGAGCTTGTTTGGCGGTAAAAACACCCTTGCCTGCACCGTGTCCAGAATCAGAACCAGGTATTCCAGACGGCAGGATGGAGTCAACGATGACTTCTGCAGGTTGATCAGCCAACCAAAATCTTTTAACGTGGACACCGTGATTATCACGTTCTCCTCCAGAGCTGCGGCCGACTCTGCTCTCAGGAGTAAATCGTCGAGGTATGCTACCACCGCGATACCTCTCTGTCTGAACAGCGCCAGCATCGGGGCCACCATCTTGGTCAACACTCAGGGAGCCGAAGCCAGACCGAAGGGGAGAGCCACAAACTGGTAATGCAGATCCCCCACTGCGAAACGCAGGAGACGCTGGTGCCTGTGACATACTGGAACGTGGAGATACGCGTCCTTGATATCCTGGGACGCCATGAATTCTTCTTGGTGCAGGGCGGCCACAACCGAGCGGATGGACTCCATCCTGAACCTTTTTGTCTTTACAAAGCAGTTTAGTGCCTTCAGGTCCAGAACTGGCCTGACCGCCCTTTTTGGGCACCACAAAGAGGCTTGAGTAAAACCCGTGAAATTTTTCCACCGTGGGTACCAGTACAATCACCCGTTCGGCAAGCGCCCGAAAGGCGCCTAGAAGCGCCTCCCGACGCCCCTGAGGGAGTCTCAAGTTTGAAGGGAAGAACCTTTCTGGGGGTAGAGAGATGAATTCTATCCTGTACCCGGAGGACACCACCTCCAGCACCCACCGATCGGTGATGCGGGCAGTCCATCTGTCTGCGAACGCCAGTAACCGCCCCCCCCCCCTCGGGTCAGGCGGGGGCAACCCGTCATGCGGAGGCTGACTTATCCTTCGTTTTTTCAGACTTACGTTGCCAGGGCCTTTTACTGGGCACAGCGGAAGCCTTACCGGACTTGAAGCCCTTACCCGCTGAGCCGGGCGCACAAAAAAACTTCTTCTGGCCTGAAGAGACAGGGCCCTGCCTGCGGCGAAAATCCAGCCGTTTTGGCTCTGGAAGGAAAGTACTCTTCCCTCCCGTGAAATCCTTAATGATTTCATCCAACTGTGGGCCGAACAGACACCCTCCCTGAAAGGGAAGATCCGTAAGAGCTTTCTTCGAAGCCTGGTCGCCTGACCAAGAGCGGAGCCACAGCACCCGCCCGATAACAATTGCAAAAACAGACATTTTTGACAGTATGGGAAGCAGGTCCAATGCAGTATCGCATAGATAGAGGAGACCCTCTCCCAAGTGTTGTGCTCGTTGCACCTCAGCCAGCGCACACTCACAAGTCAACCCGGAGTGTAATGTGGTAGTGCACTCAAAATGAGATTGCGCCGTCATAGCAGCCGCCAGAGTTGGCCGCATGGCTGACCCAGCCAACAAAGACAGTGCTTTGGACACTGCCTCCATGCGGCGATCGGCCGCCTCTTTAAACGACGGACACCCCTCCAAGGGAATGGTCGTTGCCTTATTCAGACGGGCCACCGGTGGGTCCACTGCTGGGGAAGCCCATCTCTTAGTAAAACTATCCTCAAAGGGGTAGCGAACTGCAAAATGCTTGGGTAAAGCAAAGGAATTTTGCGGCCGCATCCATTCCTTGAACACCGCCTGTTCAAAAACCTGATCATAAGGGTAGGCCCTGGGGGACCTAGGGGGCTGAAGCGACCCACAAATATATGCAGACTCATGCGACTCCCGTTTGGTCAAGTCGCATGGACTCGCAAATATCAGTGATCAGAGCAGCCACTACCGCTTTGTCGCGCAAACATGAAGCCCCCTGATCATCTTCCCCATCTAAGGGTATCAGTTCACCCTCTGATAGCTCCACGGGGGTTTCCATGACCACCGAGGCGCTCTCTGGTTCTGAATCCTCCCCCGAAGAATGACGGGGGGTGGGCGTTTTTTGGGGCCCCCCGGAGTCAGGTCCGAACCTGCCCGGGGAAAAATCTCCCCAAATACTGCCCTCAGCTGATCCAAGGACACCAGGGACCCCGGGGTGGTTTGTTGCTCTGTAGGTACCCCTGCCATAGCATTGCCGGCCTCTGACATCCCAGACTTCCAGCACCCCCACTGTGTGACCACCACCTCTACCCCACCAATCAGCCAGGGAGACCCGGAAGGATTGCACCCACGGCTACCAGCACCCAGGGAGAGCCAGCTATACTTGCTGTTTTTTTTGATGCCTCAGCGCTGTGACCGGAATGAGCAATGAAAAAACACACTCCACTTCAAGAGCCTGCACTGCCGCGTCTGTCAGCCACGCTGTCCAAGCAAAAACAGAAGTGCTTCTGCCGTTTTTAACATTTTCCCGAAATACCGAGAAAAGCCACTGGGGGCCGCCAGAGGACAGGCTGAAACCGCATGGGCTACAGGAAAATGGCCGCTGCCATCACAAACATGCCGAGCTATGGCAAAATAGCGCAGTAGCGGCGAACGAACGGTGATCCACCATGCAAGGCGGTGAACCGTTGAATACAATGCTCAAAACGGTCAGTGCGGGGTGCGGTACCGCGGGGGGGGGGGGGGAGAGATTCCTAGCAGCTGAACAACCCCAGTGTGTCCCCACTACCAAGCCCCCACCAGCCGGCTACCTCAGAAGCTGCCCAGGTACCCACTCTCCACGCCCCTAGGACGGAAGAGGGGTCCACTCACCGATCCGACGGGCGCAGCGGGTAGCAGGCTTTCCTCCCCACGGAGAGGGATGCTGCTGGCCAGGCCACTGGACAGGAATACACCAGTCACTGGGCACAAGTGGGATCAGCCACTGGCAGCCCGCACGGAACGGGCCCTATGCGGCGCGTCCCCGCCAAGGCTAAGGGTAGCTCGCACAGACGTTGGCCGGACTGGGGAAAGTTTTTGGATTATAGATATCCTCTATACCACCAGTCGGTTTCTTGATAGCAGTCTTCATCAGAAAAAAACCCCAGAAGACCGCAGATCCCATAGGGAACCAGGTCTACTCCTTGCACTAGGCAATAAAAACTGATATGCTATTGTCTAGCAGGGGGTTATATGCTAAGGTGAGGACAGCCCCCTGGGAGGGGCCAACCTATGCTTTTGTTTTATTTTGCCTAGTCTACTCCTAGTGATATGAGCATAACCCCACTTGTCTAATGAAGGGCTGCGTCTGTCAGTGAACGTAAGAGTAATTCCAAGATTGACACAGATGCACAGATGGCAATTAAAACACCATTTTTTTTAATTTATTTTTTTAAGAAGAGAAGAAGAGTAGGGGGGCACTAGAATTACCATTAGCACATTATTGCTATCCTTATAGGCTCTTTCAGACAGGTAATAATGCTTACCCCCTCTGAAAAGTGTTCTACTGTCAACT
Organism: Glandirana rugosa; assembly: GCA_018402905.1. Taxonomy (NCBI): domain Eukaryota; kingdom Metazoa; phylum Chordata; class Amphibia; order Anura; family Ranidae; genus Glandirana; species Glandirana rugosa. The sequence goes on from BLSH010307272.1 coordinate 505,992, forward strand.
GCTTTTCAGAGGGCAGCATAGCAGTGGCTGGCAGGCCTTCGGAAGGTGCTTTTGCCACCTCCTGATTTTTTTTTTTTTTTTTTTTTACTTAATTGCCTATTGGCAATTTTACATTGCAAGCCAATGCCACAACTGGGGAGCTAATGGTTTGGTGCCAAAACTCTGCAGCCCGCATTAAAATTCCTGCCGCCACAAAGCAAAGCCTTGCGGCTGCAGCATGTGTGGCTGCCTGTGTTTAAGAGCCCACTGTTGTAGCTTTTCCTTCACTTTTTGTCCGAGTGACAATGTTGTTACCAGGGAAGATCTCTCATTTGACGCTTCAGACAGCAATAAACTGAGAGGGGTGCACACAATTTCATATTTTACTCAAAAACTGGCAGGAGTTACACGAAGATTGGTGTCAAACAAGCATTTCAGAACACTGAGGCAAATATTTGCTGGAATACAAGGTTGTGGGAAGTGTTTTATGGAAGTGGTGTTAAAACTAAGAAATAAAACAGGGAAAAAGTAATGTTCCAATGTACCAACCAATCCTAGAATCTTTTTTCAAACATTTTTACATAGAAGTCCTAAAGATGCTAAACATAAAGGTGGTCCAAGCCACTGGCTGGAGATCACAGCTATACAATACTAGGCCAGCTGTCCATTTATGCTGACAGTTTTCGGATTTAAACAACCACCAAGTTTTTTGAAAAGCTACCACAGTCCACTTTTACATTGGTACCGCCATGATCACAGATCATCATGGGTTCACAGTTTCTTATACCTTGCATAAAAGCATGCATAAGACCCATGTACTAAAAAGTTATTCTCCCTCATCAGGGTTATATAAATTATATAAGGAAAACATTAAAAAGCCTTAGAAAAAACTTCCAAGTGTTACTAAAGCCAGTAATATGAAAATAATTCATCTGCTACCCCAACGGTGCCCACAGCGTATATAAATCATCTTTTTACATTAAAATATTTCCACTAAATACCTTTTTGGCTGATCTGTATACCACGGTTAAATAAGCTGCACAGTTTCTCCAGTGCTGAGAGTTCAGGTAGGAGGAGATTTCCACTACAGCCTGTATACATGCCCACATGTGCGATGTCAACATCATGTGACCTGGCTATCTCTGAGAACAAGTAAAAGATCTCTCAAGCATAAAAGACACTACTGAGCATGTGCAGGAGGACTACCCAGCCTGTGTTAAGTTGGCCTTCCCCTGATAGACAGTGCAGGAAAGGGAAGATCTATGCATACAGGATAAAACAGCCTTTTTACTCAATGCAGAGAATTAACCCCTTAAGTTCCACAGTGAGTATAACAAACATGCTTTACTGTGTATGCAGACTGATTTTACGGTTGTGGGTTTAGTAACACTTTAAGCAGGCCATAGATGGATTGAAATTTGGCTGTTTCAGGCAGGCTGGTTGTACAGAAGAAAATCTCCCAATTGACTTCTGTACAACCAGCCTGTTGGAAAACGTTTGCTCGATCAGCATCGCCCGCTACAGCAAACAGTGCGGATGAGAAGCCTTGGCATCCCCGCTGTCATAATACAATAGCTCTACAGGAGAATTTCCCCCATTCACATTGAATGTGTGGATGGGGGCAACCTGCTGGTTGAACAATAGAAAATGAACCAAGTACGGCTGGGTTTAGATTAGTGTTAGAAAAGGTAAATTAGTGTTAGAAAGGTAAATTAGTGTTAGAAATGTAAACTTTTTATAAGCTTTTTCTTGTCCTGAAGCAGGTAAATAATAGAGTATCGTGAGCATCAGTCAGAGTACAAAACGTGGGTGCGAAACCTACCAACATCTGTTCAAACAATTCCAGCACAGTTTCATCATTGAGTTCCTGCAGCGTCTGAAGGGGATTGTCAGAGTAGTTGGCAGAATTCCTATGTGACATATACGGCTTCTCCTTCTCCTTCTTAATTCTCATACTTGTAAACCTTTCCAGCTGTAAAAGAAACAGACAAACATTTTATTAATAGCCACCAACTGCTGACAAATCATTCACCATTTTAAAATGCTGCCATCTAAATGATCATTATTATTACTGTTTTATGGATTACATTTTTATTTTTTAGGTACCTGTTCTAAACAGTTAAAACTTGCAAACTTGACCCAGACATATAAACACATCTGGAAAAAACATTTCCAGTTCTGTCTTTCAATGTGAACAAAGTGACTATTCAAGAGCTAAGAACATTCAAAATATTACATTTTAAGGAAAGAATTTCCAAAAAAAACTGAAAAGAGAACAGGACTTCTAAAGTAGTTCAGCCAAAACCTAAATCTTCCTCTGAAGCCAGGTACACTCCACTCTTTTTTGTGCAAACTCCGGTCGGAGCCACTATACTAACCAAGCGAGGTTAGTTCAGAGATCTCCCCCCGCTGAGCTGTTGTGTTCTGATAGGGGGGCGCCCGCCATTGCCATACTCGACCGGCTTCTGTCCGGCAGACGGCTGAATATCGGACGTTTTATTTTTTTGAACCGGTCGTTGTCTTCCGACATTCAGCCCGTGTGTTCCTGCCTTAAACCTACTCTCTACCACATTCTAAGACTAATCTATCTATCCTTGTAAAGAGGAGATTGCTAAACTTATACTTTTATGCAGCTGCTCCGGTCCCATGTTGTGCTGTCAACGGCGGCTTCAGTGTGTGGGAGTGTGCAGGAGAGGCAGCCGACAACGGAAGCCCTATAGTAACTGTATGGGTGACATCACTTCCCAGGCACTTCCCATCCATTGTTGGACATCTCTCTCTCTCTCTCTCTCTACACAGCAGCCACCACTGGAGACTGGATCAGATCGGCTTCAGAAAAGGTAAGTATTGTAACAGTCCTGCGTACTGAGCTGAGGCCTAGCTGTGTGCGTAGAAGCCATTTTGTCATGTCTCAAGCTCATCTCAGCCATATTGGTATATGGAGGGCAGCTCACAGTGACCTTGCCCCCCACCCTTTTTCCTTCCAGTTATCCAATACACAAACTGGTGACTGAGGCCAGACACCCCTTATCAGTTTCCCAATACACATCTCCAGGTCGATAAAACTGTTAACTTTCTAGTCACTGAAGCACTAGGCAGACACATGTCGTAAAAGCCCACATAAGATGCAGACAGTTTAGCGGTCTAAGCCTGAAACGTCTGCATGTGTTATAACTTCCAAAACAATAATAGCACAGACATAATATTGACATATATAGTTTCCTCTAAAAAATTATAACATTTCAAGTCCAGACACATGTCAGCTCATATAGGGAACCACTGGTTACACTACTCCCTCCTAGATTAGACATTGGAAACCTGTCATGTTTATATTTGTTGTAATGCAACTTTCATGTTGAACCATAATATTGATGTTAGCAGTCTGTAAACAGAAGAGATGCAGAGATACGAATATGTATCACAAACTGTACCTGGGACATGATCATGAAATGGTGACCTCCCAGCGAACAACCCTCCGACATTTAATTGGTCAAGAGGCTGTCAACACCGCTTTGATCCCACAGAAAAGAGATGCCAAGGACAGTTCGACAGTTCTCCTTTTACCATCAAACCAGGAACATCTGCAAGTTAAGAACCATTTTGGCTCATTGACCAAACTCTGTTCAACTCAAAGACATTGATAGCAAGTATTTTTCTTCCTTACATTCTACCTTATCTCTTTGTTGCTGTATTATGTCTGTATTGCTTTGAAATATCTTTTTCTGTAAATCTTTTATTTGCACCAATTTTGACCTTTTCATTATTTAACCTCATTTTGAAAAGTGTAAACCTTGTCGCCAAGCTCTTAATGCAAGCTATAACGAACTTGTTCCTTAACGAGCGCTACTGTTTGGAATACATCATCTGAATATACAGTGTGTGTTAGACGATTATTCTAAAAACATAATTGGTATTGCTAAAATTACGAGTCCCTCTTGCTTGGTCCAAGGAGGTGGTGGCAGTGAAAGGGTCAATTGCTTAAATTAGCCCGGTGACAATCGCTCTCAGGCTGCTAGTACCTATATTGAGGTCCCTCAAGCTGGAAAATCTTTGTGCTTGAGTGTGGCATTGTTACGTTAGTGACAGCGCGGTGTGAGACTGGCCAGTCCTCTGTCATGAGTTAGTGAGGTGGGAAGGGATCTGATACCCGCGTTCATCACAAGTATAGTTATTGTTTTGCTTACAGGGTTAGATAGATTAGATTTGGAACGTGGATAAGAGTAGGTTTAGCGCACGATTTTGGCTGAACTTCCACTTTAGACCAAAACTTGCATATTAAAGTTGTCTAAAAGGTTATTTTTTTTTTCTCTCTAATGCATTCTATGCTTTAAGGTAAAAAAAAAAACCTGAGTGCAGCTCCCTCCCCAGCGCCTTCTCAATCCAGCGATGTCCATAAGAGCATCAGCTCTCCCAGGTCTCTCTCCCCTCAATGGCTCACAGCGGAAGCCATTGGCAAGGACCGCTGGTGGGGGACCCAAAAAGAAGAGGATTGGGGCTGCTCTGTGCAAAACCATTGCAAGGAGCAGGTAAGTATAGCATATTGGTTATTGATAAAAAAAAAAACCTTAAAGCGGAGTTCCACCCTAAAGTGGAACTTCCGCTGGTTGGATTCCTCCCCCCCTCAGGTGTCACATTTGGCACCTTTCGGGGGGGAGGGGGAAGAGGACACCTGTCTTTAGACAGGTGTCCTTTTCCACACTTCCGGGAGCTCTGGCCAGCGGACGCGGCCGCTGACGTCAGAAGCCCGGCTCCCTCCTCCCTGCTCGCTCTGCTACTGGCCGCCTGGCCAGTAGCAGAGCGCGGCAGAGCTCGCGCATGCGCGGTAAGGTGCCCGGCGTGAAGCTGTACTGCTTACACGTCCGGGTTCCCTTACCCGCGATGGATGCGGCTGCACCCGACCCCCGATCCGAAGATCGGCGGCGGGTGCCGACATCGCTGGATTCCAGGACAGGTAAGTGTCCTAATATTAAAAGTCAGCAGCTACTGTATGTGTAGCTGCTGACTTTTAATTTTTTTTTTTTAGCCCGGACCTCCGCTTTAATGCCCCATATCCCATTCAGCATATACTCACCTTACCTTTGATCCCCAGTGCTCCATTTACCACTGGAAGTGACAAAATTAAGCATTGAGATGCTGTAATTGGAGGTTACATGTGCCTGAGGATGTCTAAGCTCTGGACCAGTCACCAATGCAATGTGCAAAAACAAGCGTGAGTTCTGCTGCACTTGCACAGGTGTGAAAAAGAGCCTTACACATTTGTGAATGAACTGTGAACTATCTCAGAAGCGTGTTAAAGCGGAGTTCCACCAAAAATGTGAACTTTTGCTTTAAACAAACCTTACCCCCCTGACATGCCACATTTGTCATGCCATTTGTTTGGGGGGGGGGGGGTACCTAGTTTTGACAGGTACTAAGATTCCACTTCCACTCAAGACGCCGCAGCACCAAGCGGAAGTTCTCCTCGCCCCCTCCCTCCCTGCAATCTTCTGGGACACATCACAGGTCCCAGGAGATTGTCCTGCCAGTCAGAACTTGCAGTGTACACCCGGTTGTGAAGCCGCAAGCTGTCACAGCCAGGTGTCCACACTTGCAATGCCGATGCTGCAGAGAGGAGAGGGAGAGGAGCGGGGCTTTTGGTGGCCGCATCGCTGGACTGTGGGACAGGTGAGTATCTGTTTATTAAAGAGTCAGCAGCTACACTTTTTGTAGCTGCTGACTTTTAATAAACACAGAAATCGATGGAACTCCACTTTAAACTGATCTCAAATGCAAACTGCATTACACGCGAGTACACCTGAAAGCAAACTGACTCTGCCTACTGACACAAACACTAAGGATGATTTTTTACAAATTGATATACTCTGAAGCATTAACCACTTCAGCCCCAGAAGGATTTGCCCTCTTAATGACCAGGCCATGTTTTGCGATACGGCACTGCGTCGCTTTAACTGACAATTGCATGGCCGTGCGACACTAACCAAATAAAATTGACGTCTTTTTTTTCCCCACAAATAGAACTTCCTTTTGGTGGTATTTGATCACCTCTGCAGTTTTTATTTTTGTGCTATAAACAAAAGAGCAAAAAACTTTTTTTTTTTTACTTTTTGCTACAATAAATATCCTATATATATATATGCAAATGTATCAGTTTAGGCCGATATACATTCGAATACATATTTTTGGTAGGAGGAAAAAAAAAATCGCAATAGGTGTATATTGATTGAGTTGCGCGAAAGTTATCGCATCTACAAACTTAGTATGGGATAGATTTAGGGACTTTTTTTGGTTTTTACTAGTAATGGCAGCAATCTGCAATTTTTAACGGGACTGCGACACTGCGGCAGACAACTCTGACCCCAAATTACACTTTTTGGGGACCAGTGACATTACACTGATCAGTGCTATAAAAATGCAGTGATCATTGAAAAATGATACTGCCAGGGAAGGGGTTAACACTAGGGGGCGATCAAGGAGTTAACCGTGTTCCCTGGGTGTGTTCTAACTGTTGGGGGGCTGGGCTGCCTAGGAAATGACAGAGATCGCTGCTTCTGATAACTGGAAACAGAAGATCTCCGACATGTCCCCTGTCAGAACGGGGGATCTGCCTTGTTTACATTGGTAGATCCCCATTCTGCCTCTGTACCCGGCGATCACATACAGGTACGTCGGTTCGCACAGGAGAGCCAACCTGCTGCAGTAAATGTACGTGAGCTGGTCGGCAAGTGATTAATATGTGCCACCTATTAGAGACCTTCAGATAATAAAAACTTAGCTGTATGACTGCAATTGAATGCCTCAAAATAAAATGAAACCAGGTTTCTGTATTTCAAATAAAACAAACTTTCTATAAACAAATCTTTTGGATGGTTAACAGAATTCCTATTTGAGCTCCCATTCACATCGATTGCATGACAAGTCGCAGCACCCTATTGTCAGCAATGGAACTGCTCAAATCAGTGCAATTCTGACTTCGCACTGATTTGAAAACAAGGTTCCTGCAAAATTGTTTGCGATTTCAGCTTCGACTTGCAGAGCCACTTCAGCCCCTGAAGGATTTCCCACTGTAGGACCAGAGCACTTTTTGCGATTCGGCACTGCATCGCTTTAGCTGACAATTACGCGGTCGTGTGACGTTGTAACCAAACAAAATTTGCGTCCTTTTTTCCCCACAAATAGAGCTTTCTTTTGGTGGTATTTGCTCAGCTATGTGTCATTTCTGATCACCGCTATAAACAAAAAAAGAGCGACAATTTTGCAAAAAAAAATATTTCTTGCTTTTTGCTATAATACAAATCTACAAAAAACTAATTTATTTATCGGTTTTGGCCGATTTATATTCTTCCTCATATTTTTGGTTAAAAAAAAAAAAAACCGGCATTGGTTGGTTTGCGCAAAAGTTGCCGCGTTTACAAACCATGAGAATTAATTTCTGGCGTTTTCACTTTTTTTTTTTTTTTTTTTTTTTTTTTTTTTAAGTAATAGCGGTGATCTGCGATTTTTATCGGGACTGCGATATTGGGGAGGACGTCAGACATTTTTTTACACTTTTTTGGGACCAATGACATTTATACAGCGATCAGAAATTTAAATATCTACTGATTACTGTATAAATGTCATTGGCAGTAAAGGGGTTAACCTGCAGGGGGAGAACTAGGGGTTAAATGTGTTCCCTAGGCGTGTTGACCTTTTTTGACCTTCCACATTGGAAGAAATGGAATTGTCTTGGGCCTCATTTGCTGGGGCATGGCAGCCCATTCATTTGAACGGGCTGCTGTGACTGCACTTCATGCAGGAAAAAAGTTGAAATGACCCGGAAATTGGAAGGGGGGGGCAGCTCACTGCAGCACCCCCTAATACAGCCATGCAAGACTTGTCTGGTACAATGTGAGGTCCCTTCAGCTGTGCCCGATCCTGTATTCTCTGTGCTGGCCGCAAGAGGTTGGATACCACTGACCTAAATAGTTGTTCAAGGACTGTATGAATCATGATAAAGTCCAGGCCCAGGATGACACGAATCTGGGATCAGGAGCCAAACCCTTGGTTATCATCCTGCGGTCACCGCCGGCCATGTTGAGGTATGCTGGGATTATGCTGTCTGAAACGCCGGCATGGTTGAGTGCCTTATTGCGAGTGCCCTATTTCTATTTGATCCAACATTAAAAGTTTTTACAGAGAGCACTAGATAAAGATTATTCATATATACCACCGAATGAGACTATGCTTCACTGAAAGGAGGTGTTGGAGATTGAGGCCTGGTTCATACCTATACATTTAGCACGTTTTCAGTTTTGCAGAAACACACTACAGTCCATTTAACATGGTTTCCTATGGATGTAGTTCACATCTGTGCATTTTATAGAAAGGGCCAAGGACTTTTTCTGGTTTTTGGTTCCATAGACTTCAAGGGATCAAAAGTGTGTATTGAAAAATGCAAAATGCACCTGGAATATGCAAACTGCAACCTGCATAGGTGTGAACTAGGCCTGAGAGCGGAGCGGAAGCACACACCTGATTTTACCTATATTAGGGGACTGCTTACTTGGACTCAAAGGTAAAACAGGGGTCTAAGTATAAAGTGAGCTTCCATATCATCACTGGTGGAGGATTGTCTATGAGCACTGATTTTAATTATCCAACAGAGAGGTGGAAGATCACAGCATTTTGTCATTTTCCTATTGAACTAACAGCACAATGAACTGTTGAGTTATTGTTACTTTTTGCCATTTTTTTGGGGATTTACTTTCACGGTTTTATTTGTAAATAGCATTTATTGTTTTTGAATTAATTGTTGCACTGTTTATACTTGTTCACTATTATTTTTGTTAGTTTGTTGCCAGTTGCGCTGCACTATATAGAAGGTTTACTTTAGATTGAGGTGAGTGAGAACACTTTTGAGTGATAATCAGCAACTGATTTATTTGTATTCACGTGGATAGCCTTCAAGAATATTAATATTATTTTTGAGATTGTATTATTACTTTGCGCTGATTGAGTTTAGCGTTATATAGTGTACTTGTTGTAGAACAGGTCATTCAAAAGGGTTCCTGGGGCCTTTTGACTTAAAGGCTTTGTTACCACAACACTTAATATCCCTGCTATGTGCCTGCTGCACCATGTTCTTGTATGAGGAAGTATCCTGTTCTCTTTGTACGGTTTCCTTTATGTGAAATCCCTGGTGTTCCTTCAAGTCCCCTTGCTTCTTATTAAAACTGACCACACTAAGCAGGAGAACACAAAATGGTCAGTTCTCTAGCCGTGCTGGGAACTCAGCCTGCTCTCCTCCAATTATTCGACTTCCTTCGAATTATTCGACGCCCCTGCTGCACAGCCATTCACTGAGAAGCTCAGCCTGCTGCTACTTCTCCTCCCCACAGCTCTTACGCAGCTGAGAACAGAGGGAATGTGAACATTTATAAAAAAGAGAAAAAAGTATTTCTAATGTTTTTTTATAGCTATACAAAAACGTTTGCCTTTCATTTCTATTTCAAACTGAAAGGGTTGTTTTTCAAAATAACCCGAAATCAATCAGCACAATTCAGCTGTGATCAACAGTGCTAAATGTGAAATAAATTAGTAGCTGCTATCACTAAAGTGTTTTCACTCCACTTGGATGTAAACCTTTCGTATGCCAAATGAAGTGAACAGCTTCAGATGATACACAGAGATGACACAAATCTCCCTATACAAGTCTTACATGTATATCTCCTGTCTTCACTTTGATATACTGTTTAGAAAGTGCGCATTCTGTTAGATTTTCCACTTCCTATGTAGGAGGAGTTGATAGTCTCTCGCAGTGTCTCGCAGCGTCTAGCTATGAGAAAGCGGATTGGAGGAAATGCACACACCCTCCCCACACATGCATAGCAACCTCCTTGGACTCTAAATTATCTAAATTTCTATGTCCTGACTAACAGAATGAGTGAGAACTTATCAGGCTGATAGCAGAGCTACTGAGGAAGAGACAGCTAGGGGGCAAAGCTCTTTGAAGAGAGATAAATCACTACAGACAGATGTGCCCAGCTCAAATTTCATGAAACCAGGTTTACATTCACTTTAAACAGTGCTGCGCTACCCAACAAACCATATGATTTGTAACTAACTAATCGTGCAATAAATCCATGTCAAATTCAAACAATTTCTAAAAATTCATAATCCACAACATATTAACAATTAATCCTTCAAAAAGTGATATGTGCCTGATTGCAGCTGTTCCACAGTGAACGTTTCACCAAAAAGTGCAAATGATTTTCAAAAAGTGCTTGCGCTCTCCTCCATCAGTATCACAGTGCTGCTCACCGCCCATGTTTTACCAGTGGGTCAAAATCAGCAGTTTCACATGTATAAGAATGATAAATATATCTGGTAGGATGCTGGCCCTTTAACTCCATCTCTCAGACTCTGTTCCACAGGCTCAAGTAATGGGCAATATGTGAAGGAACAAAACAGCAAAATCTAGTGCCCTCTGTATAAAAGGTTTATTCCCATAAAAACAATAGTTAAACTCACAAGTCTGGCACTTCAAGCCATGCTAGCTGAACTTGCATTTACAGCATCAATAGCTGGAGATGGCTGCAGTGACGTCAGTCCGTAGGCTCCGCCCCCAGCGGGTAAAACTGATGCAGCCACCACATAGAATGCTGCAATATATTACATATTTGGTTTTAGGTGTAATACTGCTTTAAGTCCTGTAAGTTGTGAGGTGGGGCCTCCATGGATCTGACTTTTTCCATAACATCCCACAGATGCTCGATTGGATCGTGATCTGAAGAATTTGGAGGACAAGTCAACACCTCAAACCATTTTTGATGTCATCAGACCAGGCCACCTATTTCCATTGCTCCGTGGTCCAGTTCTGATGCTCGCATGCCTATTTAAAGCAGAACTTCATCTTTCCATCTATTAAATCCTCTGCCCTTGTTGTTTTAACTTTGGATAGTAAAACTGTTTTTTCTGCCAGTAAATACCCTATACAGCTCACTTCCTGTTTCTTGGCTGGAAAAATGCCTCGGTATTTGACATCATGCACAGCTCTCTCTCTCACTCTAGTGAGAGTTTGCCAGGAAGGGTGTGCCTCTGTGTAAATCCAGGAAGTGAAAAGGCAGCAGCTTCAGCTGCCCACAGTTAAAATGATTGCAGCCAGAGTCAGTGGAGGGAGATTTCTGCTGCATATTTGGAAAGTACAGAATCACAGTATATATAAAATAATATGCAAAGGGATTGGAGGGAAGCTTCAGAATGGCAAAGATGTTGTTACAAATTATGCGAGCAGACTGCAGTTCCTCTAAGTAAATAGGAGCAATGGTTGGCTCCACACCCGGATGGCGGCATCACCCGGGGTGGATGCCTCCTCCTTCTCGTTTCATGCCCCGCATGACGTTGGTGACTACCTGCGGACGGGTTGGACGCCGGTTCGGCATTCTCTTCTCCTGCACCTCTGGTTATGACAAATTACAGGGAGCACGTTGGTTGTCCGGCTTTCTTGTATCACATTTAAGGTAACTATTTTAGCACCTGGCACACACTTAGTTGCCCTACCAACTTTTCCTTGTCTCTTTCCATCCTCAACACTGCTTCAAACTATGTGCATCAACACTCACTTGCGTGGATATGGTTTCTTTGGTCTCTCTTAATATAATTTTATTTTCACTTTCCCTAGTCACTGGCCTTTATCTGGCTCACACTATTGTCATATTGTCACTTGAGACCTCATAATTTCAATATCCTTCTACAGACTCTACTGGAGCCACACTCTACAATACCTTTCACACACCTTGAGAACTCTATTTCCTGGGGAGAGTGTGTGGTCGGGCGTTTACTTTGCACGCAGAGTGGCATCCTCAGCTCCCGGGACAGACGCATCCGCCCAGTAGTGCCTTCCAGTGTCAAAATTGCATATCCCTGCCTCCTCGTCCATTGTAAACATCTTGACCAAACATTTCTTAACCACTTGAATACCGGACGTTTATACCCCCTTCCTGCCCAGACCAATTTTCAGCTTTCAGCGCTCTCACACTTTGAATCTCAATTACTCTCTCATGCTACACTGTCTCATTAACTCTAAGTTTCACACTCTCGCGACTTTCGACTTTTAACCAGACCCGTCCTTCCCCCATATTTGCAGGCCATAAGTTCACCAATTCTTTACAAACCAGTTCTACAAATGTTACCTGCTCCTCCGTCCCTATACGTTAAAACTGTGACCTTCCGTGATGACCCGCCTACGCAGACAGGGCCCTCGACTCCTACGGTGAGACGCACGTTTCATTTGCGGGCTGGTGTGTGAGAGGGGTCCTTTATCTCAAGAGTTCCACACACTTTCCATAACATCTCACACCGAGGTCATCTCAGACATCTTCCTATAACTTTA
>BLSH010307272.1:528195-541469 GCA_018402905.1 Glandirana rugosa
GAGACGTCGTTACGACCGTCGTGAGTATGCAGATCAAGGGTTTCTGTTGGAGACCTATACTGCGACTCGTGCACGTGAGTTGAAGAAACCAGCTGGGTACCGTTCCGGACATGCAGATCACCCCTAAGTGCAAATATCAAAATTGGACCCAATTAGCCATTTTTCCTTCCCCGTGTCATGTGATTCAGTGTTACAAGGTCTCAGGTGTGAATGGGGAGCAGGTGTGTTAAATTTGGTGCCATCGCTCTCACTCTGGAACTTCAACATGGCACCTAATGGCAAAGAACTCTGAGGATCTGAAAAAAGAATTGTTGCTCTACAAAAAGATGGTCTAGGCTATAAGAAGATTGCCAAGACCCTGAAACCGAGCTGCAGCACAGTGGCCAAGACCATACAGCGGTTTAACAGGACAGGTTCAACTCAGAACAGGCCTTGCCATGGGTCGACCAAAGAAGTTGAGTGCACGTGCTCAGCGTCATATCCAGAGGTTGTCTTTGGGAACTAGACGTATGAGTGCTGCCAGCATTGCTGCAGAGGATGAAGGGTTGGTGCGTCAGCCTGTCAGTGTTCAGACCATACGCCGCACACTGCATCAAATTGGTCTGCATGGCTGTCGTCCCAGAAAGAAGCCTCTTCTAAAGATGATGCACAAGAAAGCTTGCTGAAGACAAGCAGACTAAGAACACAGATTACTGGAACCATGATCTGTGGTCTGATGAGACCAAGATAACATTTTTGGTTCAGATGGTGTCAAGTGTGTGTGGCGGCAACCAGGTGAGGAGTACAAAGACAAGTGTGTCTTGCCTACAGTCAAGCATGGTGGCGGGTGTGTCATGGTCTTGGGCTGCATGAGTGCTACCGACACTGGGGAGCTATTGATTGAGGGAACCATGAATGCCAACATGTACTGTGACATACTGAAGCAGAGCATGATTCCCTCTCTTCAGAGACTGAGCCGCAGGGCACAATTCCAAGATAACGGCCCCAAACACCTCCAAGACGACCACTGCCTTGCTAAATAAGCTGAGGGTAAAGGTGATGGACTGACCAAGCATGTCTCCAGGCCTAAACTCTATTGAACATCTGTGGGGCATCCCCATACGGAAGGTGCAGGAGTGGCAAGGTCTCCAAAATCCACCAGCTCTGTGATGTCTTCATGGAGGAGTGGAAGAGGACTCCAGCGGCAACCTGATAAGCTCTGGTGAACTCCATGTCCAAGAAGGTTAAGGCAGTGCTGGAAAAGAATGGTGGCCACACAAATTGAAACTTTGGGCCCAATTTGGACATTTTCACTTAGGGGGTGTACTCACTTTTGTTGCCAGGGGTTTAGACATTAATGGCTGTGTGTTGAGTTATTTTGAGGGGACAGCAAATTTACACTGTTATACAAGCTGTACACTCACTACTTTACATTGTAGCAGTGTCATTTCTGCAGTGTTGTCACATGAAAAGATATGATAAAATATTTACAAAAAGGTGAGGGGTGTACTCGCTTTTGTGAGTTATTTTATACAGCATACAGTGCCTTGAAAAAGTATTGATACCCCTTGACATTTTCCACATTTTGTCATGTTACAACCAAAAATGTAAATAGATTTTATTGGGATTTTGTGTCATAGACCACTAGATTGTAAGCTCTTCTGAGCAGGGCCCCCTTAATCCTTTTGTATTCTATTGTATTGTACCTGTATTGTCCCCCTTTTATATTGTAAAGCGCTGCCTAAACTGTTGGCGCTTGCTATATAAATCCTGTATAGTAATAATAATAATGGACCAACAAACACAAAGTGGCACAAAAACACTGCACATCACCCTGAACAGACCATTACCACCATGAAACATGGTGGTTGCAGCATCATGTTGTGGGGATGTTTTTCTTCAGCAGGGACAAGGAAGCTGGTCAGAGTTGATCAGAAGATGGGTGGAGGAGCCAAATACAGGGCAATCTAAAGCCCCGTACACACGGTTCGACGGTTGTATACAACAGGTCTTACTCGCGACCGTTGTATGCAAAATCGATCGTTCGTATGCGCGATTTGAACAGTCGAACATACGACGGTTGTACAAGGGAGTTGTATGAGCAGACTAGAAAACTTGGTCGTACCAACAAGCTCTCATGCGACCGTTGTATCGTGTGTACAGAGCAGTTGGTACAACAAAGTTGCATTGTGCAAAGCACGCATGCTCCGAAGTCAGGAATGGCTGGATGCTAATTACATGCACCTGAACGTTCTTCTGCGGACGTACGATCATGTAGTGCAGTCAGTATGCTACATACAATAGCCAACATACGATTTGCGATGATCGTACGTACGATCGTCGTCCCGTGGGTACAGGGCTTTAGGCTAGGCATAAATTATACAATTTGCTGGTTCTTGTATGCAATCAGGCAGGCCCTTACACTACATAGTCGAAGGTAAATCTAAAGGAAATTGAATAAGAAAATTATACAATTTTCTTATTCAATTTCCTTTAGATTTACCTTCAGCTATGTAGTGTAATGGCCTGCCTGATTGCATACAAGAACCAGATAATTGTATAATGTATGGTCAGCCTTAGAAGAAAAAACCTGTTCGAGTCTGCAAAAGACTTGATACTGGGGTGGAGGTTCACGTTCCAGCAGGACGACACTAAACATACAGCCAGAGCTGCAATGGAATGGTTTAGATCAAAGCATATTCATGTGTTAGAATGGCCCAGTGAAAGTCCAGACCTAAATCCAATTGAGAATCTGTGGCAAGACTTGAAAATTGCTGTTCACAGACGATCTCCATTCAATCTGACAGATTCAGATTTTGAGCTATTTGGCAAAGAATAATGGGCAATAAGTTCAGTCTCTAGATGTGCAAAGCTGGTAGTGACATAACCAAAAAGAACTGTAGTGAAGGGTGGTTCTACAAAGTATTGACTCAGAAGGGCTGAATATAAATGCACGCCACACTTTTCAGATATTTGTAAGCAATTTTGAAAACCATTTATCGTTTTCCTCCCGCTTGACAATTATGTGCCACTTTGTGTTGATCAATCACATAAAATCCCAATAAAATACAGTTCTGTTTTTGGTTGAAACATTACAAAAAGGTGGAAAAGTTCAAGGCAGTATGAATACTTTTTCAAGGTACTGTACATAATGCAGAGCAAATTTTGAAGCTGCATAATGGGACTTAAACCCTCACTAATCAGTAGCTGCCTCAATGTATTCATTAAAAGACTTGCTATTGTAAAGCTCGTCCTGAAAGGGCATGAGCGAAGGGCATATTTCCCGCACTAAAGATGCCCAGGCTTTAAGCCTTTTGACTCTACGCACATGCGTAAAAGTAAAAACATTTTGGAGATCTGCCAAATCAGGTTTTCCATGGCATCTACACAGAATATTATGGTCAAAGGTAAAAGTACTTCATCATGAATTTTCCCAGTCAAGTTAAACATAGTCTAGGTCACATGTGTCAAGCACAAGACACACAGGCCGAATCCAGACCACCAGGCCATTTCACGTGGCCCTCGCACCCAGGGCTTTTTTTCAGCCAGATGGTGGCAGAACTTTGTTCCATCCCCTCCCGCTTTCACCCTCGGCTTCCCACTCACCACTGTGACAGCTTTTCTCTCGGTGGCTCTGACAGATCCCTGCCTGCCCTGCACTCACAGCAGGCACAAGGGAGATGCAGATGCAGGTGCAGTGTGGTCATAGGTGGGATGGGGCATCATGTGGTAGGCTGCACTGTGATCCCCATTAGGAATGGGCCGCACCAGGACATTCTAACACCGCGAAAGTTCGGACTCGAATAATGAACCCCATTAAAAAGTCAATGAGACCCGTAAGTCAAAAATCAAAAGTGCCCATTTTGAAGACTTATATGCAAGTAATTGGGCATACAGTGGTTAAAGGGGTCCGGGTCCTGCCCTGGGGGACATGCATCAAAGAAAAAAGTTTGTGAAAAAAAAAGAAAATTTCCCTGCAAGCTGCCTTTATTTTGCTCAGCAACAGCTGGGGAGCCAGTGTGTAGGATGAGGCCACAATGTAGTTCACTGGGAACAAGATTAGAGATTTTTGTTGGATAAATTCTGGTGTCACTGACTTTGGATAGGAGTAATGGGTGCGGAAACATTGGGCTTTGGGTGACGGTGGTGCTTTCATACCATAACCCTATAGAGGTGCTCTTCATGAAGGCAAGATTTGGCCTTTCTGTAAAAAAAAATTGCAATGCGATTCACCTGTAAAACAGGTGTAGAAAAATTGGCCTTTGGGTGTTGGGGTCACCTTCCCATCGTAACCCTATAGAGGTACTCTTGATGAAAGCAAGAATTGGCTTTGCTGTAAAAAATTGCAATGATATGCACCTGTCAAAAATTACTCTTTGGGTGTCGGTGACGCCTATCCACTATAACCCTATAGAGGTGCTCTTGATGAAGGCAAAAAAAAAAAAAAATGCAATCATATGCACCTGTCAAACAAGTGCTGAAAAATTGGTCTTTGGGTGTTAATTGTGCCCATGAAACCAAAAACAAACATTCTTCCAGATGAAATGATTGAACACCCTCAAAGCTAGGCAGCTCTAAGTCCTGCAGAGATTCCACATCCCCAAATACACTTAATCAGCGACATCAGCATCAGGGGCTTCATAGCTGGTAATCCAGGACTGATTCATTTTGATAAAAGTCAATTGAGTCTGTGGACAGACGTGTTCTATGATCAGTAACGAAACCTCCTGCAGCACTGAAAGCCTGTTCTGAAAGCACTCTGGATGCAGGGTAGCCCAACAACTCAATAGCATACTGGGCAAGTTCTGGCCAGTGGTCTATTCTCATGATCCAGTAAGCCAGTGGATCGTCAACTGGAAAGCTCTCCCTCTCTGTTTTGGCCCCGAGTTAATCGTCCACCATATGATGCAGATGCTGCCGATGGGATGTGGAAGCCAACAGCCCTGGGTGGCGAGGACTAAAAAAATTACAAAATGCTTCACTTAGGCGGACGCCTTCTCCAGCGATCCTCTCTTGACCAACAGAAGACTCAAAACTACGGTTTCCACGACACTGTAGCCTACTGGAGTCGGGAAAAACATTCAATAAAATCCTCTTTAACGTGTCAAGAGATTTTATCTTCTGCACTCTCTGTGGGGACGGGATGAGTTCTGAGACCTTCCCCTTATAGCTGTGGTCAAGAAGGGTTGCCAACCAGTAATGATCATTCTCCTTTATGCCACGTATTATTGGGTCCTTTCGCAGGCTTTGAAGCATGAGGTTGCCCATATGCCTCAAATTTGACAAGGCTTGAGAAGCAGACTCCTCAGGATGACAGCATCTGGAACTTCCTCCTCCCAACCACGTACTACTCCCAAAGGTCCTGGGGTTGGAAAGCCATCGCTTACACATTGACGCATGTCTTCCTCTTCTTCGAAGCCTACGAAAGGGCCAGAATCCTCCTCCTCAGCCTCCTCCCCTCCCTCCTCCTGTGTGTTCTGTGACATAGAAATGATGGTGTCTGGATAAAATGGGCCTTGAGAGGAAAGGAAGTCCTCCTCTTCCTCCTGCTGCTCTGCCTCCAGTGCCCTGTCTATAATGCCACGCAGAGTCTGCTCTAGCAGGAACACAACAAGGATTGTGTCACTGATGCATGCACTGTCACAGCTCACCAGCCTTGTGGCCTCCTCAAATGGTGACAGTAAAGTACATGATCAGCCATAAGCATGGGGGGAAAAAGCTGAGGCGGCCTGAGCCAGTCGTCTTGCCGTACTCACACAGGTACTCGTTGACCGCCCTCTGCTGCATGTATAGCCACTGCAGCATTGCCAAAGTCGAGTTCCACCTGGTGGGCATGTCACAAATCAGGCGGAAATTTCAGCCAACTGAGCACGTGCTGTGTATGACCGCCTGAAATGGCTACAGACTCTTCTGGCCAGCTTTAGCACATCTTCCAACCCTGGGTACGTATTTAGGAAACACTGCACTACCAAATTGAGGACATGAGCCAGGCATGGCACATGTGTCAACTTTCCCAGGGCGGACAGGAGGTTTGAGCCATTATCGCACACCACCATTTCTGGCTCCAGCTGGCATGGTGTGAACCACCTCTGGGCCTGTCCCTGCAGAGCTGCAATAATCTCTGCTCTAGTGTGGTTTCTGTCCACTAGACACACCAGCTGAAGCACTGCATGGCACCTTTTAGCCTGACTCATGCAATAGCCCTTTGAACGCTTTGGGGGTACCTGATGTTCATAGGACAATTCTGCAGAGGAGGGCATGAAGGTGGCGGAGGAGGAAGAGTGGTTAGAGCTCACAGGTCTGGCATCATCACCACCAGCTGCATGGAGACATGGGGGCACAACAAGCTGCAGCACCAAGCCCTGTCCTGCATCCTTACGAGTTGCAAGCAGCTTTACCCAATGTGCTGTGAACTAAATATATAGTCCCTGCCCATGCTTGCTGGACCACGTGTCAGCAGTAAGGTGGATTTTACGGCTGACTGCCTTGCCCAACGATGCCAGAACATTCCCTTCCACATGATGATAGAGAGGTGGAATAGCCTTACGTGAAAAGTAGTAGCGACTGGGAACCTGCCACTGTGGTACAGCACATTGTGCAAATTCACCAGGCTGAAAGGCATTAGTTGGAGAGCCAACAGCTTTGACAAGCTTGCATTTAGACGCTGGGCATGTGGGTGGTAGGGACTGTATTTTTTTTTTTTTGCTGCAGCAGATGGGGTAGAGAAATTTTCCGGCTACAGTCTACAGCTGGTGGTGTGCTGCTGGCAAATGTGCTGCTAAGACTTGGGACACCCTGCGCTATACCATCATCACGTCAGTGGAGGCTGCTGAGAGGTCATGACTCGGTATAGCAGGGGCAGACTGAAGGGGAGGAGGAGGAGGGACAGACAGATTTGTGCCCCTTTTGTGTAGTTTTTAGGTGCTCTTGCAAACGGGCTGAGTGGTTGGACGTTAAATGCCTTGTTAAGCATGTGGTACCCAAATGGATGGTGTTTTTGCCACGTTTGATGCGCCTCAGACACAGTTTGCAGATAGCAACAGTGTGATCTACTGCCAATGTGCTGAAAAAGGCCTGGACAGCTAAGCGTTGGGAAGTGGGCCAGGAGATAACAGTTGCAGAATGTGATGGAATAGGGTGGCTGCTCTCTGCTCTTTCTTGATGTAGGCCTCCTCACCTTCAGTTTCCTCCTCTGCTCTATCTGGCACCCAAGTCGCATCAGTGGCATCATCATCATCGTCATTACCACTGGAGACAACTCCAGTTGGAGGCAATACGCTGCGGCTGGGGGGACATGAATGCCAATTTGTCTACTAGTGTTCTCCCCTCTCTCTAGGCTCATGTTCCTATCATCCTTAACCTCAGAACCAACATCTGAATCCAGTAATGGCTGGGCATCATCAAGGAGCAAGTGGCTGACGCTGTGGTCAAATAAGTCAG
Organism: Glandirana rugosa; assembly: GCA_018402905.1. Classification (NCBI taxonomy): domain Eukaryota; kingdom Metazoa; phylum Chordata; class Amphibia; order Anura; family Ranidae; genus Glandirana; species Glandirana rugosa. The sequence continues at coordinate 535,615 of BLSH010307272.1, forward strand.
CTAACTCCTCCATGACTGATGTTGGGGATATGGCAGGAATAGATGTGGGCGAGGAGCCAGGTTTATCCTCTTTGGCAACTGCAGGGGACTGCACACTCGCCTCTGCTTGCGTGACAGAGGATGCGGAAGGTTTAGTAAGCCAGTCCACCACCTCCTCTGCATGCTGAGGCTGGATAGCACGGGCAAACTCACTAAACAGAGGAAATGATGCCCTGCCTGAGGACTGACCACCACATCCACCTTTGCCTGTGGACACATTTGTTGCTGGGAACAAGTGCCAAGGGAATGTCTGCCTCTCCTTGTTGTCCTCACAGACATTATTGGGAGGGAGGGGACAGTGCTTATTAGCAAATGTAAAGAATTAGTGGAAATCTATATGTAGATGCACTTTAATCAATGTAAAGTGGTGTTTGGTGCCCTTTGCGTACTCACACTACACAGACACACTCCACGGATACACTATAATATACTGCAATATAATGCATCAAACGTACAGTGACGCACAGAACTATATGGTTTTAAACTAGCAGTAATACACACAGAACTATATGGCGTTAAACCGGCATTAACACAGACAGTAAATGGGGTTAAACTTGCAGTAACGCAATCAAATAGACGGCGTTCAACCATCACTACAGTGACGCTATCTGAACTGTCCCTATTCTAGCTATACACTAATGTAAAAATTTGTGACAAGGTCTCACTAAACACAAACTATCTGATCTGTCCCTACTCTACATATACACTAACGTATGTATGAATGACACTGTCTCACTACATTACAGTGAAGCTATCTGAGCTGTCCCTACTCTAGCTGCACACTATGCAAAGCTGAAGGATGGTCCTCCTCACTACGCTCACACTATCCCTAGACTGACACTAAAAAGGGATTTTATTATAACTTACCGTAAAATCCTTTTCTCTGAGTTCACCGACAGACGCAGCCCTTCTTATAACACGTGGGGTTTAAGCTCATATTACTAGGAGTAGACTAGGCAAAGAAAAACAAAAGCATAGGTTGGCCCCTCCCAGGACGCCGTCCTCACCTTAGCATATAACCCCCTGCTAAACAATAGCATATCAGTTCATAACAAGCCATATAAACGCAACAGAGGGGTGGGTGCTGCATCTGTCAGTGAACTCAGAGAAAATGATTTTACGGTAAGTTATAATAAAATCCCTTTTTCTCTTATGTTCACTGACAGACGCAGCCCTTCTTATAACACGTGGGGACGTCCCAACGCTGTGTCGATCAAGAGGGGCGGGCAAACTATAACAACTGTACCCAACAAAAAAAGCCCTCTCAGGCGGCACTGCCGCTTGCAAACTTTGTGGCCAAAAGCAGCATCCGCAGATGCTGAAACATCAACCTTGTAAAACTTAGTAAACGTGTGCACTGAGGTCCAAGTAGCCGCTTTGCACACCTGAGACACCGAGGCCTGGTGTCTAAAAGCCCAGGAGGTACTAACTGCCCTGGTGGAATGAGCCGTGACTGGAAAAGGGGGAACCTTGCCCCGAACCTCATATGCATGAGTCACGGTCTTCCTAATCCAACGAGAAATGGTAGCTGACAAGGCCGCCATGCCTTTGCGCGAACCTTCCGTCAGCACAAATAAAGAATCAGACTTCCGAAAGGAAGCTGTAGAAAACAAATACACCCGCAAAGCCCTCACCACATCCAAAGAATGCAGTTCAAATTCCTTGGGATGCGACGGGTGCGGGCACAATGAGGGAATAATATCCTCATTCAAATGAAAAGAAGAAACCACTTTCGGAAGGAAAGAAGGGGAAGGTCGCATAACCGCATTGTCCTTATGAAAGACCAAGTAAGGTGACTTGCAGGATAACGCTGCCAACTCAGACTACCGCCTAGCGGATGTAACAGCCACCAAGAAAGCCACTTTCTGCAACAACAACTGCAAGGGAATGTCCCTAATTATTTCATATGGTGGCTTCTGAAGCACAGAAAGCACCAGTTTCAAATCCCACGGCACCAGGGGTGACCGTATCCGAGGAGCCACATGACGTACACCCTGTACAAATGTACGGATCAATGAATGTGACACCAAGGGTCGATGTAAAAACCGCCAGGGCCGAAATCTGACCCTTAAGCATACCCAAGGGCAGGTCCTTGTCCAGCCCCTGCTACAGAAAAGTCAGCACTCTGGACACCGCACAAGAGCGGGGGTTCCAACCCCCTGCCTCACACCAGGCAATATAGGCCTTCCAGGTCCTATGATAAATCTTATGCAAAGAACTCTTACGCGCTTTTATCATAGTAGGGATCACGGAGTCAGAGAGACCCCTATCCATCAACACCTGGGACTCAATAGCCGTCAAAGCCAGTGAGGGTAAAGCAGGGTGCAAGATGGGTCCCTGAGACAGTAGGCCTTCGCGAAGTGGAAGACTCCACGGAACACGTGCCACCATCCGTACCACGTCAGGATTTCCTCTGCTTCTATCCTGCGCAGAACCCATGGCAGCAGCTTCAGAGGAGGAAAGGCGTACAGTAGCCTATACCGACCCCAGGGTGCTACCAGTGCGTCTGTGGCGACCGCCAATGGATCTCTTGTTCTGTACACAAAGGTCTGTACCTTGTGATTGAATCTGGAGGCCATGAGGTCCACCTCTGGCGTGCCCCACTTGAGGCAAATCTGGCGGAACACTTCTGGATGTAGGGACCATTCCACCTGATCCAGAGTCCAGCGGCTGAGAGTCTGCCTGACAGTTTTCCACGCCTGGAATGTAGATTGCGGAGAGTGCTGACATGTGAAGTTCTGCCCATCGTAGGATCAGAGGCGCCTCCGCGGCTGCTGCCGAGCTTCTTGTTCCATCCCGATGGTTCACATATGCCACAGCCGTGGCATTGTCTGACTGAACCCGGACAGAGGCCTCGCAGCCATGCCGACCAACGGGACAAAGTCTGATCCCTCTCAATTCCAGTACATTTATCGGAAGGCAAGCTTCCTGAGCTGACCAACAACCCTGGGCAGAGAACTGACTCAGGACCCCTCCCCAGCCCGATAGGCTGGCATCCGTCGTTACTATCGACCAATTGAGGGGGAGGAAACATTTTTCCAATTTTAGGGCTGGAGCCCGAATCCACCAAATCAAGGATCCTCGGGACTGATGATCCAACCTGATCAGTCTGTCTAGGGATAGGGGGGGATTTGTCCCATTGCGACAAAATCGTCTTCTGCAGGAGCCGAGTGCGACTCTGGGCGTAAGCTATCGCTTCGAAAGACGAGACCATGAGCCCCAACACTCGCATACAGAACCGTAAGGAGGACCACCGGCGTGATAACAGGGTTTGCACTGCTGCCTGTAGTGTCAGGAGCTTGTTCGATGGTAAAAACACCCTTGCCTGCACCGTGTCCAGAATCAGACCCAGGTATTCCAGACGGCAGGATGGAGTCAAAGTCGACTTCTGCAGGTTGATCAGCCAACCAAATTCTTTTAACGTGGACACCGTGATTATCATGTTCTCTTCCAGAGCTGCAGCCGACTCTGCTCTCAGGAGTAAATCGTCGAGGTACGCTACCACCGCGATACCTCTCTGTCTCAACAGCACCAGCATCGGGGCCACCACCTTGGTGAACACTCAGGGAGCCGAAGCCAGACTGAAGGGAAGTGCCACAAACTGGTAATGCAGATCCCCCACTGCGAAGTGTAGAAAACGCTGGTATCTGTGACAAACTGGAATGTGGAGATACGCGTCCTTGATATCCGGGGACGCCATGAATTCCCCTTGGTGCAGGGCAGCCATGACTGAGCGGATGTACTCCATCCTGAATCTTTTTGTCTTTACAAAGCAGTTTAGCGCCTTCAGGTTCAGAACTGGCCTGACACCGCCCTTTTTGAGCACCACAAAGAGGTTTGAGTAAAACCCGTGAAACCTTTCCATCGCGGGTACCGGTACAATCACCCCCTGTTCGGCAAGCGCCCGAACGGCGCCTAGAAGAACCTCCTGACACCCCTGAGGGAGTCTCAAGTTCGAAGGGAAGAACCTTTCTGGGGGTAGAGAGATGAATTCTATCCTGTACCCGGAGGACACCACCTCCAGCACCCACCGATGGGTGATGCCGGCAGTCCATCTGTCTGCGAACTCCAGTAACCGGCCCCCCACCCGTGAATCGGGCGGGGGCAACCCATCATGCGGAGGCTGACTTATCCTTTGTTTTTTCAGACTTACGTTGCCAGGGACTTTTACTGGGCCCAGCGGAAGCCTTACCGGACTTGAAGCCCCTACCCGCTGAGCCGGGCGCACGAAAAAACTTCTTCTGGCCTGAAGAGACAGGGCCCTGCCTACGGCGAAAATCCTGCCAGTTTGGCTCTGGAAGAAAAGTACTCTCCCCCCCCCCCCCCCGTGAAATCCTTAATGATTTCATCCAATTTTGGGCCAAACAGACGCCCTCCCTGAAAGGGGAGATCCGTAAGAGCTTTCTTCGACGCCTGGTCGCCTGACCAAGAGCGGAGCCACAACACCCGCCTGATAACAACTGCAAAAATAGACATTTTTGACAGCATGGGAAGCAGGTCCAATGCAGTATCGCATAGGTAGCGGAGACCCTCTTCCAAGTGTTGTGCTCGTTGCACCTCAGCCTGCGCACACTCACAAGTCAAACCGGAATGTAATGTGGTAGCGCACTCGAGAAGAGATTGTGCCGCCATAGCAGCTGCCAGAGCTGGACGCATGGCTGACCCAGCCAACAAGAACAGTGCCTTAGACACTGCCTCCGTGCGGCGATCGGCCGCCTCTTTAAAAGACGGAGACCCCTCCAAGGGAATGGTCGTTGCCTTATTCAGATGGGCCACCGGTGGGTCCACTGCTGGGGAAGCCCACCTCTTAGTGCAGTGCTTCTCAAATAGTGGGGCGCGCCCCCCCTGCTCCGTAAAGGGGGGCTCGTTTGACCTCGGCAAACACTGTCATATTGGATGTCCAGATCGGATTATCCGACTCACTCGCAAGCGGCGTCCCACACGGCGTGGTTGCCTAGCAACTCTACGGCTGGAGAGAGGGAGCAGCGTGGCGCGATCACTGGAGATTGTCCCAGCGCAGCCCCAGTAGCAGCCCGACGCTGAGGACCACGTGACCGCCAACGCACGTGACACATGCAGAGGACCCGTGGAGACATACAGGAATCAATAAGCGGTTCCTAGTGCCACTCACAGAGGAGAAAGAGCAGGACGCCAGCATGTCATCAAGGCAGAGTCGCAAAGATACATCCGCAGCATCACCAGGTGGGAAAACAAGAGCTGAAGCACAGAAAGAACATAAAGAGCAGGGGTCAAGGAGAGGAGGTAGGACAAACACAAAATCTGATAATAAAACTGAAAAGGGGAAAATAAATAGTAACCAGGGGATGGAGGAGGAAAAAGTATACGAACTAGAAGGCAGTACCCTGGATCAAAAGGAGGAGGGGGAAGGTGCAAAAAGACGCTCTGCAGGTAAACTAAGCCCTGAAGGTAACCTAGATAAAAAAAGGGCATAATAGCAGGAATGCAGGAGTGGAAGGGGTACAAAGCACACCGCAGGAGGATACCAATAATAAGGGTCAATATCCATTACAGGAGCCTCAAGTAGGTACGACATAGGAATAATTGCATATTCTCCTATTTTTTTCTTTCTTTACACATAGTTAAATGTTGTTTCTTATCGAAATAACAGGTATTAAAATTCAGAAGGGAACATCCCTCAAGAACTACGAGGAATTGGACCCCCACCAGATAACATACCCCCCCCAGCATAGATGAACTCCGAGGACATTACCTATAACTGGGAATAATAACCATAGGAGGACGCCACACGAAACATGGGGAAGGTGAGGACGTAAGGACGATAATACGGGAAAAAA
>BLSH010307272.1:562855-593753 GCA_018402905.1 Glandirana rugosa
TTCCTTTTTTTCCCCAGAGCTCAGGTTTGTAAGTCTTGCCTAGTTGGGGATGATGTACCCGGACCCTAGGCATGTACAGGAGCTCTATGGGTCACTCCAGATCTGTTGTGCCGTTGTTGCGGATGTGCACAGTCCTGAAAACTGCCTTGTGAAATGTCTCCATCACCAATCCCAAAAGGGTACTTGTGGGATCTCATGCATGCGCAAATGACAGGAGGTTTCTGCCAATTTGCTGGCAGGGTCCACATCATGCCAGCCCATGCACAGACACACTGCAAGGATCTGCCAGGTCCCGCAGACCTAACAAAGATCCGTGCGGTGTGTCTGAACATGCGCCAGATCTGAATTCAAGACGGAGGCAGCAAAGGAGCAGTGTAGGGAGAACTTTCCCTACAAGCAAGACAACACTGGACTCCATGAACTAGTGTGTTTTGTCTTACTTTTATACAGGCACAAGTTTTAGGATTTCAACATTTTAATTTCTGAGAGTAAGGGTGGAGTTTCTCTTTAAAGTGGACCTTTACCAACAACAAGTCAGTTAAGAATAATGTTCTTTCGCAAGGAACACACATTCTGGTATTTACATCATGGTGACCAGATTATTGTACCTAGCTACAAAGCCAATTGCCCGATTTTGGATGCAATCTACGGTGCCTAAGGCACTGTAGATTGCTTACGTTAACTCCCTTTTAGATCCCTTTCACACTGGGGCGGGCGGGGCGGTAGCGGTAAAGCGCCGCTAGTTTTTCAGGCGCTTTACAGGCACTAAAGGGTCTGAAAAACGCCCCAGTGTAAAAGGGGTCTTACTTAGAGAGCATATCGCCATAGCAATGCGTTTAAAAAAATCTAATCTCATTTGGCAGAATTGACTAGATATCATAGTCTTGCCCCTCAACCATTAGTGATGGATAGACAGACTGTTCTAAATTTGAACCTACCAAGAGTTACAACAGTTCTGGCCTGAGCTTGGGACTTTCTTTGTGCTTTATATCCGAGAGTGAGTAGAAAATATGCCAGTAACTGTCCATTAACAAGCTCTGGTTGTTTTGTTTGTATTTTGTTTTTGTTACTTTTGTTTCTTTACCAAAATGTTTTATATGGGCTATACATGCGACTGCCTCCATGTTTCTATATACCTTATGTACAACGTATGTGCTGTTAGCTGATATGCATATCTTTTTAGTACTGTATATTGTACACTCACTTTATTTCCTTGTCAAACATTGGATGCAAAAAAAGGAATACACACATTCCACATTAATGATTCTGCTACCAAAATTAGTGTGTGCTGTAAATTGTCTCCTACACTGCTCCAGTTTCTTCTTGCTGGAGGCTGCCATTTTACTGAACCGCAGAGCCTCTGAGCAGCAGTAAATCTTTAGGCTGCCAACAGATCGGCCTCTAGTGACTCTGATTTTTGGCACAATGCCAAAAATACAGGGGTACTGAGCATGTGCAGAGCAGGGTGAGACAGTGTAGTACTTATTTTTTTTATGTTTTACATAACTATACCTGCAAAAGTGACCAGCCTGAAGTGATCTAGCAGGACTTCATTTTCCGACTAAAGTTTCTCTTTAAGACCTCATTCACATGTGTACTGTACTACAGCATACAACCATGCAAAGGCCAGGTTTGTCCACAGGTGTTCCATGCATTCCCATGGCAGCCCCATTCATGTCAAATGGGACACATCAGCTGCACAGACACAGTCGCTTCTCCCAATTTGACAGCTGTTCATGTGTAGGTGCACAGCCCCATACAGACACTGTCTGAAAACTAAGTATGCAAATAAAGACTTCTGACTTTTCTTCAATTATGCAGTTATGTATATTTGTTGCAGGCTAGTGACTGAAAATATAGAAGACAGCCGGTCAGGAGCAGCCAAATTTTTTTTATGGCAGAAACTGGACATGAATGTATCACAAATCATAAGCATTGTGGTGTGCTGCACTGTGGTTCCATCAGCAACTACTGCATATGTGCATTAGCAGCACACTGTACATGAATGGTATAATCGTGAGAGACAAGCCTAAAGGATGAAAGGAGTGACTATCTTACATACTATATATAAGTCGCTATTGACATGACATTTTCACCACCTATTGGTAATAACCCATGCAATCCATACATACAAGGAAACCAAAACAAATAAGTTCAGAAATTAAGTTATATGTAATAAAATGGAATGACACAGGGAAAAAGTATTGAACACGCTAACTTAATATAATTGAATACTTTGTACAAAATCCTTTGTGGAAAAACAGCCCCACACCATGACGCTCCCACCTCCAAGCTTCACGGTTGATATGGTGTTTTTGGGGTGATGTGGAGCGCCATTTGACATCCAAATATGGTGTTTATTATGGCATCCAAAGAGTTCAATTTTGGTCTCATCTGACCAGACTATATTCTCCCGATATTTCACAGGCTTGTCCAAATGTTGTGCAGCAAACTTTAAACGAGCTTCAAAATGCGTTTCTTCAGCAATGGCGTCTTCCGTGGTGAACATGCATACAGGCCATGGCGGTTGAGTGCATTACGTATTATTTTCTTTGAAACAATTGTACCTGCTAATTCCAGGTCTTTCTGAAGCTCTCCACAAGTGGTCCTTACCTTTTGGACAACTTCTTATAATTCTTTTCACTCCTCTATCAGAAATCTTGAGGAGCACCTGGTTGTGGCCAGTTTATGGTGAAATGTTGTTCTTTCCAATTCCAGATTATGAGCCCAAACAGTGCTCACTGAAACATTCAGAAGTTTAGAAATCTTTCTGTAACCAATGGCATCAGTATGATTTGCAACATTAAGCTTGCAAAGTTCTTGAGAGAGCCCTTTGCTTTTACCCATCATGAAGATGTTTCTTCTGTGACACCTTGGTAATGAGACATCTATTGAGGCTGGGTTCACGCTTGTCTGACAAAGACCGACATTGTGAACACAAGATGCATTACGTCACCAAATCAATGTTTCCCTATGAGAGCCGTCTTAACTGGTCAAACACAAGTCGGTCCGACTTTGAAAAAGGTTCCTGTACTACTTTGGTCCGACTTTGGACCTACTTCAGCCCATTGAATATCATTGAAGTCGGATCAAAGTCAGATCCTTGTTCTAAGGCTGGGTTCACACTATCCGACACAAAAACGGTCAGACTTTTGATCCTACTTTGCCCTGCAACATTGGTCCTACTTCTGTCCTACTTTGGTCCTACTTCCATCCGACTTGAATGAACAAGATAAGACTTCGCTCCGACTTTGAGTTAGGGACTTGTCCTTTGACCAATCAAAACAATCCCAGTGTCAGATAAATTCCTTTTTCTTCTGCTGTAATCACCAAGTCGCTTGTCACAGGTCGGATGGTTAGAACAAGGATTTGACTTTGATCCTACTTCAATGATATTCAATGGGCTGAAGTCGGACCAAAGTAGTACAGGAACCTTTTTCAAAGTCGGACCGACTTGTGTTGGACCAGTTAAGACGGCTCTCATAGGGAAACATGGATTCTGTGATGTAATGCGACTTGTGCTCACGTCAGTCCGTTTGTTGGATAGTGTGAACCCAGCCTTATAGGCCATTGGTTGAGACTGAACCAGCTGATATTAATTTGCACTGACAAGGGGCAGGATTGCTTTATAATTACCGATAGATTTCAGCTGGTGTCTTGGCTTTCCATGCCTTTTTTCACCTCCCTTTCTTCATGTGTTTAATACTTTTTCCATGTGTCATTCCATTTTACTACACATAACTTAATTTATGAACTTATTTGTTTAGTTTTTTTGTATGTATGGATTGCATGGGTTGTTACTGACATATGGTGAAAATTTCATGTCAAAAGCACCTTTAGAAATCTATTTACCTAGAAAAATGGTGACGTTTCAATACTTCTTTAACCTGCTGTATATACGCATACATACATACCAGCTGAGTTACAGAACAGATTTTGGAGTGTACAGCTAAACACACACAGATGAGGAAACACACAGTCCTTGTTCTAATATGACCTCCACCCAGTGCTGCTTGCTTCTAAGCTATAAGATCTGATTCACCTGGGTGGGTCTATGGTCATAATGATCCAATAGCAGATCTTTGCCAGGTCTGTTAGGTGTGTACACGTCCAGAGAATTTCAAAGTTCTACTTTCACACCCATAATCCTAATCCAAAACTACAAGCTGAGAATGCATGCATAAACAGTCACCCCAAACCGGACAAGGCAGCTTCCTTTAGTTTGTTGAAGTAACAACAAACCCATTATTAACAGCTACAATATATGTTTAGTTAACAGTCCATTTAGCACAGGAAACAAAGATCTCACTGACACAATCCCAGAGACATATAAACGCTTATACAGTATATCAACTTGTATCACAAAAACTGACCATGTTAAACCAGAATGTAAAGGGATCAGAAAAAAATATATAGTTATTTGGGTTTCTACAAATTTGTCGTCAGTGAACTGGAAACAGTGTGTACCAAGTCAGCAATGAGTTTGTTTTTTTAACATTATACAGATTTTCACAGCATCTCACAAGGTGACACTACAGCACTGTGAAAAATCCTTGTGAGATTTGGGATACTCAGCATTTCCTAGGCTCTTGGAAGGTGTGCGATGTCGCCCTTGCCTAGACCCTGCTGGTAAAACTAATGGAAAAGTTTCTATATTTATTATTATTCAGGATTTGTATAGCACCAACATTTTACACAGAGCTTTAGGACTTGAGGGTAGACAGTAAAAATACAATACACGTTAATACAGTAGGAATCAGAGGGTCCTGCTCGGTTTCCCTACAAGCTTCTGGGATCTCTATGGAATGTATGTGACGTCACCTAGATACCACTAGCAGAAGCTAGGGGAAGGCAAGTATAATTAAAAGGCAACTCCACTTTTGTAGAAAAAAAATTAGCAAAAAAAAAAAAATACTATAGCAATAATAAATGCTAAACAAGTCCTATTTTAATTGAATCTTGTTAAAAATGACCTTTCCTTTTCAAACTGCAGTGCTCTAATTCTATGTATAATTCATGCCATACAGGACCCTGGAGGTGTTCCCTACACAGTTGGTACAAGATTTGGTACCCCCTTAGGCTAGATTCATATCTAGCGACTTGTGGATGCACACTTTTGCATGCATTTTCTGGTGCGTTTTTCTGCTACATACATAGGACAGCCTATTCATTTCAATGGGCTGCCATATGTGCAACAAAATGCACCAAAGAAGAACATGGATCTTTTTGGGCATTGCACATTTTGATGCGTTTAATGTGCAACGGTTTGCCGCATTTGGGGTGCCATTAAAAATGAATGTTGAGGTGTGTTTTCCACAAATGCACGGAAAGCTCAGATGTGAATGCAGAATAAGGCCTCATGGACACCGGATGTTTTTACAGCTGCTGTTTTTGGCTTCAGGCATTTAACCAGAACACATAGGCTGTTATCAGCGTTTTTTGGCAGGGGCGTTTTTCTGGCTGGAAAAAACAAACCCAGAACTAGTGAGCTTGAAGGGGAGTTTTTCAGCTGTAAAAATACTCCAACACTGAAAAATGTGGCTATTTGGTGTTTACGGGCGTTTGAGAGCCATAAGCTTTTTGTGGGAGTATAGCTTTGATATAAAAAAAAAAAAAAAAAAAAAACGCTTAAAACCACTAATACAAGAATGCTAAAAAAAAATTTTCTACAGCATTCTACAGCTAAAGCTACTGATGTCTTTATAATGCCCAGTGTGCATGAAGCCTAAGGCCCCTTTCACACACACGGACCGTTTGTCCGTTTTTCATCCATCCGTTGACGGATGAAAAACGGACATTAATGCAACTCTATGGAAAAACTGATGACAACTGATGATCAGCTATTTTCATCAGTTTTCATCAGTTTCTGTCAGCATCCGTTTTTTTGAACGGATGAAAGTCCTATTTTTCATCCGTCAAAAAAACGGATCGGACGAAAAACGGATGTAAACTGACGAACGGTCAGTTTTTCATCCGTTTTTGCATTGGTAGTGAATGTAAAAAAAAACTGATGAAAAACTGATGACCACGGATGAAAAAACTGATGAAAAACTGATGTAAACTGATGAAAAACTGATGGATACTTCATCCGTTTTGACGTGACTGAACGGATGAAATGAACGGTCCGTATGTGTGAAAGGACCCTAAGGCCCCTTTCACACATACGGACCGTTTGTCCGTTTTTCATCCATCCGTTGATGGATGAAAAACGGACATCAATGCATCTCTATGGAAAAACTGATGACAACCGATGATCAGCTATTTTCATCCATTTTCATCAGTTTCTGTCAGCATCCGTTTTTTTGAACGGATGAAAGTCCTATTTTTCATCCGTCAAAAAAACGGATCGGATGAAAAACGGATGTAAACTGACGAACGGTCAGTTTTTCATCCGTTTTTGCATTGGTAGTGAATGTAAAAAAAAACTGATGAAAAACTGATGACCACTGATGAAAAAATGGATGAAAAAAAACTGATGAAAAACGGATGAAAAAACTGATGAAAAACGGATGAACTGATGAACTGACGAACTGACGAACTGATGAACGGTCCGTGTGTGTGAAAGGACCCTAAGACCCCTTTTCACACTGGGTCAGCAGGTCCGTTAGCGGTAAAGCGGCGCTTGTTTTAGCGACGCTTTACGGCTGTTTAAGCAGCGCTTTTCGGCCGCAAGCAGGGCGCTTTTAGCACCCAAGAAGGGGTTAACGAGGGGTTAAAAATCACCCGTGTTGCAGCGCTTTCTAAACACTTTTCAGGTGCTTCAGAAGCGCTGCCTATTCATTCATACATCGCTCCCAAACCGCCCCAAAGATGCTGCTTGCAGGACTTTTCCTAACGTCCTGCAAGCACACCGTCCCAGTGTGAAAGCACTCAGGCATAGGAGGCAGTTTTCAGGCGCTTTACAGGTGCCACTTATAGCGGTAAAACGCCTGAAAACTGCCTCAGTGTAAAAGGGGTGTAAGAGTTAATCATTTCTAAAGAGATGCAGACATTGCAACTTTTCTCATTGGAACACAGAAAGAACATCGGCGAATTAGTCACTCCCATTCAGAATCAGTACCCAAAAGGACAAACAGCTTTTCTTCAGAGCAGAAACAGGTAAGATTCTGTAACAGTTTGTTAAAATCCCTGCAATGTACATTGATCACCCAGAGGCATTTTTTTATTCTCAACAAGAGTAAACTTACTCTCTAATAATCTTTTTTCCTAGGTTTTTTTTTTTTTTTTTTTTTTAACTTTAAAGTTGCTAAGGATCCAGTTGGGTTCTGCTACAATAGACATGTGTGGATATGGAAAATGCTTATAGGAAAAGAGGGCAATTTTCTTCTGTTCCTACATTGTCCAATGACATGCAGGTGGAGCACAGCATTACTTGTATAGCCACTTTTCTTCCTGGACCCCCATCAGAGAGATGAGAACCAGATAAATTCTCCTTTCATAACATGTTACACCCTTATTTAGGGTTTAACAAGTAACAGGTTACGAACGGACCGGACCCCACACCTCCCCATACTTCTCCCTCCCCGCTAGCTGTCACAATTCTTAAAAACAGTGGATGAGCGGGGCTCGGCCCACATCGCTGATTGACCAGGATCTGGGCATGGGAAACTACAAGGTCCAACAGCCTTTGCAGCTGTTAGCTTGTATTTTTCAATGAAGTACTAAAGTGCTCCACAGCTCAGTTCCTTCATGCTTCCTGTTAGATTGTATCTGCTTACCCCGTACAGGATGACCGGGCAAGCAGATATACTGGAGAACTGCATGGCTCTAGCAAACTGCTAATCACTGGTGCAATACTTTGCAGGCTCCAAAAAATAAAAAATAAATGCACATTTTTTTTTACCTGCCACAAAATGTGCATTATTTTTTTTTTTTTTTGCAAAAAGTGCACTTATCCTTTAAGGCTAAGTTTACACTCCTGCAATCTGATTCTGATTCGACTTGGTGTGATTATGTAGTGCAAATTGGATGCTAATTTGATTCTACTTCGATGTGGTCTGCATATTCTATTGGGCCAAAATCATGCTGGAATTGCCCCAAAGTAGTACGGGAACCTTTTACAAAATATAGTGCCCTGCTGAGTTGCATTGGTGTGAATGGGCACCATTGTAAACAACATGATTTCCTTGGTCATGTGATTCTGTGCAACTCAAGTCGCATCTGGAATCACACTAGTGTGAACGGAGCCAAAAACTTTTGTCTGTTGTTCTGTTTTTACAACAGTATAATTATCCTGAAAGCCCCATCAAGTCTTACGTTCATTACAGCAAACATACCAAAAAGACAGAAATAAGATGAAAAATGCGAAGAAGACATAAACAAGTAAAATTCTAATCATTCATGAACAAAAAATGAGTCAGTTATGTCAAGAAAATTTTAGAGGTCACACTGGTCTAAAAAAACATTCTGCCGCCAAACAGCAAAGACACATAAAAGAGCAGAGACAAGCTGTACACTACATACACTCATTACGTTCCCCTGACCGGTTATCCAATTAGAGAACAATGTGCCATTCAGGCAGCTACTTCCACTGACCAATGAACGAGTCAGCTGATCAAAACCTTGTCCTACTTAGGAGACAGGACCAAAGCAATGTGCTGCTCATCTTCAGATTAGCATGTCTATGGCAGGGAAGCAGGCGTGAAGTCAACAGTCAACGAAGCCAGTGTTCCCAGAAAAATGAAAGCATGTTCTACAGCAAGTGAAAGCCAGGCATGTGAGAAGCATTCAAAAGCATCAATATGTATTTAAAGAGGACCTACAGTATAATCAGAGGCGTAACTAGAACCTTCAGGGCCCCGATGCAAGAAATTATGAAGGGCCCCCTGACCCCTGGCCAGGGCCCTTCCCACTTCTCACTGATCCTGGGGCCCTTTACTCCTATCACGGGTCTCTTTATTACGGTACCGCAGTGGGGCCCTTTCACAAGTTCTGCAGTGGGCCCTCCCATGGTGGTGAAATGCCAGGGCCCCGTCACAATTGCAACCTTTGCAATCATGATAGTCCCCTCACTGGTGTCAGTAGTTTTTAATTTTTATTTTAATTTTATTATTTTTTTATTATTTGTTTAACATTTTATTTTATTTTTTACAATTTTATTTTTTCTACAATTTTTAGGAGCTCTGTTGGGGGGCTTTGATGAGATATCAGGGATCTAAACAAACCTCATATCTGTGTAGCCTCAGCTGCAAATAATGAATGGACAGGAATAGTTGTGCACCAAGCCTCCCATTCATTCACAAATGGAAGTATAGTAAAAACAGTTTACTATGCTTCAGTTATGAATGAACCAATTGGTACCAATCACTGACTCTGTTCATTCAGAAAAGGAAGGAGCCGTTAAATGACACATTTACTTACCCCCTCGCCCATCTCTCCATCATAACACATCTTCTACAGCAGCTGGCAGGAGAGAGGAGGGGGGAAGACAGCAGCTCTGTGGGGAGGGGAGGGGGGGGGGGGGGACCAGGAAAGCACACAGGGACCCTGGGAACAGCAGAAGACAAGTAAACTGGATAGAGGAAAATGGGGGAGATTGGTTCCTCTAAATGCCATCCCAGCCATCCCTCCTATCCAGGTGTACAAGGGAGGCACATGGGCCCCCTGGAGCATGGGGTCCGGTTGCAACTGCAACCCCTGCAACCCCTATCATTACGCCCCTGAGTATAATGTATATTCAAGTGAGAACATATCTTTATTCATTATCTTAATCTTCGATCACTTACACTATAGGTAATAGTGCACCTCTGTTAAACTCTTTACATTTGTTTCCATTCCCAACATAGAGTTTGCCTTACTAACGGCAAATAGGCTGTTCACTTTGCTAGGATACACAAGGGAGTTTGCCCCAGAGTTTAGTGAACGAGGTGAAACTTTGCTGTCTTCCACCCATCCAAATCGTGTGCAAGAAAAATGCATTTCTTCCTAGTATGTGATTGGGTAATGTTTGTAAGGTTAGACTTCACCACATTCACCAAGCTCTGGAGCAAATTTTCTAGCAAAATGCAACTTCACTTACAAAAGTGAACAGTTTATTTTGGCAAATTTCCCTCCAATGACCGGATTAGGAGGCCAGTTTAACCACAGTAAATAAGGGCAGACCTATCCACCACAAAGGGGAAAGAAAAAGAAAAGGAATAGGGTGGCCTGGCCTTCCACTATGGCCAGCCTGATGCATGCCGCAAATTGGATTAGGAAGTAGGCACACCAACAGGGTAGCTAAGAGTTTTACCACCAACAGTGAGTATTCACTATAGCAGCCATGCGATAAATACAATTTCTACTGTGTAAACAAAGGTATACATTTACATGTACTTTCCCTTTAGAAGAAACAAAAAACACAGTTTAAGTGATTTGTTCATGCTTGCTGTGACATATCGGCTTTCAAATTCACTAAACCCATTTACAAAATACACTAAGACCTAAAGTCTTGCATACTTGCCTCCACCAGTTAAACAAGTAAGGCCTTCTGTGACTGGTTAGTGTAAAGGCTTAATTCTAATGTACCCATCAAGAGCCAGCAACACGATAAACTGCAGTCCTTTGTCTTTACTCAAGCAATTCAGTACAGGGGTAAAATATCAAGTAAAAGATTGACGTGTTTCAGCCTCAACAGGCCTTACTCTTAACCAATTTTGGTTATGAGTAAGGCTCGTTGAGGCTGAAACGCGTCAATCTTTTGCTAGATATTTTACCCGTTATGCATTGCTTGAATAAGACAAATGACTGCAGTTTGGGTTGCTGGCTCTTTTAATTGGTTTGTATGTGTTGGCTGGCAGAGGCCAAGAGCAGGACACCGATATATGGAACAATACACAGGATTGTACTAATTGGGTTGCGATGCTGCCCATTTTTGTGTTGAAACTTAATTCTAATGTGTTCTTTTTAACTACAGTTCTAGCTGAGAAGAAACCAGACACATTCTGATATGTGTCTGGGAAAGGGATGCTGGAGATAAATGTAAACCAATACTACCTAGGCTCACAACACAAAAGAACAAGAATCTAAAACTACAGTATTTAAGCTGGCCATAAATTATACAATTTTCTTATTACATTTCCTTTAGATTTACCTTCAACTATGTAGTGAAAGGGCCTGTCTGCACACAAATCGAAAGGTTGTACCTTATATTATATGATTTTGATAAATCGCAAGAAAATTGTATAATGTATGGCCAGCCTTAATCCCTGTATATGAATGACATTTCATGCCTGGCTAATTGACATGTTTAGGTATAATGCTACAAAAAAATGTTTGCATGCGTTTGTGTGTATGCATGTCGATTTAAAGTGGAAGTCCATGCTAAAACTAAAATCCCTGTATCTATAGACACCAACATTCTAACACTAACCTATCTATCCCTGTAAATAAAAAGAATTAGTATAAATACCTTTTCCGAAGGCGATCCGACCTGATCTCCAGCTACGGAAGCTCTGCAGAGGGCACGGCCGACAACGGCTGTGAAATGAATGGGAAGTGACGTCACCCATAGAGTTACTATGGGGCTTCTGTTGACGCCCATGTCCTCTGCACCCACCTCCACACACAAGCCCCGGCTGACAGCTCAGCATAGGATCAGGTCGGAGCGACTGCAGAAAAGGTATGTATGCTGATTTTTTCTTTACAGGGCTAGATAGGTTAGTGTTAGAAAGTTGGTGTCTATAGATAGAGGGATTTTAGCTTTAGCATGGACTTCCACTTTAAAGGAGAGGTTCACAAACCACAAATCCACAGAATGCAAGAAGCAGAAGCAGGGAGATGCATGCATTGTTGATTTCTCTCCAGCAAGCAGCACAGAATCTTGTGAGACTAGCCATCACAGAGTTAGGGGCATTCTGGGTGCGCTTTACATGGGATGCAGTGATTGGTATCCTGTAACTACACTCTGAAAACCAAGCCCTTACTTTGATTCAAGCAACTACATTCTTTCTTTCCACTCTATAAAACAAACATGAATGCTGTCACCAACATAGACATCTTTCACAAATTGACACGTAGGGGAAATTACCTTACAGATTTTATTTCCCTTTTAAACGCATGTGACATTGCCCATTATGATGCTGTAAAATTATAGAAATTACTCAAAACGTACAAAAGCCTTATTGGTTATAGACCAATTCTATGCAGCAATTATAGATTGAAAATGGACGAGGGTGTGTGTTCCATTCCACCAAAGGCCCCCCGATAACATTTCACCTTTATTTCAGGAATGACCATACATTTATGGTTATGAAACATACTTTTAGATTACTGAAATAAAGGTGAAATTTTATCCTGATGGCCTTTGGTGCAATAGGACACGCACCCTTACCCAGTTTTGAAATTATAGAAAAGAATATTGCGTTTTTTTTTTTTTTTTGTTAACAAGTGACCAAACTTGTAAAAGTGGCTTTCCTTGTTTCCGTTCAGTCTGTGTTACAGAACACAGGTCTATGGATTAGGTGCTCCCGGCTTTCTACTCTGGTGTTTTCACATACTACTGGTGCCTAGAGCAGTGTGTCACCATCAAAAAGCTCAACCCACATTCCTCCTAGAGGTCAGCGCACACTAAAGTGCATACCTTGTGACTGGATAGGCTGTGCAAGGTGCACACATTCCTGAGGATGGAGGCATAATCTTGTGAACAGAACAGATATAAACACAGGCATAATACACATGAAGGCAACAGAGGAAACTGGAACACCCACATGTATTCATGGGTCTGTGCGATATATACTGCATCATCCAGCTGGATGGAAATCAATAAGAACTTCAGCAGGTACAAAGCTGATCAGTCAAAAGAAAAAAAAAAATGTTATGTTAATTTGAAAAAGCATTACTGTAATAATTACATTTTTGTGCAGCAATCATTGTATGTGTTCATTTAATAAAAACTGTCAAACATTTTGTTGGAATGGATAGAGTATGGGATGATTAGAACTTCTAATCAGGTTTATACTGCTTTGTCCTTAGTAGGGAAATTTACCCTCTTTACTCATTCCGGTAGCCATCACTAACTAAACAGAAAGAGAGGGGAAATTCCAAATGTGACAATTGTCACCAGAACAGAATTAAAGAGGAGCTCCAGTCTGGGCAAAAAAGAAAATTTAAAAGCCAGCAGCTACAAATACTATAGCTGCTGACTTTTAATATAAAGGACACTTACCTGTCCAGGGATCCAGCAATGTCGGCACCTCGAGCCGATTCTTCAATCAGCCTCGGGTGCAGGCGCCGGCATTTTCACTAAAGGAAACAAGCAGGGGTTTCTTACCACGCATGTGCGAGTCACACTGCGCTTTCTGAATGGCCCCTCAGCAGTGGGGGGGGGGGGGGGCAGGATATACTCAAGAGATCGGCGTGACGATTCTTCCCAGTAAGTGGAGCGTCAAATCAGATCAATGCTCCAGCCTCCACCCCAAAAAGTGCCAAATGTGGCAGTGCAGGGGGAGGGGGCCAAACAAGCAGAGCTTCCCCTTTTGGATGAAGCTCTGCTTTAAAGAAAACTTGGAAACACCTGTTCGGATGTCAGCTAGTACAGGATTCTCCCTCAATACTACTTATTTTATTATTTTTTACAGGAACTTGTATAGCACGTCAATTTATACAGCAATGAACATATATATTGCACATTCACATCACTGCATGCCCTCGAAGAGTTTACAATCTAAGGTCCCCAACTCATATTTATACATACATATACTAGGGCCAATTTAGACAAGAGAAAATTTGCCTACTAGCATGCCTTTGGAGTGTGGGAGGAAACCAGAGGTAGGTAGTGCCATGGTTGGGATTCAAACTGATGGCCCTAGTGCTATCAGGCAGAAATGCCAACCACTTAGTCCCTGTGCTGCCCATACTTCTTCCCTTTCTTCCTTTCTTTCTTTCCATTCTTTCCAGTGGTTCATACACAATCTCTTGCTTTATCAGTTTTTTTTTAAGTGTTGCTGTTAATAGATCACCACACTGCCAATGAAAACCCCCCAAATGTAATGTTCATCTACAGAATTTCACAACAAAATGAATTTCTCTTGTATCAGTCACCAAGTTTTAGCGTTGCAAGCCTTTGCCCACATCTCAACAATAGCTGCATCCTTTAAACGTTTACAAATATCCCTTATATATTGTAGTTCATGCAACAGCATCTACACTGCCTACAATCAATGCAATGTTGCCTGATCAGTTGTCTGACTAGGGTCAAGTCCCTCCAGAGAGGGGCCCAATCAACAAGCAATATAGTAGTGCTCAGCTATCAAATGGTTTCATTAGCGGTATTCCTTGATGGTCCTTTATGATGACTGGGCTCCAGCAAAGGGAGGAATGATAAATATTGGTGCTGTATTTCCAATAAAATGCTTAGGGCCCTTTCACATGAGCGGAGATGGAACTGTCAGAGCGCTGCTCTCCTCTATGGAGATCGGATGAAAACGGACCGCCTGTCCGTTTTCATCCGATCAGCTCCGATTCTACAGACGGATGGAAAATAGGGTTTCCATCCATCTGTATTTCACGGACAGGATCGGATAGGAGAGCAGCGTATGTCAGAAAACATGTCTCTGCTGACATCTGCCACTCCATAGGGCTGCATGGAGCGTCCGTTAAGGTCTGCTTGAAAAATGGACAGGTGGACCTGAACTGAAAGGATGTGTGAAAGGGCCTTTACTTTGAAAGTAAAAGGAAGAAAATATAAAAATTGTAAAAAATGTCTGCTCCGCTGGAAGGGTTTCATAGTAATGAAGGCGGTGGGTATCTCAGTGTTTGACTTCCTTCTTACAGCGGTTGTACTATCCACTTGGCCATTTTTACCTACCAGTAAGCCTATAATAAGGCTTACCGGTAGGTAAACTGAATATCTCCTAAACCGCTATGGTTTAGGAGATATTCACCTTGCATGCAGCCGCTGACGTCAGCAGCGCATGTGCAGTGAAAGTCCGGCGTATTGTGCGGGAACTTGCCGGAATGGAGGGCTCCCGTACACATGCGCGGGTGTGACGTCATTGTGACTCCGGCCACTCACAGCACCAGAGCCATAAACCTGGAAGAAACGTTGAGGTAACATGTCAGCTCCCTGAGCGGGGACCGGGCGGCCCTGTGAGAGCTTCGTTCTGAGGTAAGCATTTCATAATGAGCCAGTATGTGGTGCATACTATCTCATTATGCCTTTGCCTTACAGGGTTTTTTTGGGCCTTTAAGCCCTGTACACACGGCCGAAAGTCGGGAGACAACGGGCAGTTCAAGAAAAAAAAAATCTGTGACTCAGCCCGCCGTGTATGTTGGTCTGTCTGACAGAAGCCGGTCGTTCGGCCGGCTTCTGTCGGACGTGCATGCTGGAAAATCAGCATTCGACTGACTCCTGATCAGCGCTCTCACCCAATGACAGAGTGCTGATCCAAGTGTTCTGGCGGGGGGGGGGGGTGTCCCCCTGTAAGAACACAACAGCTTAGCAGGGGAAATCGCTCAACTAACCTCGCATGGTTAGTACAGCGGCTCAGACCAGGGCTGACATTCACATGAAAAAGAAAACAAATGCTGTGTACCCGGCTTTACTCTCAGCCCAGTAGAGTGCACCTCATGACATTCATTTAGAATGGCATCCTAGGGCACATGTACAGCAGGCAACTGACAGCTTTGTACACTTTGCATTGTAGCATGCTGCATTAAAAAAAAAAAATGCCTGTTTTTTTTCCCCGTTTCCATGCACTCCCTTAACCACCTAAGGCCCGGAAGGATTTACCCCCTTAATGAGTAGGCCATTTTTTGCAATACAGCACTGCGACGCTTTAACTGACAATTGTGCGATCATACGACGTTGTACCCAAACGAAATTGACGTCCTTTTTTTCACCACAAATAGAGCTTTCTTTTGGTGGTATTTAATATGCATTTTTTATTTTTTGCACTATAAACAAAAAAAAAAAAAAAAAACACAATTTTGAAAAAAACACCACAATATTTTTTACTTTCTGCTATATCCCAAAAAAAATATATAAAAAACGAAATTTCTTCCTCAGTTTAGGCCAATATGTATTCTTTCTGCTACATATTTGTGGTAAAAAAAAAAATCTGACACTTTTGACACTTTTTTGGGACCAGTGGCATTCATACAGCGATAGGTGCTATAAAAATGCACTGATTACTGTATAAATTACACTGGCAGGGAAGGGGTTAACACTGGTGATCAAAGGGTTGTGATCCCTGGGAGTGGTTTCTAACTGTATGGGGACTAGGCTGACTGGAGGAGGAGAGAGATCGCTGTTCCTAATCACTGAACAGACGATCACTGAGCTCCCCAGTCAGAACGGGGATCCGCCGTGTTTACATTGGCAGATCCCCATTCTGGCTGTGTGTGGAGCGATTGCAGGAGGCCAGCGGACATCGTGCCCGCCAGCCACATGCACGGGCTTCGCGGCTGCACCCCCTGGCGGCGTGCGCGCGCCTGCTATATCTATTACATGAAGCGACGTACAAGGACGGAGATTTGAGTAATAGAGCCAACCTGCCGCAATAACACTGTGGCGGCTGGTCTTTAAGCAGTTAAAGTGGTTGTAAACCTCAGACATGAAATATAAACTATATACCTCTATAGTGTGTCCTTGTCTCAATCCAGAGCACTAAGTGCCCCTTCCCCCAATCAGCTCTTAGAGCTCTCCTCGCTGAGCTCTGCAGAGTGTAACTTCAACTCTCCGCCCCTTTTTTTTCTAAATTCTGACAAGCTTATAAATTCAGCACTTTGAATGAACGTGGTGAAGAGACAACTGCATAAAGACATATACAACTTATGTAGGAGGATTTGTTTCATCTCTGGATATTACTGGGTATAGGTGAGGGTTTACAACCACTTTAATGCAACACATACTAACTGGTATGCAGTAGCATATTATAATACTGGAGCTCCAAAGAAAGGCAGGCACCTCTGTTCGAGATATTCTGAATTGCATTTGAACTTTTAGTCTCCTTTTCTGTTGTAACCCTAGGTTATCAGTGTTTCCTACAGTATGTGGTTACTCTGGGATAGATTTGCTTAAAATACATCCTAATGCTTCTTGGACCTAATCCAACCATGAGAAAATGGGAAAGTTTAAGGTAACAAGGTCACGACCGTGTATTACGTCTGAAGAGGATTATAGATCGTGGAAAGACGGCTGCATAGAACACAATGAAAACAGCAGACAAATCAGTCTAGGACATAAGGTTAAATTATTATACAGGATTTATATAGCGCCAGCAGTTTGCGCAGCGCTTTACAAAAATATATGTGCAAGAGCACCTGTAACAATTTCTCATCAACATTCACAGTAAGCAAACTAATAAAATCTAAAACTTGCACACTTATTTCTAACTTACTAGATGCATAAAGTAAAGCCCAAATGTTTGTTTTGGTAAACAGATTTTTATTATGGAAGCTGCCTAAAGCCCCTGAAACCTGCACGCTTTTCCAGCAAAATTCACTGTACAGAGCCCATAGCATGCACACAGAGATGATAGGAAAGTAGTATAGAAATAAGGACATCTCCCATTTCCAGCATGCCACTTATGCAGACAGCCATCATTTTCTATTGCAGATCCTTGTCATCACTTCATGAATGCTCTGAGCACTGTGCATGGAATTTGGCCAGAATGGAGGATAACCAACAATCAGGAATGTAGTCTTAGAGGGATTCTTGATACTAAGGGTGGGGGTAGGGAGAGTTATTTGTGGGAGACTTTTTTTTCCTGAACTTGCAGCACTGCGGTGGTCAACACTAGCGATGGGCCGAACACCCCTGGTTCGGTTCGCACAAGAACATGTGAACAGGCAAAAAATTAGTGCGAACATTCGAACACCGTTAAAGTCTATGGGACCCGAACATGAAAAATCAAAAGTGCTCATTTTAAAGGCTTATATGCCAGTTATTGTCCTAAAAAGTGTATGGGGACCCGGGTCCTGCCCTAGGGGACATGTATCAATGAAAAAAAAGGTTTTAAATTGATAGTTTTTTCAGGAGCAGTGATTTTAATAATGTTTAAAGTGAAATAATAAAAATTAAATATTCCTTTAAATAATGTGTCTGGGGAGGGTCCCCTTAGTCTGCCTGTAAAAGGGTGCACCTCTGTGATGTTGAAAACATAGCTAGAGCAAAATGACATTTGTACAGGAAAAAATTTAATTTAACCACTTCACCCCCGGAAAGATTTCCTACTGTAGGACCAGAGCACTTTTTGCGATTCGGCACTGCGTCGCTTTAACTGACAATTGCGCGGTCGTGCGACGCTGTACCCAAACTAAATTTGTGTCCTTTTTTCCCCCCACCTCTGCATCATTTCTGATGACCGCTATAAACAATAAAAGAGCGACAATTTTGCAAAAAAAAAAAACAAAAAAAAAAAAAAATATTTCTTACCTTTTGCTAAAATACAAATCCAAAAAAAAAATATAAAAAAACAAATTTATTTATCCGTTTTGGCCGATTTATATTCTTCCTCATATTTTGGATAAAAAAAAAAAAAAAAATTGTAATCGGCGTTTATTGGTTTGCGCAAAAGTTGCCGCGTTTACAAACCATGAGAATTCAGTAATGGGGTTTTTAATTTTTTATTTTTTTTTTACTAGTAATGGCGGCGATCTGCGATTTTTATCAAGACTGATAATGGGGCGGACATGTCGGACATTTTTGACACTTTTTTGGGACCAATAACATTTATACAGCGATCAGAAATTTAAATATCCACTGATTACTGTATAAATGTCATTGGCAGTGAAGGGATTAACCTGCAGGGGGAGATCTAGGGGTTAACGGTGTTCCCTAGGCTTGTTCTAACTGTGAGGGGGATGGGCTACCATGGGCATAAGAGATCTAACTGATCCCAGTGACAGCGATCAGTAGATCTCTCACATGCCCACTGACAGAGCGGGGAACCGCCGTGTTTACATTGATGGTTCCCCGTTCTCTCTGGCAGGTCATCGCGGCTCGCCAGTGGACATGAGGTCCGCCCGAGCCACGGGGCACACTTCTGCAGAGTGCGGCGGGCACAAGAGCGCGGCACCCTCCCGTCCGCTAACTGCGCACACGCGGATTACCAGTACACGGCCGGCAAGTGGTTAAACTCACGGCTGTAATGTATTGCCAGCTCCTGACATTATAGGGGAAAAAAAAAAATCACTGAAAAAATTGCGCCTTCGGGTCTTGTATGGATTTTTAAGGGGAACTCCACACCAACATTTTTTAAATAAAATTGACGCCCCCCCCAAAATCCAAACCAGACCCTTTTCCGAGCATGCAACCTGGCAGGCCAGGATGGGGGGGGGGGGCGAGCGAGTGTCCGCCCCCCTCCTGAACCGTACCAAGCTACATGTCCTCAACACGGGTAGTATGGGTGCTTTGGGGCAGGGGGGGGGGGCTCTGCGCCCCCACCACCCCAAAGCACCATGTCCCATGGTTAAACTGAAAAAAATTAAAATTTCAAGAAAAAAAAAAAAAAGGTAATTTTTTTCAGTTTAACCATTTGACCTAGTTTTGCTTTGCAAAGACACAGAATTCATGTCTCCTGTGGGGAGGTCAATACAATGTTAATGACACCCCCAAATCAGTTCACATATCGCACTGCGAACTGCAAACTCGCACAGGAATCGGATCGCATGGTGTGAACCACCATGCGATCCGATTCTGACCCTGCGAAAAAAAGGGTGCTGTGCGAGTTTGCTCCGATTGCGATGCAAATTCAGCCATACAATCTCTATGGCTGAATTTGCATCGCACAGAGATCGCATATGGTTCACACTGCAGAACAGTGACCTGCCTTGTTTATGTAGGCAAACCGCCGTTCTACCTCTCTACTGGATCAACAGCGGGTGCCAGCCGACATAGAGTCCAAGGTACCCGCTGCTGGGCTCCCACTGTGTGATCACAGCGGGAGAGAGCCGCCGCCGACAGCGCGCACTCGTGCCCCCTACCCGGAAGAGCCGTGTTTACGGTGTTGCCCTGTAGCAGTAAAAATGCTATGGGGCATACTTGAAGTAGTTAAAGTGTTTGTTAAGCCACTTTATAAAAAGTTCCCATCTGCTCTGTATTATAACAAGAAGTTGCCCTGTGTCTGTATCATAACATATATATACTTTTCTGTATAGATATCACACCCTCTTACTAGTATCAGGTGTCGTTTTTTCAGCTTTTCTCTCTCAGCTCAGAATTCCTGAGGGTGGGGCTGAGCACTGCTGCTGACTTCAGCTGGAGAGACAGAGCCGTGCTGTGTTATCTACAGGGTGGGCCATTTATATGGATACACCTCAATAAAATGGGAATGGTTGGTGATATTAACTTCCTGTTTGTGGCACATTAGTATATGTGAGGGGGGAAACTTTTCAAGATGGGTGGTGATCATGGCGGCCATTTTGAAGTTGGCCATTTTGAATCCAACTTTTGTTTTTTCAATAGGAAGAGGGTCATATGACACATCAAACTTATTGGGAATTTCACAAGAAAAACATGGTGTGCCTGGTTTTAACGTAACTTTGTTCTTTCATGAGTTATTTACAAGTTTCTGACCACTTATAAAATGTGTTCAATGTGTTGCCTATTGTGTTGGATTGTCAATGCAACCCTCTTCTCCCACTCTTCACACACTGATAGCAACACCGCAGGAGAAATGCTAGCACAGGCTTCCAGTATCCGTAGTTTCAGGTGCTGCACATCTCGTATCTTCACAGCATAGACAATTGCCTTCAGATGACGCCAAAGATAAAAGTCTAAGTGGGTCAGATCGGGAGACCTTGGGGGCCATTCAACTGGATTGGTCATCGTGGGCCAGTTGAATGGCCCCCAAGGTCTCCCGAAAATCTTGAAAAGTTTCCCCCCTCACATATTAAGTTAATATCACCAACCATTCCCATTTTATTAAGGTGTATCCATATAAATGGCTCACCCTGTATATAGATAAGAATATTTCTGATATAACACTGACAAAGGGAACTTATTCTTCTAATACAGAGGAAATAGGAGCTTTTAGGCCTCACACACACGGGCGTTTTTTGAAGCTCTCCATGTTATTCAATGGCCCTTGAGCAGTAGAGGGCATCGGCGTTAGTGATATGTTTCTAGAACGCAGCACCAGTGCGTTCTGAAGCTGTAGCTTTTCTGCGTTTTTTGACGCCAAACGGCAAAACGCTCACCAACAACGTACCGGCGTTAACCGGTGTTTTTTGAAAAAAAAAAACCGCCTATTGACGCCGACACTAACTAACGCTGATGCAAAGCCGGAAAAAAACGCAGATTTTTTTTCAAAACGTCGGATCCGACGTTTTGCTTAATTTTTTTCAGACGCACGTGTGTATGAGGCCTTATTATGAGAGGAGAAGCTACGAGAGGAAGGAGGGGGGGGGAGATGAAGACAGGCACACAGGAGATAGGAGAGCTGGGCGTGACATAGCCTGCATAGACCACGGGGCACTCAGGATAAGCAATATACAGGGGAGTCAGCACTCAGGGAGGAAGTCATGACCTGGCATTATCAAACAGATATTTTAGGGGATACAAATGGACAATTTAAAAAGCAAAAGCACCATGCTGCAAATTGCACATTAAAGAGACAGGAACAGCATTTTTTTGGGAGGTTAAACGATTTAAACAATTGATATGTTTTCAATTGTTTAAAAAATATGGATCTATGAGATTTGCAAATCATTGCATTTTGTTTATATGTATCGGGAGTGGGTGAGCTGCTGATTTTCCAGCATGCACGTCCGACAGAAGCCGGCCAGACGGACATACACACGGGCAGAAAGTTTTTTCAATCAGCAACCGTCTCCCGACATTCTGCCTCTGTGTACGGGGCTTTACAAACGAGCCATGCTCCTATCTACAGAGTAAATAGGTAGCAGATAAAGACATTTTACTTAAAAAAAAAAAAAATAAAAAATGAAAAAAATATTATATATATATATATATATATATATATATATATATATATATATATATATATAAAAAAAATAAAAGTACTGGAGTTCTGAAAAGTAAAACAGGTTGTTTACCAAGTAGCTGGATTTAACAGAATGATAAAAATACATAGGACTGTCACCTAATTTTAGATTTTAATTGAAAGCTTTTGCATCCAATATCCTTCAGGACATTTGTTTTCATCCTGAACCTACCACCTGCTTTGTCACAAGAGGATACAACACAACGCCGACAGGTCAGGACTCAAATGAAATTAAAGACAATAGGATGCATATCCAAAACCTATTCAAAAGTTCAATTTGGTAATTGCTAACAGGTGGAGGGGCTATTGGGGAGCTTTAACTATGGTTACGATCATCTTAAGAAAGCATTTATTATTAATAAGGAAGGTTTGGGTACATGCAGCAGTTGTCACAGAACAAAGAGGGAGAAGCATCACATTCTAACATATCTAGAAAGGATATCACAGGAGTGTCTGTTTCATGTCCATTCCCACATTGAAACTACTGGGAGAGAGGCACTTCTGGACATCACTGATATGTTAACAGTTGCATATATTCCAGATATATGCTGAAAGTCTGGCTTGAGAAAAGATATACAGTGGAACTTAACACATAACTTGATAAAAAAATTATGTTCTTTAGCAGGGAACATATATTCCACAATTATTATGCTACTAAAAAGAGTGTGCTGTAAATTGTCTTCAGCGTTGCTCCTCTTTCTTCTTGCTGGAGGCTGCCATTTTGCTGAAGCCCTGAGCAGTAGTAAATCATAAAAGGGGAACTAAACCCATTTCATTTAACACTTTCAGAAAACGGATACATTCCTGGAATGCCAGGATTGCCAACTGTTGCATTTGCTTGTCTCCTCAAACTGTCAAACCATCAAATGGTTGGGGTCATAACTAATCACACATGCAACACCCATGGCGGTTGCAGATCAAACAGAAGCAGCTTCCTTGGCTGTAATGGAGAGGAGGGCTTAATTCTGCTTTAGGCCCCTTTCACACTTGTGAGACCTGAAAGTGGCACGATTTTGCTGCGATTTTTGCAATGCCTGTGTAATCTTGAGGTCTATGGACTTCAAGTCACATCAAAGTCGGACCAAAGTAGTGCAGGGACTACTTTGAAGTCGCACAGATATGAATGGTACTCATTGGAAATCATGGGGTATGACTTGTGTGAAAGGGGCCTTAAGGGTGTCAGCAGATGGCCTCTACAAACTCAGCAGTGTCTAAAAATGGAGAGCAACTGAGCATGTGCAGAGCAGGGTCAGACATGTATTACTAGTTATTAGTATAGATTTTTTTGTTCGTTTGTTTTACATAACTATACCCGCAAAAGGGCCAGCCTGAAGTGATCTAGCAGGACCAATTTTCTGACTAAAGTTCCACTTTAAGCTAAACTCTTGGTCAGAAAATAATGTGGGGGGGCCCTTGTGCCTTGTTAGATGCTTGTTAAATAACTACTAAAGGCAAAACATTTAGTTTTAGTTTTGGACAGAGTGGAGAGGGATTAGAACATCATCAGGTTTTATTGCAGTCTGTGTCCCCATTAGGGAGATTCACCCTCTTTTTGTCCTGTTTTCTGTAATTTACTGTTAGTAAAAGAAAATCCCAAGTTTTGGGTTGATACCAGAACAGTAATAGAGAGGAAATCTTCCAATGGGCCACTAGCTTAGGTGACTATGTTGTCATGGTTATTTTGAGATTTTTATTATAGCATAAATATAGAATGAATACTATGCATTGTTTTAGAAGCTAGACCTCCCCTATTGATATTCCAGCGAATCCGTTGGGCTAGTTTGTGAAGGAAATGAGGTAACAGGGGGAGGGGAAAGGACAACCATGTGGTGAGAAAAAGGAACAGTTGTTCTGGAGACTGCAGAGAATAAGCAGTTGTAAGACTCTGAGAAGGAAGGAGTGATTAAGAAGACTCCATTACCAGGAAATCCGTGTTAAGTAGCTGATTAGTTTACTTTTGCTCATCACATACATTGTACATTTGAAGTGGATGGGGGAATCCTATCAGTTTTTTTTTTCCATTCAACCTGCTGGTTAAAATAAAAAATAAAAGCGGACTACGGCCAACTTGATGCATTTTACAGATTTTCTCTTGTTCAACCCACAAGCTGAGCAAGAGAAAAATTTGCTGTCTGGTCAGCTTAAGTTCTGAGTTATGAGTAACAGCTCATAATTCAAGTCTACTAGTCACCCAACTGATTGAAAACAATGCACTCCCTGTCTGGATGATATCTTATCACAACAGTTAAACAAAGGCAGAGAGATTGCATTGACCCACAGAACTCCCACTAGAGGCAGATCTTTAAAATCTATATTTAACTCCAAAGACATGCTGGTAGGTTAATCGACTCCCGTCTAAACTGGCCCTAATATCTGCATGTAAGACAGGCCATAGACAGTGTAAATTTCTTTTTTGCAACCATGGGTTGCAGGAAAGAAATTCTCAGGATTCTCTCATCGAATACAGTGTTTACAGGGGAATCCCCCCTGCCGAGCAATTGTCTTCTCCTGGCCGGGAGAAGACCGTGATTATTGCTAGTGGCTATAGAAGGTGCTTGCGATAATCGCAAGCGAATCCGGCAGACTGGTTGTACCCAAGTTGATCGATCAACTTGGTACATTCAGCCTGCCCATTAATGACTAAAACTGTCTATGGCCAGCCTAAGAATGTGAGAAAGGGATTTTAAAGTGTAAGCTCTTTAGAGACCTGGACTGATGTGAATGCACAGTATTATTACACAGGATTTATATAGCGCCAACAGTTTGCACAGCGCTTTACAACTTGAGGACTATGTAAAGAGCTGCAGAAATTATCAGGACTATATAAATCCCTGTAATAAAATTACCCACTTACCTACTGGGCACTTTCACCCCCTTCCTGCCCAGACAAATTTTCAGCTTTCAGTGTTTTTTTTGGAGACAGATAGATCTTTATTTTGGTGATATTTAAGTACCACTGGGTATTTTATTTTTCGTTAAACGGAAAAAAAAAAAAAAAAAAAGTTTTTCTTAGTTATAAAAATTTTGTAAACAAGAAGTTCTCCTTCATTGATGTGCACGGATGAAACTGCACTGACGGGCACCGATAGACTACAATGATAGACGGCAATGATAGACGACACTGACAGGCATCACTGATGGGCACTTTCATTGCTGCACTGATCATCAGGACACTGATGATCATTGCCCTGATTGTCGGTGCAGATGTCCCCACTGCGGAATGGCACTTACCAGCTCTCCTCACCCGCTGTCAGCATAAGGGCCAGTTCACACTGCTGCGTGCGGCAAGATCGGATGTGATTCGCACCGCACTGCAGTGTGATCACATGCAAACTCTATGCGAAGCTATTTCAGCCATACAGATCGTATGGCTGAAATTGCATCGCATTTGGACCAAACTCACACAGGACCCCTTCTTTGGTCCGCAGCAGCATTGGATTGCATGGATATTCATACCCATGCAATCCGATTCTTGTGCAAGTTTGCAATTCGCAGTGCGATATGCAAACTGATTTGGGGGTGTCATTAGCCTTCTATTGACACTGCCCGCAGTTCGCATATGGCAGTGTGAACTGCCCCCGGGAGAAATGTGATGCGGGAACCCGCAGTGGATTCGCAGGGTTCCAGCAGTGTGAACAGGCCCTAAGGAGAGGAATACCCATAATTGGCATTACCTGTTTACACAGTGATCAGCTGTGGCTGGACGCAGTGCGCACACACGGTAAAAATGGGAGGACTTCATAGGACGTCCTCCCAGAACAAGAGTGCTCTCGCCCGTCCGTCGTTTTACTATATGGCCGATGGGAAGCAGAAAAAAACATGGACAAACGCGCATGTAAAATTGATAAAAATTACTTTAAATTAAATATAAGTAATACAATAGGCTTAGTGAAATGCACATTGTGGTCCCTTTAAATTCAGAAGGTCTAGAAAAGACAAGTAAAGTCATTTGCACTACTTCCAAATGTTATCATATGCTTCACACGGAGTATAGAAAAACCTACTAAATGAAAATCAGAAAATTTGAACCCCAAAAATGTTATAATATAGCATCCTCATTACTCAGTAGCAAAGAAAGATTAACGCTGGACTCCAGGCAGAAACTTGTTCCCCTGTTGTTGCTGGGGCTTTTCTACCTTAAGCAAATATGTAGTCCATTTCTTTCCTCAGTGTGCAATCTAAGAGAAAATGAATGTGCATTTTTTTTAAATCACAGGCAATGTTCATTCCCAGTGATTTCTGTTTTGTAAGACCAGTGGCCGCCATGTCCTCTATCGCCCCAGCCTCCGGTCTTTTAACTTCCCTGCTGTAATCCTATTTCAGCAAGCAGGGGCGTAACTACAGCTCTGCTCACTGAAGTGGGGAGACTCAGGATTCTGACATCACTGGGACAGAAAATATCAGCTAGTGCATGAAAAATTAGTAATTTTCATAACCATTTTCTCAGTGATCTAGTAAAGACTGGGAAGAGGATCTGGAAATGAAAAGTTAGCAAGATCCTGGAGGTTTTTTTGGATAAATTATTTTTATTTTTATTTTTTTTTTTTTTTCAAATAAAACATACAGCAGAAAAAAGGCAGCTTAACAGCTAGCTGCCCAAAAGTAAACCCAAAAGAAGCTCCGCATTATGTCCCAAGCAGGTGCGTCTGCCGCCAGCAAAAGTGCAAGACAGCATTTCATAAACAGCAGTGGATGCCTGAAGTCCATAACTACTAACATACAGTTGCAAGAAAAAGTATGTGAACCCATTGGAATGATATTGATTTCTGCACAAATTGGTCATAAAATCACAGTTTGCTTAAACTAATAACACACAAAGAATTAAATGTTACCATGTTTTTATTGAACACACCATGTAAACATTCACATTGCAGTTGAGGTCAGGACTCTGACTGGGCCACTCCAGAAGGCGTATTTTCTTCTGTTTAAGCCATTCTGTTGTTGATTTACTTCTATGCTTTGGGTCGTTGTCCTGTTGCAACACCCATCTTCCGTTGAGCTTCAGCTGCTGGACAGATGACCTTAAGTTCTCCTGCAAAATGTCTTGATAAACTTGGGAATTCATTTTTCCTTCAATGATAGCAATCAGTCCAGGCCCTAACCTAGCATAGCAGCCCCAAACCATGATGCCCCCACCACCATACTTCACAGTTGAGATGAGGTTTTGAGGTTGGTGTGCTGTGCCTCTTTTTCTCCACACATAGTGTTGTGTGTTTCTTCCAAACAACTCAACTTTGGTTTCATCTGTCCACAGAATATTTTGCCAGTACTGCTGTGGAACATCCAGGTGCTCTTGTGCAAACTGTAAACGTGCAGCAATGCTTTTTTTGTGCAGCAGTGGCTTCCTCTGTGGTATCCTCCCATGAAATCCATTCTTGTTTAGTGTTTTACATATCGTAGATTCGCTAACAGGGATGTTAGCATATGCCAGAGACTTTTGTAAGTCTTTAGCTGACACTCTGGGATTCTTCTTCACCTCATTGAGCAGTCTGCGCTGTGCTCTTGCAGTCATCTTTACAGGACGGCCACTCCTAGGGAGAGTAGCAGCAGTGCTGAACTTTCTTCATTTATAGACAATTTGTCTTACTGTGGACTGATGAACAGCAAGGCTTTTGGAGATACTTTTATAACCCTTTCCAGCTTTATGCAAGTCAACAATTCTTAATCGTAGGTCTTCTGAGAGCTCTTTTGTGCGAGGCATCATTCATGTTTTTTATAGGGCAGGGCAGCTGCAGCTGTAACCAACACCACCAATTTCATTGATTGGACTCCAGTTGGCTGACACCTCACTCCAATTAGCTATTGGAGATGTCATTAGTCTAGGGGTTCACATACTTTTTCCACCTGCACTGTGAATGTTTACATGGTGTTCAATAAAAACATGGTAACATTTAATTCTTTGTGTGTTATTAGTTTAAGCAGACTGTGATTGCCTATTGTTGTGACTTAGATGAAGATCAGATCACATTTTATGACCAATTTGTGCAGAAATCCATATCATAAAGAATAAAAACACTTCTGTCTATTGATATTTATTATAAAAGCACACCTATATCTCCCCAAATATAATCTCAGCTCGCTGTCCTACCATGTAATCGGCTAATAAATACTTGACTTGTTAGCTGCTGATGGCCCTGTGCATGAGATTCCCGGCATTTTAGTCTAGGTGCACACCTCTGCATTTTTTTTTACCGCGTTTTACAGTTTGCAGAAACGCACTACAGTACATTTAACATGATTTCCTATAGATGTAGTTCACATCTGTGCGTTTTGCGGTGTTGCATTTTTTTTTTAAAGGGTTCTCACCGCAGTTTGTGTTTTGCATGCAAAAGACTTCAATGGAGCTGCACCAGAAACGCAAGTGTTTTTTACAGAAATTTTGCGTTTTTTAATTTGCCTGGCAACAAATCCCCCCCCCCCAAAAAAAAAAACCTGCAAAACGCAAATTGTGGCAAAATCATGGGAAATACGCAGTGAAAAAATACGCAGTGAGTGCAGCCGCATAGGTGTGAACCTAGGGTTAATGTGGATGGAAGGCACAGGCACACCACCAAGCCCCACTAAACCGTGTGCATGCTGGTACATGCTCTGCAGGGGCAGCGAGGGGCTGTAAGATGCTTTGTTACAACGCATGGCCTTGTTTCACACAAGTCTATGCACAGAAGGGTGTTGTGACACAATGCAGGAGCATGTGATGTTGTGAACTGTGCTGCGTAAAAACTCAGCCCAACAGTGTGAACATCAATGCAGCTCAACGGATATGGTGTGAACGAGCCTTAAAGGAGTGTCCACTAATAAATTTAAAAAAAAAATAATCACTGAAAGGTGTCTCGTCAATTCTTAGCTAAAATAATAATCTAAAGTGCACTGTTTATTGGCTTCCATAGCAACCAGACCACATCATACTAGGCAGCCCTGTGCATTACACTTATCTTCCTGACACACCCTGAACGTTTCAATACATTTCCTGCTTGTACACAGGAAACTATTGCCACAACTTCTCTGAGGACCCTGTTGTGGTTAAAACAAAAAAAAAGTACAAACGTTCCTGTATTACAGTAAACCAAATACTGAGACATATGAACAGTCTAAAACTAAACACTAATTAGGAAGCAAAAACATGCCGTGAAGACAGGAAAGGTAACCAAACACTCAAAGGGGTTTATTTACTAAAGGCAAATCCATGGTGCACTACAAGTGCACTTGGAAGTGCAGTCGCTGTAGATCTGAGGGCGACATGCAAGAAAAATAAAAAACAGCATTTTTGATTAGATGATAGAAGATCAGCAGAGCTTCCCCTCAGATCTACATATCTGCACTTCCAAGTACACTTGCAGTGCACAGTGGATTTGCCTTTAGTAAATCAACCCCAAAGTGTGGGCGGTTTGCCTTTTATGTAAATAATAGTCTATATGGCTAGAAAAGGACCCAGCTTCAGTTGTACAACAGACTGCTAATCGCTGAGTATTTTTTACCTTTGACTAGATCAGAGATTACCATATCACCATTGGGGAGATTCCCTTCACTTTTTGTCCCAGTGATAGAACAGGACAGCTGTAACTGACACGGAAGTACCCACTCAGGGTTTGTGCTCTATTCCTCTTCTTGTGACAGCTGGAAAATGTTCAATTTCCCTACCAGTCCTAGTAAAATTGTAACTCAGAAAGGAAGAAAGGAGGAATCTCCAAAACAGAGACGTAGCAAACAATAAAATCTGTCAGTGGTTCTGTTTTGGAGGTCTTTACTCTTTTGGAGTACCATTCATAATGAGTGGCGCCGCGCCGCAGCACAACACACTTAGGCTGGGTTCACACCTATGCGAATTGGATGCGGCTTAAACCGCATCCAATTTGCAGGACACTTAAAAAAAACACTGACTTCAATGTGTCCGGTGCATTCGCACTCCGCATTGCACAAAAAAGTGTGCGTTTTTTGTGCAATGCGGTGCGAATTCCCAGCCCGCTGTGTTCAATGGGAGCGCATCTAACACAGAGATGCACTCAGCACTGAACAGAGATATTTTCCCCTGCTCGTGGCCCCTCCCCCTCCCTCCCCCCGCAGCTGCTGCGCTGTGGGAACGGACAGGAGCCGCCGAACGGCGGCTACGCCCCTTCCCGGCAGCAGACAGGCTGGAATTCGCACCAGACTGGTGTAAATCCAGCCTTAGAGTAGGTGCATTGCCGTAAAGCAGTAATATTCTAGTACTCACTGCCTCAACACAGGAGTATGAACAGAGTCTGAAGCAATCCACAGAAAAGAAAATACATTTGCTCAACTATGCTACTGGCAATCAGATTGGGAGATGTTTAAATGTCGTTAGATTTTCTCTTGCGCCCCCTACCGAAGCCTCCTTAGGAAAATAATCCTTTGGATTGGATCAGGTTGGATTTTCCCAGCTAATTGCTATCAAGACAATTGATTGTCCATAACTCTCCCTGGTCTCCTGAGGCTCTAAAGAAGTGACGTAATGTGTTGAATAGTATTGTATGTGTTCTTTTGTTTCTGAGCATGTGTAGTCTTGCTGTTATGATTTTTTCCAGACTAAAACCGTGCTAATTAAACGAAAATTGGACGTTGTGTTCATGTACAATTAAAATTTTATAGTCTGCACATCCAGCTTTTGTTGTACGAAAAAAATTGGAATCGGCTGTCGAAAGCATCCAAAAATCGGCAGATCGTTCGGCGGACAAAATTGTACTTCCGATGTTGATGGCAACAAAGTGGCTTGATATCGCAAACCGCCGTCATACGGCGGCGGCTACGAGATCGTGCACTGTGAGCACACCCGCACGCCCCCGGGACTGAAAGAACGGAGGTCCGTGTAAGTAAACACGGACCTCCGTTCTGTGAGAGGGGGAAGGGCTGTGATCACTTCCCTTCCCCTGCTAGGGCAGCCCACACACAGTTAGAATACGCCCAGGGAACACAGTTAACCCTTAGAGCGCCCCCTGCAGGTTAACCCCTTCACTGCC
>BLSH010307272.1:593763-619506 GCA_018402905.1 Glandirana rugosa
AGTATTGTATGTGTTCTTTTGTTTCTGAGCATGTGTAGTCTTGCTGTTATGATTTTTTCCAGACTAAAACCGTGCTAATTAAACGAAAATTGGACGTTGTGTTCATGTACAATTAAAATTTTATAGTCTGCACATCCAGCTTTTGTTGTACGAAAAAAATTGGAATCGGCTGTCGAAAGCATCCAAAAATCGGCAGATCGTTCGGCGGACAAAATTGTACTTCCGATGTTGATGGCAACAAAGTGGCTTGATATCGCAAACCGCCGTCATACGGCGGCGGCTACGAGATCGTGCACTGTGAGCACACCCGCACGCCCCCGGGACTGAAAGAACGGAGGTCCGTGTAAGTAAACACGGACCTCCGTTCTGTGAGAGGGGGAAGGGCTGTGATCACTTCCCTTCCCCTGCTAGGGCAGCCCACACACAGTTAGAACACGCCCAGGGAACACAGTTAACCCTTAGGGCCGGTTCACACTGCAGCGGGGCGGAGCGGCGCGACTTCGCGGCTCGTTCACATCTAGGCGAATTGTCAGGCGACTTGAGTCGCCTGACAATTCGCCTCAATGCTGTGCAAATGGGACCGTTCTAATAGGAGCGAATCGCTTCGCTCCGCATTAGAAAAATGGTCCCTGCACTATTTTTAGGGCGATCTCAGGCGGCCTGCATTGACTTCTATGATAGAAGTCTCCTAGCAAGCCGCTTTGAGATCGCCTCAGGCGCCGCATCGCGCCGCTCCACCTCGCTACAGTGTGAACCCAGCCTTAGAGCGCCCCCTGCAGGTTAACCCCTTCACTGCCAATTACATTTACACAGTAATCAGTGCATTTTTATAGCACTGATCGCTGTATAAATGCCAATGGTCCCAAAAAAGTGTCAAAATGGTCCGACATGTCTGCCCCAATATCGCAGTACAGCTAAAAATCGCAGATCGCCGCCATTCCTAGTAAAAAAATAAAAAAAAATAAAAACCCCAGAAATGAATTCTCATTATCTGTAAACGAGGCCACTTTTGCGCAAACCAATCAATAAACGGCAATTGCGATATTTTATCACAAATATGAGGAAGAATATAAATCGGCCAAAACCGATGGAAAAAAAAATTTTGTATTTTTTTTTGGATTTGTATTTTAGCAAAAAGTAAGAAATTTGGGGGTTTTTTTGCAAAATTGTCGCTCTTCTTTTGTTTATAGCGGCGATCAGAAATGACGCAGCGATGATCAAATACCACCAAAAGAAAGCTCTATTTGTGGGAAAAAAAGGACGCAAATTTTGTTTGGGTACAACGTCGCACGACCGCGCAATTGTCAGTTAAAGCGACGCAGTGCCGAATCGCAAGAAGTGCTCTGGTCCTAAAGTGTGAAATCCTTCCGGGGCTGAAGTGGTTAAGGGCCAGTTCCCACTGCTGCGATGTAGGACACTGCATGTGATTCGCACCGCACTGCTGTACAAATCACATGCAATCTCTGTTCGATGTGAATTCAGCCATACAGATTGTATGGCTGAATTTGCATTGTATTCGGACCAAACTCGTGCAAGACCCTTTTTTTGGTCCGTACCAGAATCTGATCGCATGGGTTGGTGTTAACACCGATCCGATTCCCGTCCGAATTGACAGTTCGCACTTTGATATGCAAACCGATCTGGGGTGTCATTAACTTTGTATTGACGCCCATAGCGGTTCGCATAGGGCAGTGTGAAACGAAGGCGGGAGACATGCAATGCGGGAACTCGTGCTGAATTTGCAGGGTTCCCGCATCGCTGCAGTATGAACCAAGCCTCACACCTAAAGCCTAGTGCACACGGTGAGATCAGACGAATGATCGTCCTTTTTTTTTTGGATGCTAGTCTCTCTATCGAATGCGAATAGGTTACTAAAGTACAAAAATTCTCAAAAAGAAAAAAAAATTCGGAAGTAATGTATTTGTATTGTATTTTCGGACCAAAACTGTACTGTTTAAACTAAAATGGTACGATCTGATATCGTACGAGAAAAATTTTCGTGTTTGTCCCTTCGGAAAATTCTGGATGACTGCTGTGTACCAACAATCAGATCATCATACGATTGCATTGAAAGCAAAATTTTTCGTCCGGCTTTCTCATCGTGTGTACGAGGCTTAAAGCGGAGTTTTCCTCTCATCCATGTCCTCCCCCCTCCGGTGCCACATTTGGCATTTTTCAGGGGGAGGGAGGAACAAATACCTGTTTTTGACAGGTACCGTTCCCCCACTTCTGGGAGACTGGGCCGCAGCGCCATCCCTCGGAAGTTCGGCCCCCTCCCCCTCCCTCCGCCGCCGGACCAAGGAATGGCGACGGCTGCACCCGACAGCCGATCCGAAGTTCGGCTGGGGTGCCGACATTGCGGGCTCCCTGGACAGCCATATATTAAAAGTCAGCAGCTACTGTATTTGTAGATGCTGACTTAAATTTTCGTGGGGGGGGCTGGACGTCCTCTAGGTTTTAATCTTTAGGAAGTCCTCATGAACCACCAGATAGCTAAAGCTGGACATACACAGATCTAAATTAGACCAGGTCAGCAGGGACAGGCTGAATTTCAATCCATTTATGGGCACTGCAATTTAAGGGAAGTTGATTTACTGAATGACTTCTGTTAGAAATTTTCTGCACGATCAATGTAAACAGACAGCAGGAAAGTTTCCCATACTGTCGGAAAGACACAGTGGGGAGGGGATTCCCCCATACAATTTGAATACATGGGAGAATCAGGTGAGTGTTTTTTTGTTCAAACCACTGGTTATACGAAAAAAAATGTCTACAGAGGCCAATACAGGCAAATGAACATAACAGACACAGCCCAGCATACCAATGAAAACATCATGGCAAACCACAAAGTTATCCATCTTGCTTATAAAGCCATAAGGGCAAAATAATTGTTAAACAATCACCTAATCTAGGAGGCATTCATTTAATGCAGTCTTGCACATACAACACATTGAAGAGTTTCCAGAAGGCCAAGAACTGTCTAAAGTCTGCAGCAATGAATTTATGGTCATAGGGCCAAGCCATAATTACAGACCAGCAATAGAATTACATTTTGCTGTATCTAACAAGAGCAATTTAAAAACAGCAGCACAAGACCACATAATATGCATAATCTGGAGTTTGGGCATTTTACAAACTGCGAATACCAAACATTCAGTGCGTACTTCTGTGTTATAGGCTATAAATATCTGAAAAACATGCAAAGGTTAATCTGCTCAACAACGATAACGTTGTGGAATTTAAGTGGAAAAGTAGACATTTTTCAAATATTATAACAAGCATTTCACCTAGTTAGTAGTTCATATAACTACAAAAGTAGAACCTCCAACTTGTTAGAAAATCCCTATTCGAGCATTATGAATCTGCAGCCAACCTATCACACTGCATCAAAAAAGCACAGAACCCTTTCAGCAATGCAGCACACCACAACACACAGTATGTGCATCATGATGTACTGCAGTGCGTTGTGTGGTGCACTCTACTGTTCAGTGCCTTGGGGTACTATTCAAAATGAATGGCACTGCAATGCAATGCACATAAACAAGGTGAATTGCAGCAACAGATTTGTTTTACTGAAATACACGTGCAAAAGGGGCCCTAAGTGTTGCGTGCATTTATATTTTTCGGTGCAGAAGGTATAGAGAAAACCGTTACAAGTTCAGTAGAAGATGAAAAAACAGAGCAAATATAAAGCTATTTTTTCAAGAATATATATATATTTTTAAAGAGACGAGTAACTGCAGTAAAAAGGCACAAGGCCACATTGCATATACACGCCCAGAGTATTATACCCTGCAATTGCAGGCCTTGGTGAAGAATGTCAAGGTGATAATATTGACAAAAAATTAGGAAAATTCCATGCTAAACTGCATAAAACAAGAAATACAACAATAGAGCAACAACTATATTTAAAAAAGTGCTGCAAATCTGGTAAGTCTAAATAAAAGGCTGCAACCAATATAAAATAATAAACACCAGTGTGCTACCCTAAATGTATCACTTTGCATATCTCTCATTATGTGTCCAAAATATTGATTATGAATACTCTCTGAAACGGTTTCAGATACTTAAAAAAGACAAAACAAACTAGAATAGTTTGAGAAAAACGTCGGGTGGAGCCACATCTGTGACGTCATCTCACACAAACAGGTGGGTGAGGACCACGGACGCGTTTGTAACCATACCGCATGTTACCTTCTGCTAACTTTAAGCACAATGGATTTTTTTTTACAATAAAAAAACATGTTTTTATGTACTGCACTATGAAGTCTCCTATGCTTATCTGTATGCGAGAGTGGCAGCCAGCGCTAAACGGAACCCAGTAAGACCAAATAGCCCACCATCTGGACAAACAATGGTGCAGGATTTGATCAGTTATTCCATCAGCTGCGGACACCTTCCTTGGCATATTCGATCTCTATAATCTGAGATCCTATAATTCTGGTAAGAAGCGCACGTTTATATGGGATGGCAGCTATTTGAACACTTTTTTTCTTCACTTCATGTGTGTTGGAAGCTCGGCACGGTTTTTTCACTGTGGACTTGATGACTGATTGGACTTTGGATTTTTTTCACTATTTCAAACACTATTCTGTCTTGCCTTTATAAGTATGTGAAACTGTTTCAGAGTGTGTATTCATAATTAGATATACAAAAGTGATACATTAAAGGAGGAAGTAAACCCTGCTGTAAACCCTAATGGGTTTACTTCCTCTTATTCACCTGCAATGTGTAGAAGCATAACAGGCTAGAATGCATCGCATACTAGCCTATTATGTGCCACTTACCTGCTATCGATGCCCGCGCTGTCCCCGCAGTAGGAAGCGTCCATCTTCGCCCCTCTTCCTTCCAGGGCCTCGAACTCCGGCGCTGTGACTGGCCGGAGTCGTGCAACGTCACTCCCACGCATGCGGGCAAGAGCTGCCAATCGCGGGGCGCCATCAGTGTAGAAGTGGCGCGTAAGGGCCGTTTCTTCACTGCGCATGTGCCGAATGACTTCGGAATATGCCAGTATGGCATATATCTATCTATATCTAGTATATACAGGGAACCTACAGGTAAGCCTGATTACAGGCTTACCTGTAGTTTAAAGTGGTTGTCAAGAGTTGACAACCACTTTAAGGCTCCATGCACACAGGACGTTAAAAAAACGATCTAAAAAACGCCTTTCAGCTTTTATCAGCCTTAATGCACTAGCGTTTTTCAGTGTCAGTGTGTTTTTTTTTTTTTTTTAATGGATCTAAAACGAACAAAAACGCTGGTGAACAACGTTTTTGAGAGTTTATGAGCGTTTTTAAGCTTCCAGCGTTTTTTGTGGTCAGGTGAACGACTCTTGAATGCCAATTCAGGGCGTTCAAATAACAGCCCATAAACAATACTGCTGATAAACAACATTAAACGTCCATGTGTGCATGGACACATAGGATAACATAGAGGGGTGTTTATGGGCTTTTTAAA
Organism: Glandirana rugosa; assembly: GCA_018402905.1. Lineage (NCBI taxonomy): Eukaryota > Metazoa > Chordata > Amphibia > Anura > Ranidae > Glandirana > Glandirana rugosa. The sequence continues at coordinate 599,221 of BLSH010307272.1, forward strand.
AAAAAACGGTCATTTATCAGCTACAGTGTACATGGAGCCTTATAGCAGCACACTGGTGTTTATTATTTGATAATATTGACAAGTACTGACATGTGATGACAGCAGTCACCTTAGAAACCCATCCAAATATATGTAACATTTATATAATATAAGGAAATGCTGCTTCATATATTTAATTTAGATATGAGAAAATAGAGTACTGTCCATTATACTTTTTTTATTTATTTGCACTAACATACAATTTTTCAGGTCTTCAAGGTCCAAGCAGTATGAGAAATAGAACTAATGAATAAAATTCACAGAAGAGAATTCTGCCAGAAAGAACCATCCGACTTACTAGGTCATGTATGAGCTGTCCTTCCTTTAAAAGTGATAAATTAGGTTGGGGTATTCCTGGATCAAAGCTATCACTTTCCCTTTTAGACATTCCAGTACCCAGCATGGCACTACTCTGCCCTGTCAGTGGACTATCGCCTGCTATCCTCTATCAGCTGACTTTGGGTCACAGAACAAAAGGAATTTGTATGGCCAAAAAAAGTTAAGGCCATACTTCTTTTTAACGCAATCCAAGACGTGGCTGATTTGCTACAGATAAAAAAATCCACTCAAATCAGTTTTTGGCCTCATGCACACTGTAAGCTTAAGGAGTTCCAGGCTCCCCCCAAAAAATTAAATGTCAGCAGCTACAAATACTGTAGCTGCTGACATTTAATATTAGGGTACTTACCTGTATAGGAATCCAGCGGTGTCCGATTTTTCAATTGGCAATTGGTCACTCTTTACATGGAACTTCTGTAAAGTACAAATGAGCAGGGGTTAGAAAGAGTTTTAATTTCCTTAGAAAATAGGGTCAGGTCCTCACATCCCCTCTGTCAACTCAAGCTGGCAAACTGTCACACCCCTGCAAGTATCACACAAGGCTGAAAGTTCAGGAATACATAAACACACAGAATACAGTGTGCAGGACTCAGGAGTGCATATCACACAGGGCACAGGACTGAGGAGTGGGTAACCCAGGCCAATGTATAACCAAAAAAAAAATGTACAGAAAAGGCAATATCGGATGTGGCAGAATGCCACCATGTGCTGGCTGAAAAAAGTCCTGGTTAGAAAGATTTTTATTGCTGCCTGTATCTGTCTGTCCCACTCACACCTGCATCCCTCATTCTGATAAGGCTCCATGCACACTGGACGCTCCCTGGGTGTTGGATATAGCGGCAGGAGACGCTGCTTAGAAAACATGCTTTTAGCAGCGGTTTTGCACGTTTATCGGCGTTAGCGTGTTTGAGCTTTTTTTTTTTTTTTTTTTAACTTAATTAGCTTCCATTTACTACAAAAATTGCTGGACGCAGATAAACGGCCGTTTAGCTGCATTTATATGCGTCCAGCATTTTTTGTGGTCAGAAGAACGACTCCTGAACGCCAATTCAGGGCGTTCAGATAACAGCCCTCAAACGCCACTTCTGTTAAATGACAATAAACATCTATGCGTGCATGGACACCATAGGATAACATAAAGGGGCGTTTGTTTACAGGCTGTTAAAACAAAACGCCCAAATGACCATAAACGGTCGTTTATCAGCTTCAGTGTGCATGGAGCCTTAAGGAGTCGAGTGAAACAGAAAATGATAAAAAAATCCTCATGTTGAGGGCACGCGGCCTGGTACGGTCCAGGAGGGAGGGGGCCGCTTGCTCGTCCCCACCCCCTTTCCTGGCCTGCCGGGCTGCATGCTCGGATAAGGGTCTGGTATGGATTTTGGGGGGACCCCACGCTGTTTTTTCGGCATGGGGTTCCCCTTATAATCCGTACCAGACCAAAGGGCCTGGTATGCTCCTGGAGGGGGACCCCATGCCAGTTTTTTCTTTAAAAATATGGTGTGGCGTTCCCCTTCAAGATCCCCAGAGCACAAGTCGCATGCCAAAGTCGGATCAGTGAAGACACTGATACAACTTTGATCCGACTTCAATGCCTTTCAATGGGCTGAAGTAGGATCAAAGTCGGACAAAAGTAGTACAGGAACCTTTTTCAAAGTCGGTCCGACTTTGAAAAACACATGTCGGAGCAGTTAAGACGGCTCTCATAGGGAATCATTGTTTTTGTGACGTAATGCAACTTGTGCTCTTCATGTCGGTCTGAGAATCAGACTAGTGTGAACCCAGCCTAAAACAAGCAGGCTTATAACAGGCAATTAAAGAAACTACTACTTTCAGACACTTTGATAAATAAGGTCTAATAAGGTCTAATTTCTCCTTATCCATATGCTGATCTACAAAATGTAGTCCTGTAAGTCAAGTACTTAGGAAAGCTTTTTATTCTGCATGCCCATTTTAACACAAATGCTTCAAAGGCCTCAGCATAGCCACAGCTCACTTAATGCTCCAACAAAAGTAGGTTAATATTAGAGTAGAGGAGACAGGCCATATTCTCTGCGGGAGGTAATATTACTGGCAATTCACTTTAATCAAACCCAGCGGCTGTTTGATTACAATAATTTGCGGTGACAGGATGGCTCCTCTGGGATTTTCACCTGAGAAAATCCACAGGTAACAATTTGTTCGTTCAGCTACAAGAATCCAGGTCGAGGAAACGGCTCAAAATTAGCAATGCTGCAATGAAGTAAAAACAAGTTGACATTTCTCTTATGCATTTTCACAGGCTCCTTAGGGAGCACGTTTTATACAATGAGCTGTGTTTGATATTGTTACGGCATCCCAGCAAGTGTTCGTACAGCTACAGCGATACCCACTGCTGGTCGTTAAATCAAAGTCTTGTGTTATTGAGCTAAATATCACCAATTCAGAAACACCCCACTCCTTTTTAGACAAGTATAATCCATATACGCATATACTATTGTACATGCCTTGTTAAAACAAGACCTCTCAATTGTACCTAGGCATTTCCTGAAAATTTTATTTGTATAAACAGCACATTCTACACCGGAATGCACTGTTTATACAACGTCAACAATGTAACCCAACCTTAACTTAGGCTCAGACTGCGCACTTCATTAATTTGCTCGATCTGAGCAGAATGGACTACCACAGCGCTCTTCTGGTCAGAGAGTCAACAACCAGCATACCAGATTTACCACTGGACCACTGGAGAAAAATGTGCCAATTTATATGGCCAAACATACAGGTCATTATAAGTCAAATAAAATATTGCCTCAATTGGTCACATGATCTGTCCAAACACATCCACCTACTCTCCCTCTTTGCAGTTGCATTCCTCACCCTAGTATTTAAGTCATGGTGGAAATAGTAAGGCCCCTTTAACACAGGCTTTCCAATCAGGTCCACCTGTCAGTTTTTCAGACCGACCTGATCGGACCCTCCATTCACTCCTATGGAGCGACGGATGTCAGCGGTGACATGTCCGCTGACACCCACCGCTATCCAATCTGATCCGGTCTGTGAAACGCAGACAGATGGAGACCCCATTTTCTATGCGTCTGGCCGATCGGGTGGGATCATATGAAAAACGGACAGGTGGTTCAGTTTTCATCCGATCTCCCTAGAGGACAGCAGGGTTCTGACAGGTCAATCTCACAGTGAGCGGTGACGGACCTGTCATCTGCCTGCTCAGCGGAGCGATCCCCCGCTAAGCAAAGCAGAATCCGCTGAGCGCACCGCCCATGTGAAAGGACACTATTGGTGTACATTTTAGAACTTTTTTTTTTTTTTTGTAATACTGGAGCAAAAGCTTCCGATTCACACTAATGGACAATAATAGAAATGGTAACATATCAATTTATTAGTATTTATTGGAGCTGGCACAACAAAACAGAATGAGGACATTGTTGATCTGACGCATGTAAAACGCACCAATATTTGCATATAGACCCCTTTCACACTGAGGCAGTTTTCAGGCCCTTTAACGCTAAAAATAGCGCCTGTATAGCACCGGAAAAATGCAGCCCCAGTGTGAAAGCCTGAGTGTTTTCACACTGGGGCGGTGCGCTTATGGGACGGGAAAAAAAGTCCTGCAAGCAGCATCTTTGGGGCGGTGCAGGAGCGATGTATACACCACTCCTAAACCGCCCTGCCCATTGAAATGAATGGGCAGCGCTTCAGCACCATGGGCATTTTTAACCCCTTCTTGGGTGTTAAAAACATCCCGCTAGCGGCCGAAAAGCGCCACTTTAACAGCAGTAAAGCGCTGCTAAAACTAGCCACGCTTTACCGCTGCTGCCCACACCGCCCCAGTGTGAAAGGGCTTTAAAAGATGCAGTGTTTCCCTTTGATAATCCCGCTATGTAGATCTTGCATCCTATTAGTGTTATTTGCATATTATTATCTAATAAAACTGTGTTGCAGCATCTACAATGCATTAAATGTAGTTCCAATAACAGCAGGGAATGCACTATTTTCACTACTAAGTCTAGAGCATGGTCTCAGTATTTCAGAACAGCAAGAATATGTCAAGACAAAGCACCCGTGTTCATCTATAAAAAGAAAAAAACACATTCAATTCCTGCTGGTTATTAACATTGTAAAGCAGGGTTGGTGTTTTATGGGCCAAATATGGCGTCCTGCTACTTCTCTTGAGGCTGGGTTCACGCTATCTTGACATGCGGCTCACGGCAGGGGTCCGGTGTGTCGTGGTTCACCGTTTCAGGTCAGATTTCAGCCCGAATTTTTGGCTGCACTCGGACCTGAAACAGACCAAAAGATGCACAGGGTTCCTGTGAAAATTCACCCCAGAGCCACATCGGAGATATGTGAATCGGCTCCATATAGAGTGGGTCAAAATCTCCTGCTATTGCAAAGTGGATGCAGAGAACCTGCATCCAATTCACAATAGTGTGAACCTAAAAATTAAAAAAAAAAAAAAAAAAAAAAAAATTATGTACCCACAGCTACTCCCTACTTGATAAATGGCTAAACGCTACATTTTAGGAGCTAAATGCTTCTGGAATTGTTTTTATAACCCTTTCCTTTGGCACCAAGTATTGTGAATTGCAGTTTTCAATATGTTAAATGCCAAAAGGAGAGTTAACTACTTCTGGACCGCCTTATGTACATTTACAGCGGCAGTATGAAGTGTTATAACGGGATGATGCAGCTGCAGGCATTATCCCGGCATCGTTTTTTCAGCTACCGATTCCCTTACAAGCCATACACTGATCAAAATTTGCTTTGATCACTGTGCGGCCATCCCTGAACAACTTGAGTTGAAGGGTCTCGTCGGAAACCGCTGATCAGTGTATTTAGCGGGTGCCCCTATCAGCTGGCAGAATACAATGTCCTGGGTGGGGAAGATGTTCTTTTGTGTGGATGGAGGAATTTTTTTTTTCCTTCAGCCCGCTGGTTGATTCCCACCCTGGGTAGAGAGCTGTTCTTAAAAAGCTGTAAACCCTTTTGTTTTTTTTACCTTAATGCATCTCTGGCAATTTGCATCTCCCTTACTGAGCGTCGGCGTCAATAGGCGTTTTTTTTTTTTTTTTAAACATTCTAATTTTTAACCTAAAAATGCCGGTTAATGTCGGAACGGCGTTAGTGAGCGTTTTGCCGGCTCAGTGACAAAAACGCCAAAACGCTACAGCCTCGGAATGCACGGGTCCCACATTCCATTTACAGCTCACTAACGCTGACGCCCTCTACAGCTCAAAAATGTTGGTGTTTTTAAGGGGCCATTGAATAAAAAGCTATAAAAATGTGGCTGTAAAACACGCCCGTGTGTATGAGGCCTTAAAGTTAACTTTTTGTAAGATGTTACACTCAAATTTAGGGTGTTTACATGTCACTTTGAAGCAGCTCCCCCCAGCACAAACCCTCACCCCCTTGTGACAGCAGGTGGGGAATCCTCTCCCCCACACCCGCTGTCACATTTTAAAAATACAGCAGCTGTGTGGGGCTCCACCCACACAGCCACGCTATTCATTCACAAAGTTCTGTGAATGAATGAACTAAAAGTCCCTTCTGCCACTACGCTATCTGCAACATCATGTTCATTTATTTATTTTTTTTTTTACAAAAGGTGAACACAGCCTTTAAAAGAACAGTGCAGAAACTATTGTAAAAAAGTGGGGGCCTTCCAAGAGGAACATTTTCAAAGCCTAACGTAGGGGAAGAGTGTCTTGCAGAAACAAGAGACTACCAGAGAGCAAAAAGAAAAAAGAAGCTATACTTGATACACAAAGAAAGACTAACCTGGAAAGAAAAAAAAAATTAAAACTGGTTCACACTTACGCAGCTTTCTTTTGATCCATTTCTGCAGTGCTTTTTGCACGTGCATTTTTGGCGCTTTTCAAACACGTATGCATTATGCATTTATGCGGGCAGATTAAAAAAAAATTAAAAACGCAAAATGCGAATTGCAGGCAAAAATGCACTACCTGCTTTTCTGCAGCTTCACCATTTTGCTTTTAAAAAAAGTCCCTGAACCTTTCCAAAAAACGTAGCGGCTGAAAAAAGCATAGATGTAAACGTGTTCCTTAGGAAATACTGTTAAATGGACTGTAGAGCATTTCTGCAAAAAGCACTAAAAAACGCATAGGTGTGAAGTAGGCCTTGGAGAGAGAAAAGCACGGTCCTAAAAAGGTGAATGGCTTGCTTGCCAACTGGCAGAACTGATCAGGGGAACATTCTGCACCTCTGCCAACTGTAGCTATCTGCACAAAGCCAGACATCGGATTGTGCAATTTTATTTTCAGGGGACTAGGTCATGGCAATCAGTCCAGACAGTCCAAAATGTGCTATCCTACTGATCAGTAAAATACAGTACATATTAGGGACATACCCGCGAAACGTACGTAAAGTGGCGCGCAAGTACAGACATCCCCACGCCACGCAGCCACAGAATGGCCTGGAAGAGGCGGAGCTGCCGCCGGAGTTGTCGCCAGTGAAGAGGCCGCAAGAAAAGAGACAAAGTTCCCACCAGCCAGCCCAGAGTTGCCCGCCAGCCCAGAGTTGTTGCCTAAACGTAAGTGGATTACTGTACAGTACTATAAAACTTCACTCCCTGACCCCCCCCCCCCCGCCCTACAGCCCATGGCACTCCACTATAGGCCCTGTTCCCCCACTACAGCCCCTAATAAGTGAAACAAGGTATTGCTTCACTTTAAGTACATTTTTGTTTTACATACATGCTTTGGTCCCATTGTGTCCTGTGTGGTCCAGGAGAAGAGGCTTTACAGGAAGGCAGGAAACCTCTCCCAGCCTCCTTGTTACCCCTCCTGCCCTGGGTTATAAGCAGCAAATGGAACATTTAAAAAAAATAATGGAAGTAAGGACATCTTTCTTGCGGTATGAAAAAAGCATGTGTCTGACCCTTCCCCTTGATATGTATTATTGAACATTACTTGGTTAATATGTACTGCTACAGCCACAGTAGCAAATCAACCTAAATAGAAATTAACTGATAGTTTGCTTAGCATTTCTAAACCAACTCCTCAAAAATGAACCTTTTGGTTTGCAATGTGTTTTCACACAATTTACAATTCTTGGTGCATGCAAAATTCTGTCAAGGTTTTAATTTGAGCTACACAGGATATGCTGAAACAGCCTTGAACCATAATGCTACAGTGCAAATGTTATGTAATAAAAATAGTCTGTGGTGCTGAAAGGAAGTCAAACTGATGATTCACCAAGAGCGACCATAGTGGGACAACCAATGAGGTTATCTTCTATTAGGAACATATCACTCAATGCAGTCTTGACCATAAGCTTCCCACAGAATTTTTATGAAGTGGAGACCGAGTTCCCGGCTGAAGGGGTAGCTAGACTTTCTAAGACCAAGGTCACAGTTCAAATATAAGACCTCATACAAACGGATGTTTTTACAGCAGCGGTTTTGAGCTTTCTTACAGCTTAAAAACGCCTCTCCATGTTATTCAATGGCATCATACACACACACAGGCGTTTTTGAGCTGTAAGTGGCATAGGCGTTTTTAAGCTCCAAAAAAAGACCCAGGACCAGCGCGCTCTGAGGCTCCAGCGCTAGAGGTGTAAAAACGCAGACGCCGGCAAAAGCTCAAAAACATGGCTTAACATTGTATACACATCGTTAAGCCTCATCAGGAGCCGATTGAATGGAATTGTCCTCTCCAAAATCCATACCAGACCCTTATCTGAACACACAGCCCAACAGGTCGGGGGGGGGGGCGAGCGAGCCCCCCTCCGGACCATACCAGTCCACTTGCCCTCAACATGGGGGGGTCCCTACACCTTGTCATGTTGATGAGGACAAGGGTCTCATTCCGACAGCCCTGGCCACTGTACCCCTACCCATTCACCTGAAAGAAAAAAAAGTGTCAAAAATAAACACAGTGCAAAGTATTTTAGCAAATCAGCTCCGGCGTCTTCTCCCTCCTCAGGCGATATCTGGAGGCCCCGCCCCCTTGTGACGTCACTGCCCGGGTGGTGATATCACAAGGGGGAGGGGCCTCCAGATGACTTCAGCGGGTGGTCCCACCCCATGCCAATATAAGTCCTTGTACACGGCGGGCCCAGCATTACATCAGGAGACTGCTTTGAATCAACGTCGGAAGAACAACAGAGGGAGAAGACAGCAGAGAAGACCCCGCAAAAGAGCGAGAACACCGAAGACCCGGCAGAAGAGGGAGAATACCGAAGACCCAGAAGAGGGAGAAGAGAAGACAGCGCAGAGAGGAGAAAAACCGGCAGAGGGAAAAGACATTGGCGGAGGAGGGAGAAGACGGCGGAGCAGATTTAATAAACTTAATAAACTACTTTAAAGAACCTGTGCACTGTATTTATTTTTGACACTTTTCTTTTAGGTGAATGGGTAGGGGTACAATGTACCCCATAATCATCCACATAGAGTGGGGGGCCGGGATCTGGGGCCCCCTTGTTAAAGGGGGCTTCCATATGCCGATAAGCCCGCCTGCAGACACGACTACCACCAGCCAGGGTTGTCGGGAAAGGGCCCTTGTTCTCATCAACATGGGGACAAGGTCCTTTGGGGTGGAGGGTGCAGAGCACCCCTGCCCCAAAGCACCCACTCCACCCATGTTGAGGGCAAGTGGCCTGGTAAGGTCTGGGGGGGCGCGCCCCACCATTCCTGACCTGCCGTGCTGCGTGCTCAGATAAGGGTCTGGTATGGATTTTTGGGGGGGGACCCATGCCATTCTTCTGGCGTGGGGGTTCCCTTTAAAATCTATACCAGACCAAAGGGTATCTCTTGGGGGGAACCTCACACAATTTTTTTTCTTCATTTTGGCAGGGGGTTCCCCTACAAGATCCTCAGCACACAAGTCACACTGTAAGGCGGGTCATCGTGATGAGACTTCTGGTGGGACTTTCATTCAAATCAATGGGCTCCCATAGGAAACCAATGATTTTGAATAGAGGCAGAGAAACAGGGCTAAAAGCTAGTGCAGATAAACGCGCATTGACGGCAATGCACAACGCTTTTTTCCTGGCGTCGTTTTTCAAGGCCATGTGTAGATTGGTAATTACCAATTAGAAGAGTTATAAGAGCCCTTGTTTACATGGGAATGCATTTGCCAGTTTTGCCTAGTGCACTTTTTCTGTTTTTAATCTAGAAATGGAACTTCTGCAAAGGTATTTTAATGATTCAGTTATGCATTACTCTCATTGCTAAGAGACCAGTATAATGCACTAAGATGAATGGCCACTCGGCTAAATAGTTTGGAACCACACTCTGCTCATGATACATTGGGTTAATGGATTCATCATTGAAATTCTTTTTAGATGACCTGTCAAACCAACAGAACTAAGGCCTCATGCACATTGACGCTGATAAACGGACGTCACCTGGTCTGGCTTCTGTCAAAGGGGCAAGACCGAAAAAAGTCTGCCAAATTGGCACCCGATTAGTGCTTTCAGCAAATGGCTGACAGTGCCGACTAGCGTGTTCTGGTGTCCTGTCAGAACACAATAGCTCAGCAGGGAGATTGCTGTACTAACATTGGATTGTTAGTACAGTGGTTTCCCCCAAGCTCTTCAGTTTTTGTTTTTTTTCTTTCAGCCCACTTGGTTGTACGAAAAAAAAAAAAAAACCCCTTTCACAACAGGGCCGCCCGAGCGTTAGCGGAAAAACACAGCTAATTTGCGGCGCTTTACCGCTTCTTGTTATAGCGGCGCTGTGGTGCCGCTTTTTGGGCGGCGGCGGTGTGCTTTTAACCTCCACCCCACAAGGGGTTAAACGGGGGTTAAAAGTTCCGGTGAACGGTGCTTCCAAAGCGGTGTTCTGCTATTGGGGAGCGCTGACCCATTGTTTTCAATGGGCAGGGGCGGTATAGGAGCGGTGAATACACCGCTCCCACACCGCTGCAAAGATGCAGCTTGCAAGACTTTTTTTTTTACCGTCCCTCAAGAGCACTGGCCCAGTGTGAAAGCACTCAGACTTTCACACTGGGGTGTATTAGGGGGAGTTTTTCAGGCTCTTTTCAGTTGCTATTTTTAGCGCAAAAGCGCCTGAAAAACGTTCTAGTGTGAAAGGTGTCTAATTGTGTGTACTAGGCTTTAGTTATCCTGAAAAAGTGTGCATCTTTATTAACCCAAGTTAGACAATAAAGGTTGTCCCAAAACCAAGAATATAATATATTGTTGCTTAGCAATCATTAGATTTGGTGGCTGCATTCGGGTTTTTTTAAGGCTTTTTTTCCCCCTCTGTTTTCACCTGGTGAGATATCTGGCTGGCAACACACTTCCTGTATTATAGAGCCCCCACTCTGTATGAATGAGCACAGAGGCACCTTTGGACAGCGGAACTGTCAGTCTGGGGAGAGGGTAGTGTTAGGTGTAGTAGCAGATTTAGATATACTAACAAACTGAAGCCGAATGCCAGCTAACACTTGATAAGTGGTTACAGCGCCAGATTTGTTCCTTTTGGGATAAAGAGTTAAAAAAAAAAAAAAACCTGATAATTGCAAGTACGCATGTCATTTGTAAATGGTTTCAACCCTCCAACTGCTACAGCTGCAGGATAGCTTGTTCTGTTGAAAGACAGATGTACTGGCTTAATCATCATCAGGTGAAAATATAAGAAAGCAAGCCTAATAAAGTAAACTAATGCGACTCTAAAAAGTAAAAAAAGCAGGAAGGCAGGGATATTTGGCAGAAGAGATGTGCACACTTACAGGTTACAGATAAAGTTTACCCCCAATGACATTTACTTATACTTTCAGTGGCAGGACCTCTAGCAACCACCTTATGTCTTCAAAAAGAGTTAAAAAGACCACAACTGTGAAAGTTGTGCCCAAAAAAAGCCAAGCAGAGAACAGGAGACTAATCATCAGTTTTGCTTGTGGTCTCCCCTCCATTATCAACTAACCGTTTCAGCACTTTACTGAATTTACTAAATCTTATAAGATTTAGGGTCGGTTCACACTGCTGCGTGCTGCGAGATCGGATGCAATTCACACCGCACTGAAGTGTGATCACATGCGATCTCTATGCGATGCGATTTCAGCCATACAGATAGTATGACTGAAATTGCATCGCATTCGGACCAACCTCGCAGTGGACCCTTTTTTTGGTCTGCAGCAGAATCGGATTGCATGGGTGTTCACACCCCTGCGATCCGATTCCTGTGCGGGTTTGCAGTTTGCAGTGCGATATGCAAACTGATTTGGGGGTGTCATTAGCTCTGTATTGACACTCCCCACAGTTCGCATATGGCGGGAACCCGCAGTGGATTCGCAGAGTTCCCGTATCACAGCAGTGTTAACCGGCCCTGACAGTCAGTAGCACAGTACCTGCTATTCACACAGATCGATTTCTCAGGGTACTGCTTCGGTGCATTTACATTTTATGTTCACAATAGCAACACTTTACTCTTATTTCAGGTCCATTTGTAAAATGAAATTGTACTAATGCTGCAGTACCAAGTAGACCAGCTGCAAAGATTAGAGTCTGTATGGCCACAGTAGTAAAATTAAAAGGAGAAATGTGGTCAGAGCTATTTTGGCTATACTTCTTCTGTAGGTAACAGTAGTGCAGTTCTTTCTGCACTCCTGTGACCCGTTGTCAGCCAACAGCTTGCTAAAGTCCACTGTCAGTTGACGTCACTGCAGTGACCGATCCAGGCTCAGGAAAGATGCAGACTTTACAATCGGGATCCACCCAGATGCCTGAACCAGCAGCTGGCTCAGCCTCTCAGCGATCCACTGAGAACTGAGCGATCTGCAGTAGGAACTGAGTGATCAAACACTGCGGAAGCGGCGGGGGACAGATGCAGCATCAATCCACCTACGGGAGCATAATATGTTTGTATTTGTTTTGTTTTGTTTTTTTTAAGTCCATCTTTTTAACTGATCCCTTTCCTGACCAGGTAGGATGTAAAAAAAATAAATAAAATAAAATGATATATATTACATACATACATATACATACATACATAAATACATAGATACATAGATACATACATACATATATACACACACACACACACATCAATGTAAACTTCATCCAAGAACCAGGCCATGTATCAAAGACCCATTCTGGTGGTGGGTAGCTGTATATTTAGGCAACAGGCCATTGCAAAGATGTACAGAATGTTTTCTAAAATTAGGCCTATATCACATTGCCTGATGGATCCCATACCTGCACTCCTTTATGAGAAGGTGGTTAAAATGTTATGGAGGCCCAGTTGTATAACTTTGAGACACGGATGAAATTAAATACAGTGTAATTTTACGAGACTGAAAAATAGAAATAGTCCAGTGCAAACCTGTTTACAGATTAGGAAACACATTCTCTCTCACATACATTAGGAACGAGCATTGATATGCGATTAAAAGAACTTCCCAGAGTTCAGGCTATACATCAGAAAAAGTTAAAGACAGCCATTGACGGAGCAACTTTCTTTTCTGCAACCTGTGTTTTTCTTGACTCCCCCATCAAAACAGTCCCACAGAACCATTGTGTTCTCCCTGGGTCCCTGCAGGAAGAACACAGTGATTACTGCTAGTGGCTATAATAGCCGCTATCAATAATCACATGTAAATTACGACAGGCTGGTTGAGCCCTAGTAGATAGATTGATCAACTTGGGTACATTCAGCCTGTCCATACATGGTTCGAATCTTGGCCAGTCCCTGCTGAACCGGCTATGGCCGGCTTAAAGTGTTACTTTCACACTGGAGCGGGTTTCAGACGCTTTAGCGCTAAAAATAGCGCCTGTAAAGTGCCGGAAAACGGCCTCTCCTGCAACCCCAGTGTGAAAGCCCAAGTGCTTTCACACTGGGGTGCAGGACTGGGAAAAAGGTCCTGTAAGCAGCATCTATGGAGCGGGAGCGCTGTATACACCGCTCCTAAACAGCCCTGCCCATTGAAATGCATGGGCGGCACCTCAGAAGCGCCGTACTACGGGCGCTTTTAACCCCTTCATGCAGGTTAGAAACGTCCTGCTAGCAGTAAAAAGGGCTCTTACCGCATATACAGACTGTTGTGGGTTCCTCCCTTTCCACAGCCTGCCCCTTAACAACCAGCTATTCACTGATCAATGACACCGATGGCCCCACTCCTTAATTACCGAGCGTAGCTTACACATTGGCTAAACGCTGTCAAAAAACCGCTAAAACATTTGTTAAAGTGGGCTTCCAGATTCCTATAAGCCCCCGCCCACAGACCCTGACAACCAACGGCCAGGGTGGTCAGGAAGAGGCTCTTGTCCTCATCAACATGGGGACAAGGTGCTTTGGGGTGGGGGTCCTTCCTGGCCTGCCAGGCTGTGTACTCAGATCAAGGTCTGGTATGGATTTTGGGAGGGGGGGGCCCCTACACCATTTTTTTTGCGAGGGGTTCCCCTTCAAGATCCTGTGCACACAAGTTGCGCCGCAAGTTGGATCATCATGACCAGTCTTCTGGTGCGACTTCTATTCAAATCAATGGGCTCCCATTCGGCCTCCCATTTGCATTCATTCTCAAATCATTTACACATTTATCTGTTAATCTCATCCTGCGCATTAAATGTATGCAATGCCAAGTCTAGTTACCATGAGAAGAAAAACACAATTCTGCATAATATGTATAGCACATGCATTTATACTAATCAGATTAAAAATTCCATCTGTGGCATTCAGTATAAATGAGCACTCCAAGATCTAAGGTGTTTATTCCAATTCTGATTTGTAAGAACTTTATGAGTCAGAGATCTAGGATTACTGTCATTTTGCTAGGTGGGAAATACTTAGAAGTCAATCTAATTTGTCATTTCGGCACCATTCAATACTTTCCAGGAAAAGTTTTCAATGCGGACAGCAGCACGGTACGGCTTAGTAGACTGTATGTGTACAATACTCTGCCCAAGCACATGACCTTTTCCAGCCAAAATAAATCAGAGTCATCGGAGCTTACAAGTCCCAAAATCTAGTGACTTCTGGACACAACCAAAGGCATTACATCGCTGTCACCCATGACTAAGAGAAAAAAAAAAAAAACCGTCAGACAAAAAACTGTTAGGAATTTAGAAGAAACAATGCTAGGAAAAGACTCTCTCTATAGCTTTCAGAAGAAACACTGTAGAAAGAGTATATAAAGATGTTATCAGTCGTAATTGCATGCCTTTGCTGTTTTGCAATATCTACCCAGACTGGATTCTCATGTTTGGATGGAAGTCAAAGGGTGGCAAACATACAAAATTGAGCAACCCGATTTTGTTAAGAATTAACAGTAGTCTTAAACCCAAAAGCAAACAAAAAGTGATGGCTGATTTGTTTTCTTCTTTAGGCTCTCTTCTATTTTCATCTGGTGAACTGACCAGTAAAAAATCTGTTTTTTCAAAAGAAAAAGCTTTCTTCTAGATCATGGGTCTCTAAACATTCTAATGAAAGGGCCAGTTTACGGTGTTTCAGACGTTAGGTGGTGTCCAGTGGCAGTAAACAATGCCCTATCTTTGGTGTCAGTGGGAGGACTAGTGCCCTATCGTTGGTGCCAATGTAAGAAATTCTGCTCCATTGTTGGTGTCAATGGGAGGAATTGTGCCCTTTCATTGGTGTTATTTGAAGGAGTAGTGGCCAATTATGTCAGTGGTAGTAGTAGTGCCTCATTGTTGGTGTCAGTGGGAGTAGTAGTGCCTCATTGTTGGTGTCAGTGGGAGAAGTAGTGCCTCACTGTTGGTGTCAGTGGGAGAAGTAGTGCCTCATTGTTGTGGTCAGTGGGAGAAGTAGTGCCTCATTGTTGTGGTCAGTGGGAGAAGTAGTGCCTCATTGTTGTGGTCAGTGGGAGAAGTAGTGCCTCATTGTTGTGGTCAGTGGGAGAAGCAGTGCCTCATTGTTGTGGTCAGTGGGAGAAGTAGTGCCTCATTGTTGTGGTCAGTGGGAGAAGTAGTGCCTCATTGCTGGTAACAGAAGTAATTTTGCCCCATTGTTGGTGTCACTGGAAGTATTGTGCCCCACAGCTGGTGTCAGTGGGAGGAATAATGCCTCGTTGTTGGTGTCAGCTAAAGGAATTATGCCCCATTGTTTGTGTCAGTGAATGGAATAGTATAAGGGCTGGATAAAAGCAAGGGGCTGCAGTTCAGGAGACTGTGGTTCTAGATGTATCCATTTACAAGGATAAGACAAATTATTAAACACTGACAAGGGTGCTCACAATGATCAGCTTTTATTTGTGAAAAACCTTTATCCAATAAGGAAAAAAACGGTTTGCTGTAACTGATTAAGGGGTAAAGCCGGCCATAAATGGAGTGCATTTCTTTCCTGCAACCACAGGTTTTACAGTCATTGTTGACAGAGGAATCCTTCCTACCAAGCCATTATCTTCTGGCAGCAGGGCGGGGAAGCCGTCCACGCCGGTAGAAGATAGCGATTACTGCGAGTATACGAGCCGCTAGCGATAATCGCATGTAAAATCCAGCAGGCTGGTTGTACCCAAGTTGATCTATTCATCAACTTGGTACATTCAGCCGGCCCATACATGGTTCGAATCTTAGCAGGTTCCTGCTGAGCTGGCTGAGTTTCAAACAGTCTATTGGCTGGCCTAAGCTGGAGTTTGTCAGTGTATCTGAATCTGCTAATATATTCTATCATTCCCTCCCCCTCAAGACCAACAATGCTGCTGTCCAAATGCGTTTCTGTTGCCCCTTCATCCAGAGTGTGAGCACGCCAATACAGGTGGTGTGTTACTGGCCAGATCATCAGGTGATAACAGAGGGCAAAAATCCTAATAAAAGGAACTAATGCAGCCACCACATTTAAAGATCTAATCAAAAAGGTGTCGATAAAGAAAAAGGCGCTGATAATTGCGCCGAAACACATGCGATTTTGCCACAATTTTTGCTGTGATTTTACTGAGCTTATGGTGTGTTTTTCATAGGTCATTTGACTCAAAAAGCACATCAAAAACATAACACCAGGTGTGTTATTGATGCAGTCCTACTGCGTTTTCAATGCATTTCAACGGAGAGGTGCGTTTTTTTTTATCTGACCAAAAAGGCAGCAAGCAAGATTTGTAACACTACAACAGAAGCACAATGGACCAGTGTGAAGACCTACATAGAATTTAAAGGGATGCCTTTTTATTGAGCTTATCTTATTATAAAAGGTGCCGATAATAGCCAAAAATAAATTCATATTCATTTAAATTCATGATATTTGTTAAACAGTCGAATACTAAATAAAAATATTTTTTTTTTTAACCACTTCAATACTGGGCACTTTCACCCCCTTCCTTACCGGACAAATTTTCAGCTTTCAGCGCTGTCGCACATTGAATGACAATTGCGCAGTCATGCAACACTGTACCCAAATGATATTTTATTGTTTTTTTCACACAAATAGAGCATTCTTTTGGTGGTATTTAATCACCTCTGAGTTTTTTACACAACAAAAATGATGACTCTACAATGTGTTTTAAGCACATGCCCTCTGAAAGAAGCAATACAACAAATACTGAAACTACTGTAGTAGAGCCCAGGAAAGAAGTCAGACGAGGCAGCCAATGGTTTGTAGACATAAAAGAGGTTGTTAACACTTGGCCTATTCAATAATAACATGGCTGTCTAAACAAACCAGCCAGACTTTACTCGTGTCATTAAATAGAATATGAATGAAAAACATCACTCAGCAAAAATGATTTCACACAGAAGCCAGAGCAGGATCAAAGTGTGGTGTCTGTGGTTTGTATAAAGATAGCAAGGGGAAGACACCAGCACTGGGCTTCTCTTCTTCAGAGGCCAGCACCCTGGTATTGTTCAGCTATTGTGCTTTCCACTAGGCCCAGCAAGTAAGCTTTTGTCTGCACCACTTAAAGTGTTTTGTTTTGTTTTGTTTTTCCCTATTTTGAATAGCGTAATGGAGGGTTCTAACCCTTGTTTATTTTTATGCCATCTGTGTCCAGTTGGGGAGGCTTCCCTTCACTCCCAGCAATCTAGCTGAAACAGGAAGAGAGTGAATTTCCCCTCGGTTAGCCCGCGCTCACACAGGGGCGATCCCACTTCGGCGCGACTTTGCTAGGCGATTTTTAACGCGACTTCAACGTGACTTCAGGTGACTTACAACGTTACTCCATGCCAGGCGACTTTGCCTGTGGCCAATCAGAGGAGGGAGGGAGGGAGTTGTCTTGGTAAATTCTTCTTTTTCCTGTAAAGTCGCTTCAATATAGACGAGGGTCCAACTTGGAGGCGACTTACATTGAATTCTATGGGCGCAAGTCGGATAGAAGTCACCTTGAAGTAGTACAGGAACCTTTTCTGAAGTCGGAGCAACTTCAGTAGTGTACATTAAAGAGGAAGTAAACCCTAAGTTTACCACAAGTAACCACAAGTGCAGCGACATCACAACACTCCAAGTCCAGTCATTACTTCCTTCAGCTGGCCCTCCTACGGTCCATATCACTGTATGAACCTGGGGCTGGAGGGATAGTCTGCAGATGCCTATGCATTGCTTCCGCAGTTCACTTTGAAAGCTCCAATGCACAAATATATATATATATGTCAATATGGGTGCGTTTTATTTCTTTGCAAATATGAAATATGCTTTAAAGGAATAATTTGGTAAAACAACATGGAATCGCTGAGGTGGAAATGTTTGCAGATCAGGAGCTCCAACTTCATCCATTGCATGCTTCTTCTGGGCATGCAAAGACAGCCAACTAACATTTTACCGGGAGGTCAATAGAAGCCCTTCTATTCCTTTATATCAATATTAATGGCAGCCCTCAATTTCCTTTAAATCACTCAAGATCTAAACTCTGCATAAAAAGTACCGTGCAAGAACTCTATTATGTGGCATTTAGATGAAATGATAATTATTAAAGGCCCATTAACATTGCAGAAAGCACAAAGTGAAAATGCACAGCTAATTAGGCCTCTTGCACACTGCAGCTTGAAAAAGCTCAGTACACTTTTTTACTGAAGTAAGATACAGCCCATTAATTGTAATGCGCCTATGCACACAAGCGCGTAAATAAGTGCCGTACATTCTTCAGTAAAAAAAAAAAAAAAATCAGCTTTTTTGGTCCGTAATTTACACCTCATGCATGCAAGTGCGCACAAATGTCCATTTCCATATTGTGCAGAGCGAGAACGCGAGAATAAGTTCTTGCACATTTGCACGAAAATGCACACAAAATTTCACACGGGCTTTCTGATCAGTTCCACCTGTCAGTTTTTCAGGCGGACCTGATCGGACCCTCCATTCACTCCTATGGAGCGGTGGATGTCAGCAGTGACCTATCCACTGACACCCGCCGCTATCCGATCCTGTGCGTGAAGGATGGAGATCCCATTTTCCGTCCATCTGGCAGATCAGATGAAAACAGACAGGCGGATAGAGGAGAGCAGGACTGACAGGTTTGTCTATGCACAGTGAGTGGAGACAGACCTGTCATCCTCCTGCTCAGTGGGGATCAGCGGATCGATCCCCCACTGAACAAAGCGGAGTCCGCCAGGTGGATCACCCATGTGAAAAGACCTTAATAAAGCCACAATCCTCTCAGGAAAAGTTAAAAAAAAAAAAAAATGAATACATAAAAGTCAGCAGCTACAAATACTATAGCTGCTGACTATTAATATAGGACACTTGCTTGTCCAGAGATCTCGCAATGTCGGCACCCCTAGATTCATCAATCAACTTCAGGTTCCGGCATCTGTAGTAAGGGAAACAAAAAGTGAACCTGTGTGTGTGCCAGAAGGCAGCGGGGTAAACAGGAGGGGGGCAGAAATTAAGTAGATCGCCACACGGCGATGATACTCGGAAGTGGGGACAGATACCTGTCAAAACCAGGTACCCACTCCCCCCCCCCCCCCCCCCACAAAAAGTGCAAAATGTGGCAATGGGGGGGGGTGGTTGTGAACAAGTGTAGCTTCCCCTTTTGGATGGAGCTCCACTTTAATATACCTGTTTTGCTGGGATAAACATGATGAAATTTAAATTGCACTTGGCAAGATTGGTAGAAGTATAAGCAGCCATACACTTTATCATTTCTTGGAGTGACCAATACTAGAAAGCAGTTTTTCCATGTTAGGAGCAACACCTTCATGTCATGTTCATGAGAAAAGGAGAGGGAAAAAAAAAAAAAAAAAAAACATTCCCCTCTGGGTGATCTATGTATATTACGATGATTTTAACAAACTCTGTTACAGATTCCTACCTTTTGTTATTCTGAAGAAATCCCTATATGTTTGTGTCCATATACAAAGTGAATCTAATGGGAGGGGTTTTATAATTATCAATCAGCTGTTGCACCTTGTGAGGGATTAGCTCTTGAGAAAAAAGGCAGTTGAGACGGCAGGTTCTTAAAATCTGGATTGCAGCCAGGTTTATTGGTAAAAAGGTTGCATTCAAAATTAACAAAACATATAACAAATCCTTGCCATCCAGGCTCCAACTAAACATCTCAGCATTCCAATCTGAGCGGTGTAGGGCTTCTCCCAGACACCCACAAAACCAAGTTAGTGCAAATCTTTTTTCTCAATCCAGTACACTCTCAAAGGGTCAGCCCCCTGTCAGGCTGAATGCCTTCCAAGTATTGGGTCAGAGCCAAAACTTTGCTCTCTTCCTGGTAATTTTAAACCACCTGATGGTGGACTCCAGTGGACCACAAAATCCGATCCGAAACCAACCCTACCAAGGTGGCTGTTAAAACCTGGCCCGGATTCCATCTTAGTACACTCCAAATGAACGCATGCGAGGCGACACATAGCGCCCATCTACTACCGTATCTTGCATAACATCAGAACCGCTAATGAGAAGTTGCAGGCTCTGCAGATGTGATGTCCTGTTGGGAACATCTTACCAAAAAATGAGTTTTATTGCAGGGGATGCCTGAAATATGATGTACATCTTCTGAGAAAATCAGTGAGCCAATCACACAAAACAGGGAATAACATATCTGCGGGGGAAAACCGAGACTG
>BLSH010307272.1:628840-641902 GCA_018402905.1 Glandirana rugosa
CGCTTCAATCATCCTGACACCATAACAACCATGGTGCCGTGATGATTGAAGCGGCAACACCAGGTGATTGGAGGATCTCTATCTGCTGATTGTTAACCTTTCTGGAATACACATATTGTATTGTGCTGTAGGATCTGGGCCTGCTGTCCCTCCATCCCGACTCCTCCTCCTCCTCTCCTCCTCTCCCCTCCGTGAGCCACGCCCACTAGTTAGTTTAGACCACACCCATTTAGCGCGCCGCATTTCTTCAGGCTGGAGCCCCTGGTCTTTTTCCCACCTAGCAACGCCCCTGCCTTGTAGCCGCATTCATTATAGCCTTTTGCTATCCACTGCTGCTAGGCTACGTGACACATCTGATCCCGGGAACACCCAGGGTGCGGACTGTTGAACCTTGCAATCAGTATTGATAGTGGGATACACGTTGGGCTGCAATTGACCGACACACTCCATGGGCTCCCAGTCCTAAAGGAACCAGGGACACACATGGTCTTGTAACAAGCTAGTGCACATTGGAACTCTGGCAAAACCCCATATACCAACTCGTGCCCAGCAATGAGCACACTTTGAGACCTGTGCCCTTCACTTTATTAGGACTATGACTTTAGAGCCCATGAGGTTTTGCCATTTGGTGATGTGATTTCAGTCTCAGCTACATTGAGTACACCCCAATTCACGATTGGGCATTGATAGACCTAGAGGTTCCATCATACTGGCAATAACACTTCACTGAATTGGTGCCAGAGGTTGGATTACCTAGGATCCATGTAATAGTCCCAGCCAGATCAAATTTATTTACATATGTATGGGAACGGTATGTGTGTGACCCCGAGGTGATGTTTTTAACTGGACAACATTGTCACTTTTATTTGTTGTCAAGTGTCATTGGTTTCCATTTAATTGTTGGACTAATAAAATTTAATTTTTCAGTATATGCCACTGGGTTTTCCCTTCCCTCTCCCTTGGAGTTACAGACCCACTCCTGGGTAGGGTTCTGTCCCCTTCCCATATGGGTTATTAAGTGCGTCTAGGTCCATCCCAGGTGAATCCCACCCTTTTGTCTGGGTGAGTCGGCCATACTACTAGTGAACTCAACTTTATATATAGAGTTGGGATCCGTGTACTTCCCCCTATCCCTGTCCCTGATGGTGTCATCTGGTCATTAAAGGGGTAAAACCTTCCGGGGGTGAAGTGGTTTAAGGTGGTCACACATCTTTCTATATGATCTTTCAACTGATCCTTCAACATGACTAAGAGGTTAAAACTAAAAAGTTGTACAGCAAAGAACTGCCATTTGATCAATTTAGTGAGAGCTCAATCAATTTGGGCAAAAGGATCGGTAATGACAGAATTTAAACAAATATCCACTTGTGTCAGACAACCCTTCAGATGTATCAAATGATTGTTACAGTATAGATTGTTTTCATACATAACAGATAGATCACAATAAATTTTATTTTTAGTCAACCGTAAAATTCATAACTATACTGTGTGCTCCGTATCCTTCAATAGTTAAAATCAAAGATAGATCACTGGTTTGTGATCGCTCATATCGGAGTTGATGACAAATCCCTACAGTTAAGGCCACAAAGATTCAAGCAGAAAACTGCTACTGATGGTTCCATCCAGTACCAGTCATACGACTAACACCCAAACACTGTTCACATGAGTCATACT
Source organism: Glandirana rugosa (assembly GCA_018402905.1). Classification (NCBI taxonomy): domain Eukaryota; kingdom Metazoa; phylum Chordata; class Amphibia; order Anura; family Ranidae; genus Glandirana; species Glandirana rugosa. The sequence continues at coordinate 630,515 of BLSH010307272.1, forward strand.
GAAGGTAGCAATTAAGAAAAAAAATATGAGAAAATAAGGACCTGCGTTTGGCCATGCTTCCATTCCACACCAGTTGCACATGATAAAAAGGAACTCCACAAGGAAAGTAGCTAAGCCTTCGCAATGCAATATTCAGTGGCTCTTTCTATTCTGCTCCATGTAAGCCATGCCTTCAATCATGAGCACAGGAAATGTCTCAAGGTTTCAGTTCCCCAACTGCTTAGTCATCTCCACGATGTGCAATCTGCTACCCATGGAAAATGTATGGCCTTAAAATTAAAACATTAATGTATCCAAATTCAGCAGTGGATGCCTGAGGAATGAATTTACCTGTCATATTTGTGCATCCTCTGCAGCATCATCGCCCCAATAGTGTTCCCATTTTCTCTTCCAAACAAGGTCATTGTGAGGGTGTTGCATACCTAGGCCTGTAAATTCTACATTTATTTCTCATTATTGAGACTCTAACAGTTATAGAACCCTTCCCTTAGGTTACCGGTGCCAAAGAGAAGAGACAGCCAACACCACCAGAAAATGTAGATCACCACCAATGTTTCTAAGTAATACAAGAAAATGGGTGAGCTCCAGTAGTACAAACTTCTGAAATATCATAAATAAAATAAATATTGTGTCTTCTAAACTATTCTTACGAGTTGCAGATTACAAATATAATATCCTATTGCAATAACAAATCAGGGCTCCATGATTACCATCTGCAATTTTATATCTGTAGCCCCTGGATATACTACTACACCACAGTTTCATTCTGAGTGATGTTTGCCCACAAATATGTAGTGGAATATATCCCATAATACCTTCGTCAAAATAGGGGTGTGCTCCTGCTCTACCATGGGCACCCCCATCTTCTCCATCACCCCCCCCCCTTTTTTCCCATCTAGTGCAGTTTTCTTCCCAAAATTATACTTTGATATCTACTTAATTTCGCTCTTCTTCAAATAGTAGTTGTTGCCTGCAGTAATGAAGTACTGCCATACTATACTGCATTTTCTGCCAATCTGGTGGCCCTACGGCTCCTTAAATTTGTATGTCCTGTACCTTTTGGCCCGGATTTTAGGAGGACACCTGTTCTGCAATGTAAGGTTGTAAAATGTTTTAAGTATTTGATCCCCTGCTGATTTTGTATGTTTGCCTACTGACAAAGAAATGATCAGTCTATAATTTTAATGGTAGGTTTATTTTAACAGTGAGAGACAGAATAACTAAAAATATCCAGAAAAGCGCATTTACAAAAATGTATAAATTGATTTGCATTTTAATGAGTGAAATAAGTATTTGACCCCTTTACAAAACATGACTTAGTACTTTGCAGCAAAACCCTTGTTGGCAATCACAGAGGTCAGACGTTTGGCCACCAGGTTAGCACACATCTCAGGAGGCATTTTGTCCCACTCCTCTTTGCAGATCCTCTCCAAGGCATTAAGGTTGTGAGGCTGACGTTTGGCAACTCAAACCTTCAGCTCTCTCCACATATTTTCTATGGGATTAAGGTCTGGTGACTGGCTAGGCCACTCCAGGGCCTTAATGTGCTTCTTCTTGATCCGCTCCTTTGTTGTCTTGGCCATATGTTTTGGGTCATTGTCATGCTGGAATACGCATCCAGATGCAGTGAAGTTGTCCTGTCCTCTTAGCAGAAAAACACCCCCAAAGCATAATGTTCCCATCTCCAGGTTTTTTGGTGGGGGATGGTGTTCTTGGGGGTCATAGGCAGCTTTCCTCCTCCTCCAAACACAGCGAGTTGAGTTGATGCCAAAGAGCTTGATTTTGATCTCATCTGACCACAACACTTTCACCAGTTCTCCTCTGAATCATTCAGATGTTCTTTAGCAAACGTCAGACAGGTCACAAATCTTGCAAATGGATAGGGGATCCAAATACTTCTTATTTCACTCATTAAAATGCAAATCAATTTATAACTTTTTAGAAATTAGTTTTTCTGGATGTTTTTGTTATTCTGATTCTCACTGTTAAAATAAACCTACCATTTAAATTATAGACTGATCATTTCTTTGTCAGTGGGCAAACATAAAAAATCAGCACGGGATCAAATACATTTCCCCTCGCTGTACACACACACACACACACATACATACACAGATTTTCTTTTCAGTTTCTGTGTATATGGCAAAAACAATAATTTTGCTGAGCTAACAATGTATAAAACAGGTCAGCACAATAGTCTCTTTTTTAAACTATAGAAGTTCAGCAGGTTACAGCCCTGTAAATTTGGCTTTTGTGCTTTATTAGCACTGCCGAACACATCAGCGGTAAATAATTCAGCAAGCACTTAAAACAAGCAAACACATAAATGTCTTTTGTTCTTTTTAATTCATGTTTCCACTCCAAGTTAAATAAGCGTTTACATCTTTTAATTGTGATAATAGTTTTTGCCCTTGGCATCATGGGAATCCATATAATTAAGAGTAGGTTAACCCTTTCAGCAGTAGTGACTGAGCAGGCGAACAAACATGGGTAAAGGTTTAATTAATTGGGAGGTTCTGCTGCATTAGATACTATGGGCATGCTCACCAGCTAATGATAGGGCGAACAAGGGGAAAGAGCAAGAATCCAACTAGAGAATGAAGAAATGAATGGAAATGAGATGACTAACCACACAATCTGCCTTGGTAACGTGGGCAGACAAGAGAAGCAATTTTCATTATATGACAATTAAATACAATAACTTAAAAGGTCAAAGTTCTTTATTCTTCAAGATTTCTACCTGTAGCAACATGTACTGTGTAATCACTTTTTTCTTCTATAACCCTATTCCTGCTGCTGGTGGTCTTGGGGGGTCTTTGCATTTAACAGCTGAGTAAGAGCAGGCTACTCTCACAGACGCCTCTAGATAGAAAGAGATTGTAATACCTATAGGCTCTGTTCACCAAAGTCCCTGAAATAAGAGTGGCCTATATGTCCAAGCTACAAACCTACAGATACCCTAAAGCAGACTCCTCACCTGCTATCCCAAAAAATACATTGAATCCATGGCCTGTATTATGAATTTAGGCGATAAACTAGTTAATACAGGAATGTGTACAAAGTTTGGTAGTATGCACTGGGGACCAACTGCTATCTGATTTCATATTCATTTATTATAGGTGTCTACATAGTATTTGGTGATGAATAGGGACAAGTCATTGGTGCCTGTCATACTCAGCCATGTTACCATAGTAACCAGACTATCTCATACCTTATTTGACCTTGATAAATATTCTCCTGCTAAAATATATATTTGCTTAGTCTAATTGGGAATGTTTTTTTCCTGTGCAGTTATTTTCACACAGGGTACAGAATGAACAGCTTTGTCACCAAGCAATCAAAGCCTGAACAGGAGCAATCCGGGCTACTGCAAGTGAAATGATGTCACTATGAAAACAAGTCTTTCCTGGGAGTTCCTTCCTATAAATGCATCAAATCCATGGGTCAGTGCATTGGACTCAAATCATTACCAAGACATCACCAACTCTTACTGCACCCTACAACCCAACTAATCTGTATCTTCATAAAGTTTAGCCATGATTCCAGTTCTTAAATGGCTAAATACACAACAGACTTGCATACAAGAATTATTTTGCTAGGGAAAATATTTTAATTCTGCCAATCTTGTGATCAAGGTACCCTTTCCAAACACAGCCAGGCCCTGGGCCTCCATATACAAGAGCAGCAGCTTGGTCAAGAACACACTCTTGCCTGCTGATTGGACAGTGAAGGCAACCACTGCATTAATTGGTCTTTTATGGATGCAGGGAGACCTTCTGCTCAGATCGCCGCAGTGATCTGACTAGAAGTGGGGGAGTAGGTAGCTGTCATAACCAGGTAACCACCCTCCTCCCACCCCCCCCCCCTCAAAAAAAAAAAATGTGCCAAAACTGGAGGAGGAGAGGGGAGGGGGAGCAAGAGCGTAATTTCCTCTTTTGGGTGAAGTTCTGCTTTAACCACTTGCCGACCGCCGATCGGCATTTGACGGCGGCAAAGTGGCTCTGTAAGGCGAATCGCCGTCATATGACGGCCAAAACCGATGAAAAAAAGTGTTTTTTTATATTTTTTTTTGGATTTGTATTTTAGCAAAAAGTAAGAAATTTGGGTTTTTTTGCAAAATTGTCGCTCTTCTTTTGTTTATAGCGGCGATCAGAAATGACACAGCGGTGATCAAATACCACCAAAAGAAAGCCCTATTTGTGGGAAAAAAGGACGCAAATTTTGTTTGGGTACAACGTCGCACGACCGCGCAATTTTCAGTTAAAGCGACGCAGTGCCGAATCGCAAAAAGGGCTCCGGTCCTAAAGCTGGAAATCCTTCCGGGGCTGAAGTGGTTAACATAGCCAACCAGGGATACACACTTCAGAGAAGCAACTCACAGCAGATGCACTAAACCAAATCCTTCAACATTGCCTCAATTAACTAACTAACTCACTATACAGTGCATCTGGAAAGTATTCACAGCGCTTCACTTTTTCCACATTTTGTTATGTTACAGCCTTATTCCAAAATGGATTAAATTCATTATTTTCCTCAAAATTCTACAAACAATGCCCCATGACGACAATGTGAAAGAAGTTTGTTTGAAATCTTTGAAAATTTATTAAACAATAAAAACACAAAAGAAATCCCATGTACACAAGTATTCACAGCCTTAGCTCAATACTTTAGTGAAGCACCTTTGGCACCAATTACAGCCTCAAGTCTTTTTGAGTATGATGCTAAAAGCTTGGCACACCTACTTTTGGGCAGTTTCTCCCATTCTTCTTTGCAGGACCTCTCAAGCCCCATCCGGTTGGATGAGGAGCATCGTAGCACAGCCATTTTCAGATCTCACCAGTGATGTTCAATCGGGTTTGAGTTTGGGATCTTGCTGGGCCACCACTCAAGGACATTCACAGAGTTGTCCTGTAGCCACTCCTTTGTGATCTTGGCTGTGTGCTTAGGGTTGCTGTCCTGTTGGAAGATGAATCTTTGCCCTAGTCTGATTTCCAGAGAGCTCTGGAGCAGGTTTTCATCAAGGATGTCTTTGTACATTGCTGCATTAAGCTTTCCATCAATCCTGGCTAGTCTCCCAGTTCCTGTCGCTAAGAAACATCCCCACAGCATGATGCTGCCATCACCATGCTTCACTGTAGGGATGGGATTGGCCAGGTGATGAGTGGTGCCTGGTTTCCTCCAGACGTGACACTTGCCATTCAGGCCAAAGAGTTCAATCTTTGTTTCATTAGACCAGAGAATTTTGTTTCTCATGGTCTGAGAGTCCTTCAGGGACCTTCTACTGAGGAGTGGCTTCCGTCTGGCCACTCTACCATACAGGCCTGATTGGTGAAGTGCTGCAGAGACGGTTGTTCTTCTGGAAGTTTCTTCTCGCTCCACAGAGAAACGCTGAAGCTCTGTCAGAGTGACCATCAGGTTCTTGGTCCCGTCCTTGACTAAGGCCCTTCTCCACCGATCGCTCAGTTTGGGGCGGGCGGCTCGTTCTAGGAAGAGTCTTGATTAGGGTTGCCACATCATCACTTTAATCCAGGACACATATTAAAATTACACAGGTTCTGTGGCTGATTAAGGTGGCAATTAAACTCACTTGGTGCCTCATCTGCATTAAATTGGCCTCAGAACCTGTGCAATTCATATGTGTCCTGGATTAAAGGGATGATGTGGCAACCCTAGTCTTGATGGTTCCAAACTTCTTCTATTTACGGATGATGGAGGCCACTGTGGTCATTGAGACCTTCAACGCTGCAGAAATTTTTCCCCAGATCTGTGCCTCAACCCAATCCTGTCTCAGAGGCCTGCAGACAATTTATTGGACTTCATGGCTTGGTTTGAGCTCTGACATGCACTGTTAACTATGGGACCTTATATAGACAGGTGTGTGCCTTTCCAAATAATCTCCGATCTACTGAATTTACCACAGGTGGACCAAGTTGTAGAAACATCTCAATGATGATCAATGGAAATAGGATGCACCTGAGCTCAATTTTGAGTGTCATGGCAAAGACTGTGAATACTTATGTATGTGTGATTTTTTTTTTTTAATAAATATACAAAGCTTTTAAACCTCTTTCACGTTGACATTATGGGGTATTTGTAGAATTTTGAGGAAAATAATGAATTTAATCCATTTTGGAATAAGGCTGTAACATAAAATGTGGAAAAAGTGAAGCACTGTGAATACTTTCCGGATGCACTGTATATGTTCCTGTCATGCTTTAAAAAACAACAAGTGCCTTAAAGTGGATGTAAACCACTGACAAAAAATATGAGCAAAGAATATGCCTCTTTGGTGTGTAGTTGTCTCAATCCAGAACACTAAGTGTCATGACTGTCGGCTGCCTCCATCTGCTATCTGCATGAGTCACTTCTGACAAGTTTTCCTGACGCAAAATAAAAGAGGAATCACTGGCTGTGCAGAGAGCTACGAACTGTTGCAGCTGCTGAAGATCTGTCACTATAGTGAATGGGGCCCAAGGCCACACTTAGCTGCTCAAAGTTTCTGCAAACTCTGATTCCTCCTGCTACAATTCACACAAGCCTAAATTGTCTGCGTGAATGTAGCCCAACAAGGAAGAGCTGGAAGAACATTTCGCAACTCTTTAGATTAAAGCGGAGTTCCACCCAGAATTTATTTTCTTTTGGCATCCACTCTTAATGCTAAATAGATGTACCTTTTGTTTCCTTACTTTCAAACCGCCTAGTAATTACATGTATTTTTTACTCACAATTTAGTTTCTCTCGCTGCTGGACTTTTCCATTTTAGGTGAGGGCATCTGAAGCCCATCTGTAGTCTGCTGGCACCTCTTCCTGAAAGAAGTGCATGGTGGGTAACCATCATGCACTCTTCGATCTTGGTCCGCCTTAAAACGCATCATTTCCTGGAAATAACACGATTCTACAGTACAGGGAAGCCCAGTGACTCCTGGGAAATGATGAGTTACATCTCCCATGAGGCCAGGTGAAGCAGGAAGTGAGGAGAAAAGCCTAGGACAAAAAAGGGGCACATTACAAAGACCACCTAGCAACAAGTGACTTAGGGTGAGTATAACATTTTTTTTCCTTCAAAAGGTAAATCTATATAGGCAAAGGACTTGAATGTTGTTAAAAAAAAAAAAAAAAATTCTGGGTGGAACTCCGCTTTAATTGGCAATAAGTCAGTAAAATGATTGGGTATAAAATAAATAAAAAAAGAAGAGCATCTTAACAAGTAGGAGTGTCTCAGAAGTAAGGATGGCCAGAGGTTCACCATTCTGTGAAAAACTGCATCTAAACATTGTCGAACAATTTCAGAATAATGTTCCTCAATGTAAAATTGCAAAGACTTTAAATATATCGTCATTTGCAGTACAGATAATCATCAAAAGATCCCGAGAATCTGGAGAAATCTGTGTGCAAGGGACAAGGCTGGAATACCAGATTAGATGCCCATGATCTCTGGGTAGCACTGCATTAAAAACAGGCAAGATTCTGGACATCACTGTGTGAGTTCAGGAATATTTTAATAAAACTGTGAATATAACTCGCCGTGCCACCTAAAAATCTAAGGTAAAGCTCCATCATGCAAAGAATCCTCATCTGAACATGATCCAGAAATGCAGTCTTCTGTGGACCAAAGTTCATTTAAAATAGCGTGTTGCAAATTAGAAAACTGTGGTCAGACAATTTGACATTTTTTGGCAACCATGAGCGCTGAGTCTTCCGGACTAAAGAGAAGAGGAACTTCCCGGCTTATCAGCTGTCAGTTCAAAAGTCTGCATCTCTGACGGTATGGGGGGTGCATGGAATGGGCAGCTTGCACATCTGGAAAGGCATCATCGATATGAACAGGTTTTAGAGCCGCATATGCTTCCATTCAGACATCTTTTTCAGGGAAGGCCTTGCATATTTCAGCAGGACAATGCTAAACCTGCACCTATGGCAACAGCATGGCTTTGAAGTAGATTAGTCTGGTGCTTAAAGGAGAAGGCTGCATTCACACTACAGCATCTCAAATGCGCGTCACGCGATTTTTCATTCACAGCTCCACGCTGTCAAATCACAGGCAGATTCGTGGCAAATCTGCCTGCGATTCAAAGCACTGTAGTGTGAATGCAGCCTAAGTTCACCTTTTAGAAAATGCATTTCTTTGCAGGTAAAAAAAATGTGCATTTATTATTCTTTTCCTTTGGCGCCTGTAAAGCATTGCACCAGCGATCAGGAGATTGCTGGTGCCATGCAGGTCTCCTCCAGATCTGTCAGAGTATGTGTGTACACTTAACATCCCGTACAGGCAGGCAGATACAGGCAGATACACTGACAGGAAGAAATCAATGAACTACCACGGTGCTGTGGTAGTTCATTGAGAACAACAAGCCAACAACTGCAAAAGATGTCGGGGCTTGTAGTTCATTCACACACACAGCTGTGAAAGCACACACATAGGTTGAACTTGATGGACTCGTGTATTTTTTCAACCTCACTAACTATGTAACTATGTGGCCGGGTGGGCAAAGCCCTGCACGGCCGTGTTGATTTTAAAATGCGACAGCTAGTACAGGAAACTTTTTTTCCATACTGCTGCCACTTTTACAGCGTTTCCTATGGATAGTAAAATTTACGTCGTCTGTCGCCGTTGCATGGATGTGCGCAATTTTATGGCATGACATGTATCCTTTTACTGGCGTAACATCATCTATTATATTTTACCAACAAATTGGGTTATGCATTGTGTTTTTTTGCATTAAAAAAACAGCTGTGTAAATACTGTGCGACAAAAAAAAAAAAAAAAATTACAAAACCCATCATTATATTTTCTAGGGCCTCTGCTTGAAAAATATATTCTAATGTTAGGGGGTTCTAACTAATTTTCTAGCCAAATATACTGATTTTTACATGTACACAAAAAGGTGTCATAAAAGGCCTGGGGGGTCAAGTGGTTAATCTGCATGTTCTTGGAGTTTGTAAACTGAGGATCCCCACACATTTACTGTACTTGTCTGAATTCTGTGACACATATTCACTATGTCCTGTGAGTAGGCACTGCTGTGTCATACATTTCACAGAGCCTGCCTTCTGTACTACAGAGGTACTGAAAAGAGGAGTTTCAGGAAGTGGGGTCAGTACTGGAATCACTGCCTGCAGGCAGCAAGGCAACATGGGATATAGCCCTTACAAATTCTAATTACACCACAGAAGATGCTGCAAAGCATGCAGAGAATTTAAGAAGTTGTGGAAAAAAGTGGGTCAGCAGATAGGCAGAACTTTCAAAACGAGGATTGCATTCACACCTGGGAATGCACCCGCACTCCAATTATATTTGAGAACCCCAGCAGGGGTTCCGGCCAGTAGTTGCGGGAGCCAACCCCATTGAAAGCAATGGAAAATTGATGGCTCCCAACTACTAATTGAAGCTACTTGGATGCTTATGCTGTGATTGGCTTTGGAGGCGGGTAGTCGGTGTCCAGAGCTGATCACTCGCATGTGATCACTTCATGAGAGATTACATGCGAGTGGCCACAATTCGCTGCAGGAGCACCCCCCGCCCCGGGGTTTTTGCATCTAATTACAGTGTTGGTGCATTCGCAGGCGTGAATGCACCCCAAAAGGTGATTTATCAACTAAGTTTATATTGGATTGTCAAATATAGCTATTGTCTGTATTATTACAAACACTGATGGTATAAAATAAAATTCAATGTAACTCAAATGAAATCTTATTGGGAGTTTGTTGCTGAAATGAACGGTCTGACGACATTGTCTCTTTTAATATGTTTGAACAGATGGGTCTTCTCTGCTTACAACGATCATTGATCACCTTACCACAGTTATGGCTCGTACACACAATCCGAAAATCGGACGAACAGGAAAATTTTTCTCGCATGGTACCCGATTGTACGATTTTCGTTTAATTAGCACAGTTGTCGTCCGAAAATACAATACAAATAGACTACAACACTTTACATCACTTAAGATTTTTTTATTCTGTCGTACAAGAATTTTCGTGACATTAGTAAACTCTTCCGATTCAATCGGAGATTAGCATGTGAAAAAAAAAAACGGACGATCGGTCGTCTGATTTTCAGATCGTGTGTACAGGGCATAAGGCTCGTTCACGCTAGTGCGATGAAAGGCATCGCATGTGATGTGCACCACACTGCTGTGCAGATCACATGCGATGTCTGTGCAATGCAATTTCAGCCAAACTGTATGGCTGAAATTGCATCGCATTTGCACCAAGATGGTGCAGGACCCTTTTTTAGTCCACACTGGAATCGGATCACATGGGTGTTCACACCTGCGCGATACGATTCCTGCACAATTGCACAGTTCGCACTGAGATCTGGAAACTGATCTGTGGGTGTCATGAACTTTATATTGACACCCGCAGCAGTTTGCAGATCTCAGTGTGAACCATTGTGTGCCATTCAGGTGCGTGGTGGGAAACAGCACTGGATTTACAGGATTCCCACATCGCACCAGTTTGAACCGAGCCTTACAGAAATAACAGAATAACCTTCTGTAGGGATATATAGTATTGAATTTCAAAAGCAAAATTATTTTAGAAAAGTAATTTTCCAAAGTGCCCGCTTAGTTTTGAAAAAGACATATTTTCTTCTATAAACTACACATGTTTACATGGTATCCAGGCTGCACAGCAACACTGGATTCTTAAAACGACATGTATCCTACCACAATCCCCAGCCCAACCCTCAAACACACCAAGAAAAAAAAACTTGACAGGAACTCCATCAATCAAGAAAGAAAACACACAAAACACACAACTCCTAATATATCAAGTGTGGGAAACTGGAAGAACCAGTTCCACATAAAGAACTTAAAATCATCAAAGTAAATCTCTAGCTGCTATTTTGCCATGTATTTTTGGTATGTGATGTCAATGGGCACTAATCCTGATCTATTTTAGTTTTACAGTCATTAGGCCTAAATGGCATGCTTGTTTATGCAAAGATGAAAATAAAATTCATGGATAAATATACAATTTAGAAAATGATCATTATTTTTAAACACCAAGCCACCATTCCTCTTACACTCCGACCCTGCAATATAGGGACTACAAGAAAATGATGCCAAGGCAGATCCTGTTACTTCCAATGCTTACATTTAGTAAAAAAGATGTTTAATAATGTATTAAAGAGAGCTGCATTCATCTGTGTCATTTACATCTGCCTAGAGTTCAGCTTCAAAATGTCTAAGGCTCGCCATAGCGGTTTAGCAGACTAAACGAGACAAAAAACACGATTCCCTCATCCATACAATCAAGGTGATTGTATAGATGACAAATCAATCTGCCCAATGAGGAGGGAGGCAGTGGTGAGAGCCGCTGCTCTTGTGCACATCGCTGGATTGGTTTAGCACAAAAAACAGAGCAAATCAGACGATTTGGCGATAC
>BLSH010307272.1:641912-680792 GCA_018402905.1 Glandirana rugosa
ATTTTTTGGAAAACACGACGTCCTGACGGGGGGGGGGGGGAGCAAGAATGGACTCGGACTAGGTTAGGTCTCTACACGTGTTCTCGTCGCTGAGAGCGGTGACGGAGGGAGGAGTAACCCGTCTAACTAAACAGTAGGTATGTTAGTGGAAAGGCTCAGGTAAGAACGAGGGGGGGGGGGGGCAGTCCTGCAGCACAAAAGGTTTTTTACCTGCATTGCATTAAAGTAGAATTATGGGATTTGGGATTTTTTGCAGATTTATACTTACCTAGGTGGATGCAGCATTGGCCTGATGCTGCATCTGTCCCCCGCCGGCTCCAACACTAAGAACTGAGCAATCGAATGCCTCGTACACACGGTTCGACGATCGCACGTACGATCGCGTTGAATCGTATGTTGGCTGTTGTATGCAGCATACTGACTGCACTACACGATCGTACAGCCGAGGAAAGAACGTTCAGGTGATTGTAATTAGCATCCAGCCATTCCTGACTTTAGGCATGCGTGTTTTGCACAATACAACTTTGTTGTACCAAGTTTTCTAGTCTGCTCATACAACTCCCTTGTATGACCGTCGTATGTTCGACTGTTCAAATCGCGCGTACGAACGATCGATATCGCATACAACGGTCGTGAGTACGACCTGTTGTATGCGATCGTCGAACCGTGTGTACGGGGCTTAACACTGCAGATTGCTCGGTTCTCACAGCTCCCCGAGCACAGAGCTGTTACTATCAGTCATCACTCTCTGCTCTGCCCCTCCTTGCTCACTGGAGCGCTGAGCTGTGGAGGGGGCGGGAGCTTTAGAAGCACTTTAAGACCACTAAAACTACACGTTCATGTGTTGTCTGAACCCCTTAATCTTTATCCACCCACAGTATGTGACCTCTACATTAAAGTGACAATAAATTATATTGTTATACTCCAAAAAAAATGAAAAATACATAAACATCCACTACTTTGTGGCTCTGTATTCAATTTTCACTGAATTGTCATACTGTGCTTTTCTGCCTCCTTGTCCTCTGAGCTCCTGAACCTCTCCTTTTCCCATCTCAATTCCACTAGCTTGGAATGAGCAGGGCACGTTTGTCGTGGTCATGTGCACTTCTCTATGTACACTTCAAATCCCATAGTCTATCTAAGGGGGTGAGAAAGAGGGTGGCCTACATTCCTATACAGGTGGTCCCGGGTTACAAACAAGATAGGGACTGTAGGTTTGTTTTCAAGTTGAATTTGTTTGTAAGTCGGAACAGGTACATTTTTTAAGTGTAGCTTCAGCCAAAAAAAAACAATTTTTAAGCTTTTTGGATAGCATAGGGAAGGGGTAACCCCTGTAATGTTTGTTTTGCTGTGATGAAATTGGATCACAGCAACAAATAAAATGAATTTGGAAAAATAGAAGGTACTTTATTGAGAAAAAAAAAAAACACACAGATGAAGATATAGATATTTTTTTAAAACCAGTTTAGTGTCACTTTAACCCACTCACCACTTCCTCCATCTGTGTATGATCTGTTTGTTTAATGTACCTAGTGCACAATTACCAAGCATGTTTTAAAGCAGTTATATTGTCCGCTTGCACATTTTTACCTACAGGTAAACCTATAAGAAGGCTTAACTGTATGTAAAATGAATATCTCCTAAATCTGCACAGTTTAGGAGATATTCATCTTGCATGCAGCCGCTAACGTTAGCGGCGCATGCACTGTGAAGATCCGGCGGATGGTGCTGGAACGAAGGACTCCCCCGCACACATGCGTGGGAGTGACACAATCGTGGCTCCAGCCACTCACAGTGCCGGAGCCGAAAACCTAGAAGAAGAAACGCCGGGGCAACATGTCAGCTCTCAGTGGTGACTGAGTGCACTGGCAGAGCTTCGTTCTAAAGGTAAGTTTTTCATAATGTGTTACTATGTGATGCATACTAGCACATTATTCTATGGTCTTGCATGTTAGGGTTTTTTTTGGGGTTTTTTTTTTCAGTGCTTTACTTTGTTTATTTTAAAAATAAATTAAAAAGGAAACTTTTTTTTCATCTTTTTTTTTGCATTATTTCCTTTACATAGTAAAAAAAAAGTAATTATAAAATACTACCAAAAGAACAGTCTCAAAAATTCTAATTTGGTTACATTGTTGCATGTTGCAGGTGTAAGTAAAATATAAACAGCACTGAAAATGAAAAAAACTGCCCAATATAGAAGGGGTATTGCAAGCAAGTACTGAAGGTGTTAAAGAACATACAGGGTCCCAAGACCCCTTTTACACTGATGCAGTGTGGTTTGACCACACAGTGTACCTGCACAGTGTACCTGCAGGTTTGGCTGGGCTTTCCCATAGAGTGATATGTTCTTTGAGAAAGCGCACCAAAACTATGGGACATAATACAACTCTATGGGAATGCGCAGCTATTCCACAGGTACACTGCACTACACCCATGGTGCAGTCAAACCACACCATATCAATGTGAAAGGTCTAAATCGTTTCTGCAGTGCCCAAATTATGATAGTTTGCATTAGAAGTAAATATTTCAAGGCTCAGACCCCCACATACCAGTTTGAAAAAGAGAGGAAAAAAAAAACACAACAAACACCTTACATCATTGTGTTTTGCTACTAAAATGAAATCTCTAGATCCAGAAAACCCCTTTCAGTCATTTGGAGCTCACGGTGCTTCTATGCTGTTTGCGCTGATCATTTGAAGAATGGAAAAAAATTGGGCTTCTCGGACACATAACATGAAGGATCTGTCACAATTTTCAGTTCTCTGGCATCTAAACGAAATTCGTGCAGCGATGAAAAATAGAAATAAAACAGAAACTCTGATAAAGTAATAGTCCTAAAAAACAGCAGAAAAGTGAATCGGGGGGCTTCACACAATCATTTGCATATACAGTCTATGCCATCATGTTTCAACAAGTTCTCACATCAAGTGACATTTTTTTTCCTTTTTCAAGTTGCATACACGCCTCATAACTACTAAGAAGTCTGATGTTACATAAACCAAATAAGGAGCTTTACAAACAAAACAAGTTCTGCAAGCTCCTCCTAATTACCAAGATATAAAAAGAAACAAAACAAAAACTAATTACAGAAGTACAATCAAATAGTTCAGAAATAAGGATCCCTTGCTGAGATGAAGCCCCATAAAGGACTATTCTAGTGGAGGAACAATTTAAAATGAACATGCTTTTGGCTTTACTGTAGATTCCAATTTCTACCACCATGACACACAGTATCAGATTAGAGTGGTGTCAGCTGAAAGCGATCTATACCTCTATCTCTAATCTTCGATCTATACAGCAACTTTGTATCAGACTTAGGCCCCTTTCACACTTGTGCGACGTGATTTTACCGCAATTTCGGATCAGTACAGCTTTGTTGAAACTTCGGCACAATGAAAACCTATTACAAAGTCGTACAGAAATAGCATCTATATTATTCAAGTGTGATTTGCATGCAACTTTGAGGGTTTAACATTGAAGTCTATAAACCTCAAGTTGCATCAAAATTGGGCCAAAGTAAAGCAGGGACTACTTTGAAGTCGACATGACTTGAAGTCGTACAGATATGAACAGTACTCATTGCAAATAATGGGGAACGACTTGTCATGCGACTCTGCAGTCCCAATTCGCAGGACAAGTGTGAAAGGGGCCTTAATAACCAAAAGAAGCCATTAAGTCTGCATTTGCACCTGAGCATTGTTTGTTTTTTGCGTGTTTTGTTGTGCATTTTTTCGGTACGTTTTTGCTTCAGACGTTTTTTTATTAGCCAATAGAGAACAGCATCATCTGTGACTTCACTTGTTGCTGTGTGGACAGATCAGCTTAAAAGTAGGCATCAACAAGTGACAAAACATGTGTATTGTGTGACCAATGCAATTTTATGGGACTCATAACGCTGCAATCTGCCCAATTTTAGCAACAAAAAGTTCCAGAGCTTTGAGCTACAGGCAATTGTGCATTCAGGTGAGAACAAAAACCACAGAGAATAATAGATTTTTTATGTTATGTAGCTACAGGCTGGGTTCACACCTATGTGAATTGGATGCAGCTTACACCGGTGCGGTGCATTCACACTCCGCATTGCACAGAAAACGTGCGCGTTTTCTGTGCAATGTGGTACGAATTCCCAGCCTATTAAGTTCAATGGGAACGCACCTAGCACAGAGATGTGTTCCGCACTGAACTGGGATATCTCCCCATGCTTGCGGCCCCTCCCCCCGCAGCTGCTGCTCTTTGAGCCCCTTCTTGGCAGCAGACAGGCTGGAATTCACACCGCAATGGTGTGAATCCAGCCTCAAGGTACAAAAAGCACAGATGTGAATGCAGCATTAAAAGGATAAGTTCACACATGTGAGATGTTCCACCAGTTTTTAGGCCTCATTCACACCTGAGCATTTTGAAGCTTGAAGCTACAAAACGCTGGAGGAAAAAAAATAAATAAAAAAAAATCAATGATTCTCTATGGAGATGGTTCACATCTCCATTCAAAAACGCCTGAAACTCAAACAAGTTCTGGAAGAACTTTTTCAGGCAGATTTGGGCGTTTTTCTGCTTTTTACATTGGTGACCTTTTGACTTTCTGCCTGAAAATGACACGCTCAGGTGTGAATACAGTCTTGAACAGACATGTTCCCAATGCTGCAGCCAATCCCTCCCCCTCCCTGTGACAGCAGTATATGGGGAGAGGTTCCCTGTACTCTACTAGCTGTCAGTGAGGCTGCATGGGCCCACAGCTAGTTCTGCGTGTGAACGAACTACAAGCCCTGACATCCTTTGCTGCTGTCTGCTTGTAGTTCTCAATGAACTACCATGGCCCTGTGGATAGCTTTGGTAGTTCATGCATTCTTCCTGTAAGATTGCATCGGCTTGACCACACGAGATGTATAGGTTCAGATACACTGACAGATCTGCAGATCGCTGGTGCAAAACTGTGGTTGTTTAATGAGCTTATTTATTAGGTTTATGTCTCTTGAATCGTTTTCCATCTTTGGAGGCCTTGGGGTGCTTTTGGTGATCTTCCATGCATGCGTCCTCTGCCATATGCAGCAAGTTTCTCTACCTGATGCTTTCCTATGCATATTGTATTTGTTTAGATATATTTTCACAATACTTACCAATGTTTGTATTCTAGACAGTCAGTCACTCAACTCATTGCTCTTATGAACCCCCAGACAAAGACCTTTGAGACGAAATGCGTAGGAGTACCCACAATTTTTTGGGCTATAGAGCTCTCTTTTAATGAAGAATTCATCATCCTATACAAACCTTGCATGTAGTACTGTTGCATGATTTTATTAGGACCGGTTCACACAGGGGTGACTTGGTCTCCGACATGTGTCGCCCCCAAGTCGCTTGACATCTAAAATCCTATTGAATGGGAGCCATCTTAATGTACACTACTGAAGTGACGCCAACTTCAAAAAAGGTTCCTGTACTACTTCAAGGCGACTTCTATCCGACTTGTGCCCATAGAATTCAATGGATCTATTTTGAAGCGACTTTACAGGAAAAAGAAAAGAATTTACAAAGGCAACCCCCTCCCTTCCTTCTCCGATTGGCCACAGGCAAAGTCGCCTGGCATGGAGTCACGTTGTAAGTCCCCCGCAGTCGCACATAAAGTCGCGTTAAATTCGCCTTGCAAAGTCACGCGAAGTCGGATCACCCCTGTGTGAGCGCGGCCTTACGGATTTAGATTGTTTCCAATAAAAAATTTTGTACTTTTATGTACGGTCATTTTGACATGGTGGTGCCTTTTCTAAAGTCCCTTCCATAATTCTCAATTTAGTACTGGTGCAATGCTTTAGACTGTCTGCAAATAAATGAATAAATGCACATTTTTTTTTTTTTTTTTTTTTTTGAAGGTAACAAAAAGTGCATTTATTTATTTTTTTCTAAAAAGTGAACTTATTCTTTCAAGTATTTCCAAGCCAAACTTGTCTTTTTAGCTTTCAATGGAGGAAGGGTTAGAACCTGTCATTTTTTGTTGTATCTTCTTATTGGAGACATTTTCTTCTAACTCCCTGTCCTGAAAAAACACTTCTTGCGTTTAAGGCTAGGTTCACACATATGCGAATTGGATGCATTTTCCACATCCAATTTGCATGACATTGCATTCTATTGCACCCGTTCACATATGTCCGGTGCAGCCAGAGTGCGGATTTAGTGCAAATTGAAAAAGAGTCTTACCAGTTTTCTGAGCAGTGCTGTCCAGCTCAGGTGCGAATTCAGGCCAACTGACTTCTAAGGGATCGCTTCTGAATCGCACGTCATTCAGTTGTGAACAGAATAAAATCCTGACCTGGTCCTGATGAAAAACGGACCTGAAATGCTGAACAGCTCTGCACATGTGGCCTTAAACAGAATACTGTAAGTGTGCACACATTTGATAAATCCATGCAAATACAAGGTCTCATATAAACAATCATCTGATAGTGAAGTGTGTATGTAGTCCATGGCAACCAATAAAGTCTTTAATTTTCTTATCAGTACCAGACACATTGACAGCTGGAATTTAATCAACTGATGCTGTTCAAAGTACAAACACTGGAACTACAGTATATAGAATGTGGTGGAGACCCGTGTCATCAGGCCCAGCAGAACCCTGCACATACAAGTCTGGACAGGACAAGAGTGGAATCTGAAGTCATATGGGATACCATCACTGAGTATGTATATGCAGACTATATGTGGAAAGGATGGGAAGAAGAGAGTCAAATTTACTCACACAGATTTACTCTGTTCTGAGCATTTAGTGGAATCATTAAATGCGGAATAGGATAAGCATTCAGAGAAAATGATGTCAGGGAACTGAATATACGTGATAGCAATTATAGTTTAACCACTTCAGCCCCGGAAGGATTTCCAGCTTTAGGACCGGAGCCCTTTTTGCGATTCGGCGCTGCGTCGCTTTAACTGACAATTGCGCGGTCGTGCGACATTGTACCCAAACGAAATTTGCGTCCTTTTTTTTCCCACAAATAGAGCTTTCTTTTGGTGGTATTTGATGACCGCTGCGTCATTTCTGATCGCCGCTATAAACAAAAGAAGAGCGACAATTTTGCAAAAAAACCCAAATTTCTTACTTTTTCCTAAAATACAAATCCAAAAAAAAAATATAAAAAAACATTTTTTTTTACCGTTTTTGGCTGATTTATATTCTTCCTCATATTTGCGATAAAAAAAAAAAATCGCAATCGGCGTTTATTGATTGGTTTGCGCAAAAGTGGTCGCGTTTACGGATGATGAGAATTAATTTTTGGGGTTTTTAATTTTTTTTTATTTTTTACTAAAAATGGCGGCGATCTGCGATTTTTTGCGGTACTGCGATATTTCAGCGGACATGTCGGAACATTTTGACACTTTTTTGGGACCATTGGCATTTATACAGCGATCAGTGCTATAAAAATGCACTGATTACTGTGTAAATGCCATTGGCAGTGAAGGGGTTAACCTGCAGGGGGCGCGCTAAGGGTTAACTATGTTCCCTGGGCGTGTTCTAACTGTGTGGGGGCTTGCCTAGCTGGGGAAGGGAAGTGGTCACAGCCTTCATGTACAGGAAGGCTGTGATCACAGCCCTTCCCCCTCACACAGAGCGGAGGTCCGTGTTTACATACACGGACCTCAGCTCATTCACTCCGGGGGGGGCATCGCGGGTGGCCGGCGGCGATCGAAGCCGCCGCACCCGCTCCCTGGCCCCCCCGAACACAGTGAGCGCGCGCGCGCGCTCACAGTGGCTCTGTATCGCGGCCGCCGTCGTATGACGGCGATTCGCGTTACAGAGCCACTCTGTCGCCGTCAATTGCCATCAGCCGTCGGCAAGCGGTTAAAAAGTAACTCCACGTCTGTCGAGAAAAACAAACATTCCCCTCTGGGTGACCAATGTACATGGCAGGGATTGTAACTAACTTTGTAGCTGATACCTACCTAACCCCCACATATCCACTTCACTTCCTGAAATCTCTCCCGCAGTTAGCGAAAAAAACCCTGAAAGCAGCTTTAAACCTTCCCTATTCTATCCAAAGTGGAAAAAAGGTTTTTGGCTTTAAATATGCTTTAAAGCAGAGTTCCACCCAAAAATGGAACTTCCGCTTTAAGCACTCCTCGCCCCCTTACATGCCACATTTGGCATGTAATTTTCTGTGTTTTGCCCGCCACATGCTGCTTGAGTGTGGCCGCGGGTTGGGCGGACTGTATGTCCGCCGGCGACCTGCGATCACCTAATACAGGGGCAGAATGGAGAAATCGGCAATGTAAACACGGCGGTTCCCCATTCTGCCAGGGGACATGAAAATGACCTACTGATCCCTGTACATAGGGAGCAGTTTGATCTGTCATGTCCCTGCCAGCCCAGCCCCCACACATTTAGAACATGCTGAGAGAACACATTTAACACCTTGATTGCCACCCTAGTGTTAACCCCCTTCCCTGCCAGTGACATTTATACAGTAACCAGTGGCTATTTTTAGCTCTGACTGCTGTATAAATGTCAATGGTCCCAAAAAAGTGTCCGATCTGTCCGCCGCAATGTCGCAGTCCCGATAAATCGCAGATTGCCATTACCTGTACAAAAAAAAAAAAAAAAAAAAAAAAACGCCATAAATCAATTCTCAGTTTGTTAGACGTGATTAACTTTTATGCAAACCAATTAATAAACGCGTATGGTGAACTAATACATTTTAGCCTAATCTGATGAATAAATTATGTTTTTTTATATATATTTTTTTTGGATATGTATTAAAGCAAAATGTAAATAAAATTGTTTTTCTTCCAAAATTGTCGCTCTGTTTATAGTGCAAAAAAATAAAAACCGCAGAAGTGATCAAATAAAATACCACCAAAAGAAAGCTCTATTTGTGGGAAAAAAGGACATCAATTTTGTTTGGGTAAAACGTTGCACAACCGCGCAATTGCCAGTTAAAGCAACACAGTGCAAAGTGCTCTGGTCGGAAAGGGGGTAAATCCTTCCGGGGCTGAAGTGGTTAAAGAAAAAATAAAATACACACACACATACATACATACATACATATACATATATATACTTTTTTTTTTAATAATTGATTTTTATCCACTCTGCCTATTATGTGATACGGAGTGGCTCTGTACATACCAGGGATCCAATAAATCCCGTGTCTCTGGGTGCAGTATAGTTTTGATACAGACACACACAGTCCTCATAGGTCAACATAATAATCAACATTTTTTTACACAAAGCGGTTTATATACTATAACTTCCGATCCGACTTTGCCCTGCGACTTCATGTCTGACGTCCATACGACTTAAATGAACAGGATCTGACTGAGAGGTTTGTGACTTGTCCCTTGACCAATCAAAACAATTCCTTTGCTTCTGGCATGGAGGAAACAGCATGCAATTTTTTTTTTTAGATAAAAGGAAACCAGAGTGGGGTATGGGGTGCTCTTGTAATGGAGCCGTTTCACACAGCTCCAGGGTGGCCATGGTGGGCATTTCAAAAGGGTCCAATTCAAGTGGGAATTCAGCCAAAAATTAAGACCGAAGTCGCACCTGAATTGGTGAACTGGTCCCCATGCTGTGAACCGCAGCATGTGTGAACCGAGCAGGGTGGATAAAAAAAAAAAAAAAAAAAAAACACAGTTTTTTGGCTTTTTTTAATCAAATTTATTTCAATAAAATGCTTTTGGAGTAAAAATCTATCTAAAAGATAATTTTCTATTTAAGATGCATTAATAATTTAGTTTATTTAGCATGAAATGGAGCTTAGTTATGTAGCATGCGGCTGTATAGTTTGCAATACTTCGATAAAACAAAGTTCAGAAACATTGCTTTATCCCAATGTTTAGCAAAACTATGTACACTACAAACTGTATGGTTGAATCGGTTCTGATATCGCTATTTTACTAACCTGATAGCTTATTATTCTAAATAGGGAACCTTAATTTTGTTTGCAAATATTAAAGATTCTAACTACCAGCAAAAATAAGTCCTTACATTTAAAGAGTGCCTGTCATATAAGATTAAGCGTCCGTTAACAGGCATCCACTGACCTGCTGTCGCCACATCCCTCACATCATTGTGTCACTGCCACATCACCAGCCGTCTCATTAAAGCAAATGGGACGGTCGGTGAATCAACAGTGGGTCAGAAGTGGAGCAACTGCAGGACAGGTGACAGTTGCCCTTTAACAATTATGATTTCTATCAAGCCTTTTTACTAGTGATTTAAATCAAATATACCCTGGAACGGAGACTGAAAGGGAACCCCATGCCAAAATGTAAAAAAAAAAAAAAAAAATCATAGACACAAACTTCACAAGGGGGTGGGGTCTCCAGGTGATGTCATCAGATGCCCATGCCCCATAGCTATACAAGAACTGGCAGACAACGAAGCTGACAATGGGGGGAGCCAAGATTGGAGGACCAGTTTTCTTATTTTTAGCCGGTTGGCAGAGGGAGAAGACGTCATTAGCAGAACTGGAGAAAGAAGACACGTTGGAGCTACAACGGGAGGCAGCCTTCATTTTTAACAAAGGTCTTGTCAAAAAACGTCTCTTATTTATTTATTTAACAGTACACTTTTTTGGCGAATGGGTAGGGGTATACTCATTGCCATAATGGGGGGGGGGCGACTCTTCCTGAGCCCAATGCTTTTCACCCATGATTAAGCTCTATGGGCGGGCTAAACGCATGGGGAGGCCTGGCCCAGGAGTCATCACTGAATGGGAAAAGAAAGAAAAGTTCTCCTTTTAGGAAGGTCTCTGTGCGTTGGCATCCAGCATCAATGTGAGTCACGGGAGTATCACAGGATGACAGCTTGGAGCAGCGCTCAGTTCATTTGGTTCATTGTCACAGCAAATAAAGGCACACACAAAGCCCTGCGCTAAAGCAGTAGCTACCACATATTTTCTACATTCCATATACAGGCACACCGTGTACTGCAGGGAGACCCCTGTCAGCAGGCATACCTATACACAGTGCACCATACATCGGTGAAGAATATTTATATTACATACTCAGGTAAACAGCACCCTGCAGAAAAAGGCACATCAAAATGTCTGGAAGTTCAGGTACAACGAAATCTCATCAGCACAAAATGTCAGACACTGTATGATAAAACAGAGGAATCAGATATTATATATAAAATCATCATGTACAGTATCTCACAAAAGTGAGTGCACCTCTCACATTTTTGTAAATATTTTATTCTATCTTTTCATGTGACAACACTGAAAAAAATGACACTGCTACAATGTAAAGCAGTGAGTGTACAGCTTGTATAAAAACACACAGCCATTAATGTCTAAACCATTGACAACAAAAGTGAGTACACCCCTAAGTGAAAATGTCCAAAATTGGGCCCAAAGTATCAATATTTTGTGTGGCCACCATTATTTTCCAGCACTGCCTTAACCCTCTTGGGCATGGAGTTCACCAGAGCTTCACAGGTTGCCACTGGAGTCCTCTTCCTCTCCTCCATGACGACATCACAGAGCTGGTGGATGTTAAAGACCTTGCGCTCCTCCGCCTTCCATTTGAGGATGCTTCTTTAGCAAGGAAGTGGTCATCTTAGAGGTGTTTGGGGGTCGTTAAGGTGGAATACTGCCCTGTGGCCCAGTCTCCGAAGGAAGGGGATCATGCTCTGCTTCAGTATGTCACAGTACATGTTGGCATTCATGGCTCCCTCAATGAACTGTAGCTCCCTAGTACCGGCAGCACTCATGAAGCCCCAGACCATGACACTCCCATCACTATGCTTGACTGTAGGGAAAATACATTTGTCTTTGTACTCCTCACCTGGTTGCTGCCACACCAGCTTGACACCATCTGAATCAAATAAGTTTACCTTGGTCTCATCGGTTCCAGTAATCTTTGTCCTTAGTTTGCTTGTCTTCAGAAAACTGTTTGCAGGCTTTCTTGTGCATAATCTTTAGAAGAGGCTTCCTTCTGGGATGACAGCCATGTAGACCAATTTGATGCAGTGTGCAGTGTATGGTCTGAGCACTGACAGGTTGACCCCCACTCATACGTCTATTTTCCAAAGACAACCTCTGGATATGATGCTGAGCCCATGCACTCAACCTCTTTAGTCGACCATGGCTATGCCTGTTCTGAGTGGAACCTGTCCTGTAAAACCACTGTATGGTCTTGGCCACAGTGCTGCAGCTCAGTTTCAAGGTCTTAGCTATCTTATAGCCTAGGTCATCTTTATGTAGAGCAACAATTCTTTCTTTCAGATCCTCAGAGAGTTTTTTGCCATGAAGTGCCATGTTGAACTTCCAGTGACCAGTATGAGAGAGCGAGAATGATAACACCAAATCTGACACACCTGAGACCTCGTAACACTAACGAGTCACATGACACCAGGGAGGGGAAATGGCTAATTGGCCCCAATTTGGACATTTTCACTTAATGCTGTACTCACTTTTGTTGCCAGTGGTTTAGACATTAATGGCCGTGTGTTGAGTTATTTTGAGGGGACAGCAAATTTACACTGTTATACAAGCTGTACACTCACTACTTTACATTGTAGCAAAGTGTCATTTCTTCAGTGTTGTCACATGAAAAGCTATAATAAAATATTTACAAAAATGTGAGGGGGTGTACTCACTTTTGTGAGATACTGTATAAAGTGCATTGGGGTGCAGTCCCTGTGATTATCAGAGGTGTTCTTTATATAAACTCACACACACACACTCAAGGGTTAAGGCCCGGTCATCAATATGATATAGATGGGAGTGTGTGTACATACACCCATTCCAACTGGAGGAAGCTCCTGTCAACTTCAGAAAGTATTCCAGATAGAATTACATATAATATGTAGTGGAGTGACCATCCTTAGATGTGTAATATGTAATCACAAACAATACATAGGAGGGGGAAACCACCGTGGTCATTAAATGTGATAATATATACTTGAAAACATATAAAATCACATTGACTGTGCAGTGGGGTAAAGCTACTGCCATCAGCAGATGTATATACAAACACAAGCACTAGGCCCAATTAAATGCTACACCAAGTATTTCGTCCATGGAATGCTGATTTATGCAATTTGCCAAATAATTGTTCAAGCAGAAGGGTTGCCCAGTGCATCAAATGTTAAAAAAAAATCCCAAAGTGTGACACATCACACAAAGTCATCCATGTACAAATTCTCAGTCAGGGCTGGACAAATCCCAGGAGCCAGGTAGCCAGAGCTGCTTATAAATTACAACCTGCACCCAACTTTTTCAGCCTTCCTCTAATTATTGTCAATAGAACTTGCTCTTAAAAACCTTGCTAAAAAACATTCCTAGATAAGATAGACTGGCTCCTGATATTAGTCTGTCGACCCCAAGAAATAGGCTCACCTTAAACGCTACAATCTGACAATAAGGCTTCATGCACACAGGACTTTAAAAAAAAAATGTCCAAAAATTGCCAGTAGCTAATCAGGGATATTTTCAGCTTTTCCAGCGTTATATTACCGCCGTTTTTTCACATTTAATGGGTCTGCGTTTTTTTGGGTTTTTTTCCAATTGGTCTAAATTCTAAAACATCCAAAAACTTTGAGGATCAACATTTTTGAGCGTTTTTGGGCGTTTGAACATTTTTACAGCTGAAAAACGTCCAAAAGAACCCTCTGGTCTTGGGTTTTATTTACAGCTCAAAACAGCTGATAACAGCCTATGTGTGCATGAACACATAGGATAACATGATGGAGAGTTTATTGACTGTAGAAAAAAACATCTGCAGCTGAAAACAGATGCTGTAAAACACCCAAGAAATGTCCTGTGTGCATGAGGCCTAAACCTTTAGTATAACCAACTTTAGATCTACCAAATGTATGTAATATGAGGACCTAAACCACCCAACAAACCTGTATCCAATGCCCTTGCACTAAATACTTGTTGGTAATGTGCAGTGAGCTATAAGCAGATCAGCAGCGTAACAAGGTGAAGCTCCTGTCATCAGATATACAGTACAACATCACTGATCGAGATGAGCTTGGGCATGCTCCAAACCCATCTCTAGTCGAACTCCGAACTTGTGCTCATTTTTTTTTTTTTTACTTCAGTAAACTGAGGGCCAGGTTATTCCTCACCCCGAGGTTACATAAACAAAGAGGTAAAGCTGTGGGGCTGGAGAAAGAAAAAAAAAAAAATGTGGGGTTTAGCTAGAGATTAGTGAAGGGAACCCCTGTCGTCATCAGATATGTATATAATTTACAATCACAAATGAAGGCCCTGTCATTCAAATTATCCTGGTTGTAAACACAGTGTATTCCGATGGGAGCTCCCGTCATCTTCACATGCTATACTAGATGGGATCGCCAACAGTGTAGTGGGGGGGGAAGCCCTCGCCATCATCACATATTATTCTAAATGGCCCTGTTCACACAGGTGTACTTAAAGCGAAGCTCCACCCAAAAACGTCCTGTCCCCCATTAAGGCCTCCTCCTCCCCAACTCCTGTTTGTGAATCAGCGCTTTTGACAAGTACCCGCTCTCACTTCCGTTCCAGTAGCCTTAGGCGATCGGAAGTTCTCCTACCCATCATGTGTCCCAGAAGACTTCAGGACCAGTCACAGAGCGCAGCGCCACTCCCACATGTGCAGTGGGCACCCGGCTGTGAAGCGAAAACACAGGGTGAAAATGGCAGGGTGAAAACGGCAGGGGTGGTGTGGTGCAAATCTTAAATGGTGCTGGCACCTTTTTTGTGCATTTCTTGCGCAGAGGGCAGCACAATTAAATGAATGGGCTGCCCAGAACCCATGGCAAATCTGAAAAAAATGCGTGTGCGTGCTCAGTCGCAGCTCTGTGGTGTGAACAAAGTCTTAAGTACACTTGTGTGAATGAGGCCTACATAGAAATAACAAACCCAATGGAGTGGGATGAAGTTCCTATCATGATTTATCATACTACGATTACACACACAGCAGATGGGTAATCCCTCATCATAACCAGACATCATTATATATAAATGATAGTGAAAAGTGTGATGGGGTACACCCGTCATCAGATAATATTTTACATACAATAAAATCACACAAACTATGTAATGGGATGCGCCTCTATCATCCTCAGATATTAATATTTTATATGTGATGGGATAGGAGCTCCTAAAAATGAAACAATGTTCATACACACAGTGTTAGGCTCCATCCACACCTGTGTAATGTGTCACTTTTTTTAGTACCTTTCATAGGGCCCTTTCACACTGGGACTGGCGGGCGGTAAATCCCCGCTAGTTTCAGCTGGGATTTAGCACTGTTATAGCGGCGCTACGGCGCCGCTATGCAGGCAGGTGTTCGGCACTTTTAACCCCCCACAAGGTGTTAAAAACGGGGTTAAAAGTGCCGGCGCGCCGCGCTACCGGGGCGGTGTGCAGCCGCTTCTGAAGCGCTGCCCATTGTTTTCAATGGGCAGGGGCGGTGGATCAACGCTCACCGCACCGCCCCAAAGATGCTGCTTGAAGGACTTTTTGTAACGTCCTGCAAGTGCACCGCCCCAGTGTGAAAGCACTCCGGCTTTCACATTGGGGTGGGTGGGGAGGGATTCTCTAGGCGCTATTTTTAGCTAAATAGCGCCTGTAAAGCACCTCAGTGTGAAAGGGGTCTTAGAGTGTTTGTTGTGCGACATTCAAGTGAACAGACTGCCCTACATGTGCCAAAGTAGTTCATGCACATTTTTATCTGGTACTGAGGCAAGCGCATTTTGCTTTCCGCGTCATATTGCGGAACTGCTACCCACGTTTGGGGTGCCGTTAAACGGCACCACAAGCATGCTGCGCCACGTTTCCGACCTGCGTTTTTGCCTGCGCTCCTGGAATGCTTAGGTGTGAATGTGGCCTTATGGAGTAATCCCCTGTCATCACCAGATAAACAATTGTCTCACCAGTGGGACAGGGTAATGCTCTTTCCTCATCATCAGAGATTATATCAGATATTATATTGCACACAGTGTGATGTCATAGGAGCCCCCTATGCTCAGGTATAATACAATTTCTATAATGACATATATGCAGGGAGATGGGGTCCCTGTCATCATCACTTTTTAAATATGTACAGTATCCCACAAAAGTGAGTACACCCCTCACATTTGTGTAAATATTTTATCCTATCTTTTCATGTGACAACACTGAAGAAATGACACTTTGCTACAATGTTAAGTAGTGAGTGTACAGCTTGTATAACAGGGTACATTTGCTGTCCCCTCAAAATAACTCAACACAAAGCCATTAATGTCTAAACCACTGGCAACAAAAGTGAGTACACCCCTAAGTGAAAATGTCCAAATTGGGCCCAAAGTGTCAATATTTTGTGTGGCCACCATTATTTTCCAGCACTGCCTTAACCCTCTTGGGCATGAAGTTCACCAGAGCTTCACAGGTTGCCACTGGAGTCCTCTTCCACTCCACCATGATGACATCATAGAGCCGGTGGATGTTCGAGACCTTGGGCTCCTCCACCTTCTGTTTGAGGATGCCCCACAGATGCTCAATAGGGTTTAGGTCTGGAGACATGCTTGGCCAGTCCATCACCTTTACCCTCAGCTTCTTTAGCAAGGCAGTGGTCATCTTGGAGGTGTTTGGGGTCATTATGTTAGAATACTGCCCTGTGGCCCAGTCTCCGAAGGGAGGGGATCATGCTCTGTTTCAGTATGTCACAGTACATGTTGGCATTCATTTTTCCCTCAATGAATTGTAGCTCCCCAGTGCCGGCAGCACTCATGCAGCCCCAGACCATGACACTCCCACTACCATGCTTGACTGTAGGCGAGACGCACTTGTCTTTGTACTCCTCGCCTGGTTGCTGCCACACATGCTTGACACCATCTGAACCAGATAAGTTTATCTTGGTCTCATCAGACCACAGGACATGGTTCCAGTAATCCATGTCCTGATTGTCTTCAGCAAACTGTTTGCGGGCTTTCTTGTGCATCATCGACAGCCATGCAGACCAATTTGATGAAGTGTGCAGTGTATAGTCTGAGCACTGACAGGCTGACCCCCCACCCCTTCAACCTCTGCAGCAATATTGGCAGCACTCATACGTCTATTTCCCAAAGACAACCTCTGGATATGACATGGAGTATGTGCACTCAACTTCTTTGGTCGACCATGGGGAGGCCTGTTCTGAGTGAAACCTGTCCTGTTAAACTGATGTATGGTCTTGGCCACCGTGCTACAGCTCAGTTTCAGGGTCTTGGCAATCTTCTTATAGCCTAGGCCATCTTTATGTAAAGCAACAATTCTTTATTTCAGATCCTCAGAGAGTTCTTTGCCATGAGGTGCCATGTTGAACTTCCGGTGACCAGTATGAGAGAGAGAGCGATAACACCAAATTTAACACACCTGTTCCCCATTCACACCTGAGACCTTGTAACACCAATGAGTCATGTGACACTAGGGAGGGAAAGTGGCTAATTGGGCCTAATGTGGACATTTTCACTTAGGGGTGTACTCACTTTTGTTGCCAGCGGTTTAGACATTAATGCCTGTATGTGGAGTTATTTTGAGGGGACAGAAAATTTACACTGTTACACATGCTGTACATTCTCTACTTTACATTGTAGCAAAGTGTCATTTCTTCAGTGTTGTCACATGAAAAGATATAATAAAATATTTACAAAAATGTGAGGGGTGTACTCACTTTTGTGAGATACTGTAACTATATCACACACAGGCATTATAATGGCATAGAAGTCCCCTATGCCCAGGTGGAATGCAATCTCTGTATTGACAGGTGAGCAGCGAGATGGGGCCCCGTCATCATCACTTTTTATATATATATATATATATATATATATATATATATATATATATTTTAATGATCATACACATAGTGTTAAGGCTCCATTCACACCTGTGCAATGCGTCACTTTTTTTAGCGCCTTTCTTGGTGCGTTGGTCGTGCAATGGCATAGGGCAGCCCATTCACTTAAACGGACTGCCCTACGTGTGCCAAAGTAGCTCATGCACCTATTTATCTGGCACTGAACCAAGCACGTTTTGCTTTCCACATTTTGTTACGGGACTGCTACCTGCGTTTGGGGTGCCATCAAGAAATAATGGCACCACAAGTGCATGGCATCTCCAACCCATGTTTCTCCCTGTGTTCCTGGAACGCTAAGGCTTAAAGCGGAGTTCCACCCAATAAAAAGTGTAGCTGCTGCCTTTTAATAAATGGCTACTCACCTGTCTCACAATCCAACGATGCGACCACCCAATGCATCAGTCCTCTCCCCCTCCCCTCTGCGGTGCCGACATAGCAAGTGTGGGTGCCCAGCCGTGCTGTGAATGGCCAGGCAATCTTCTGGGACCTGTGACGTGCCCCAGTGGATTGCCGGGAAGGGGGGGGGGGGGGGAAAGAGGTGAACTTCCTTCAGGTTCTGCGGCGCCAGGAGAGGAAGTGGGAGCTGGGCCCCTGTGCAAAACAGGGTCCCCGACACCCCCTAAAATATATGGCATGCCAATTGTGGCATATCAGGGGGTCACCTACACTAAAAGTGGAAGTTTCACTTTTGGGTGGAACTCCGCTTTAACGTATACAGATGCTTTTTTAACAGCTAGAAGCTGACGCTTGAAAAAAGGCCGTTTACCCGCGTTTTACATGGCACGTTTGTGTCTGAGCGTCTTTTTTTTCCCTTTTTTACACGAAAACGTCTGTAAACGAAACGCTGTTAAACGTGAGTTACCTCGTTTAGCAGCATTTATAAGCTGTTAGACCCCTTTCACCCCGGGGCACTTTACAGGTGCTATTTATCTAAAAATAGCACCTGTAAAGCACCTCAAAAGTCACTCCCCATCCACCCCAATGTGAAAGCCGGCGTGCTTTCACTCTGGGGTGGTGCACTTGCAGGACATTACAAAATGTCCTACAAGCCGCATCTTTGGAGCGGTGCAGTGAGCGGTGATATACCGCTTCTCCACCGCCCCTGCCCGTTGAAAACAATGGGGCAGCGCTTCCGAAGCGGTACGCCAGCACTTTCAACCCCCTTGTGGGGGGGTTAAAAAGCGCACTGCCACTGCCTCCGTATCGTCGATATTACAGCGGGGAATTACCGCTAACGCCCCCAGTGTGAAAGTGCCCTTACAGGGCATTTAGCGTTTCAAATGCCTCTGAACTTCCATCCTAACGCATTTTCTTGGGTTCCAGAAAGAAGCTTCTAAACTCAACTGCCTGGAAACGACTATAAACGACCCTGTGTACATGCACTGATAACATAGAGGAGAGTTCAGGGGCAGCAGTATAAATGAGGCCTTACCCCCTGTCATCACCAGTTATGATTTCATATAGAATTGTCTCACCAGTGTGAAAGTGAAATAATCCTCTGTCATCATCAGACTATATATATATATATATATATATATATATATATATATATATATATACACACACACATACACACACACACACACACACACACACACACACACACACACAGATAGATAGATAGATAGATAGATAGAGAAGATGTGGGGGTAATCCCCTGTCATCATGAGATATGATTCATCTAGAATAGCCTGAGTGTGATGTGGTCATCAGGTATAATTATTTGATATATAATGCCAATCACACCCAGTGTCATGCCCACCCATCCCCATACATATATACACACACACACATACACACATGGGGGGCATGACACCGGGTGTGATTGGCATTATACATATACACACACACACACATAGGGGTGAAGGTGTGCTGGGTGACACCACAGTGCAGTAAACTTACAAATTTCTTGGACTTCTCCCCTCCCTCTTCCTGGCTCTTCATCTTCTTCTTATCCTTGGTGCTCTTGGTAGGAGCCGGGGGTCCCCCTCCATAACCTCCTCCTCCGGCTGGCGGTTCCATGTCTCCCCCGAGGCCTGGCCAGGCAGAGAACGAAGGTGGTGGGGCGGTGTGGCCCTTCCCGCTCTGCTCCCTATGCGGAGCGCTGTGTGCTCTCTCTAGCTCCCCTCCGCTCCTCTTTCCTATGGCAGTCCGGGGCCCTCAGCTGTCCGGTACACGGGGCTGACCCCTACAACTCGCTTCCCCTGCACTACACGCTGCCCGGGCCTCATTAGCATAGACGCTGAATATTCATGAGCACGCGTGCAACAGGCGATCCCATTCACACGTGAGGGCGGAAGAAAGGGCAAAACTCCACTTTGAAATAAGTTGTTCCTCGGCACTTCCGGGTTCAGACCATACCAAGTGTAAACGGGGGAGGCATGCGATATCTCACACTTTAGCTAGCGGATGTGGAAGTTTGTTGAGCTCGTCGTCCTTAAAAATGGAGCTTCTTTTCAATAGTTGGAATGGAGCTGCTGTTCTTTCTTCAGGAGACATTCAGAATGTACCATTTCATCGCCAAAGCATTACACGTCAAGTGGGTGTGATTGGAGCTATACAAACGGCCACACTGCCCTCTGCTGGACATTTCTATATTAGGCTTACATTACGTTTTTTTATATATATAAGTGGGTGCTTGTGAAAGGCAGCTAACAAACACAAATGGTGGTACACAAACCTTAACAACAATATAAATAAATATTTTTTTTTAAATAACCCATTTAGTTTAAAATAGAAATGGAAGGAAAACACTTATGGGGCTGTGTCAAGTCTCAACATTGGAAGAGAGGCAGGCTGTTCCCCAAACACAGTCAGAAAAACTGACCACACTGGGATGGATGTGCACTCATGCCTAGTGTGGTCAGTTTGCTGTAGGAATGCAGGGGGACTGGCAGGATCACTAGATATTTCACACAAAGCACACAGGATACTTTCTAATACAAGTACATAGTACAGCAGTCCCATATCAGAAATATGAAATATTGGGGCAATATACACTTTAATGCTCTCCTTTTTAGTTTTATAATCTCAGGACTTTACTGATCTAATTAAAATGTATTTTCAACTACCAGTGGCTGGGCTGGGGGTGTATAAAATCCAAATATCACTTGTATACAATGTCCTAGAGATGTGGCAAGAGGACAAACACAGGTTACCACAGTTATAGCATTAGCACACATTCAAGATACGCATCACATATATTACACTGCCCAAATGCCTCCTCTGGTATTCAGTTTTATCACAAAGAGAGGTGATTGCAATGAAAAATGTGCAGAAGGCATATATATATATATATATATATATATATATATATATATATACTGGACTGGAGATCAAAATTAGAGAACAATTTATGAACATTTGATTTTTTCACAAATAATGTAATCTTCATTGCTCAACATTTGATGGCATTTTTGTTGTGGCTATACCATGCTAATAGAACAGTGTTTTTCAAAATAACCAAGGCACTTCAACAAAAAAAACTTTATTTTGTAGAAAACACAATGATCAAAACTAGAGAACAGCAATGACTCTAGCACGGAGAAAGATTACAACTAACATTTCTGAAGGTTACAACAAACGACAATTAGTAGGAAGTGTACAAGTCCTTGCTTTTAATGACTACAGCACATCTGCGGCCATAGAACATCACTAATCTCTCACACTGCTCTGGTGTGATTTTGTTCCGCTCTTCTTCCAGTCTCTTCCACAGTTCGGTGACCGTAGTGGGTTTCTTGGCCATAACTTTGTCGCCAGGGATTTTCCAGAGGTTTTCTATTGGGATTAGATCAGGACTCTGGGCTGGCCATTTCATTATTTCAATGTTTTGTAGCTTCAAGGAATTGCTTTACCCATTTTGCTGTGTGACAGGGGGCATTGTCGTTTATAAAAATTGCTGGCTGATTGGGTGATGAATGTAGGGAAGGAGCCGCATGTTGTTGAAGAAGGTTCTGATAAACATTTGCCTTCACTCTGTCATGTAGCTGTATAAGAGGCCCAATTCCTGCTGCCGAAAAAATCCCCCAAACCATGACACTTCCCCCCTCCACCTTTCACTGAGTTCTTTACTCACTTCGGGTTCAGTTTTTCCCCAGTCTGACGATGAACATAATATTTCCCATCGGACCCAAATAAATGAAACTTGCTTTCATTACTAAAGTGCACTTTGGACCAGTTCTCCTCGGTCCACACAACATGCTCCTCAGCAAAGGTTAGTCTAGCCTTTTGATTATTTCTGCTAATGAGAGGCTTGGTCACTGCAGAGTGGGCTTTCAGTCCAAATTCTCTTAAATGGCGAGACAATGTATGACGAGACAGATCCTTACTCTGTTCAGCACTGAACTGGCGAGCAATCACAGCTGCAGTGTTGAACCGATTGCCCATTGAGATTCTCTTCTTTATCCTGTCCTCTCTTGCACAGTCTTCCATGGATGACCAGCCTTCTTGGGGGACTTGAATGAGTTTGTGACGTTATAAAGATTCAATATTCTAGAAATCACAGATTTGGAACAACACACTTCTCTTCGCTATGCCTGAAAGCAGGAGCGTAACAATAGGGGTTGCGATTGCAACCGGGCCCCATGCTCCAGGGGGCTCATGTGCCTCCCTTGTACACCTGGATAGGAGGGATGGCGGGGGCGGCGTTTAGAGAAACCAATCTCCACCATTTTCCTCCTAAGGGAGGAGATTGGTTTCTCTATATGCCGCCCCTGCCACCACTCCTATCCAGTTTGCTTGTCTTCTGCTGTACCCAGAGTCCCTGTGTGCTTCCCCCCTCCTCTCTACTGCCAGCTGCTGTAGAAGACGTGTCATGATAGAGAGATGGCAACGAGTCAGAAAATTTGTCATTTACCGACTTATTCCTTTTCTGATTGGACTGAGTCAGTGATTGGTACCAATTGGTTCATTCATAAGTGAAGCATAGTAAACTCTTTTTAATATACTTCCACTTCTGAACAAATGGGAGGCTCAGTATTCAACTATTCCTGTCCATTCATTCTGTGCAGCTGAGGCTACACAGATGGAGATTGACGGCTGAGGTTTGCTTAGACTCCCGATATCTCATCAAAGCCCCCCAACAGAGCTCCTAAAAAAAAAATGTAAAAAATAATAAAAATAAAATTGTAAAAAATAAAATGAAATGGTAAAAAAATAATAACATTAAAATTAAAATTAAAAACTACTGACACCAGTGAAGGAACTATCAGGATTGCAAAGGTTGCAATTGCAATCGGACCCTGGCATTTCACCACCATTGGGAGGGCCGAAGATGGCAGTAAGGGGGTCTGCTGCAAAACTTATGAAAGGGTGCTGCTGCGGGACCATAAGTAAAGGGACACGCGATAGGAGTAAAGGGCCTCAGGATCAGCAAGAAGAGGGAAGGGCCCTGGCCACGGGGGCCCTTCATAATTCCTTGCACCGGGCCCTAGTTCTAGTTCTAGTTACACCTCTGCCTGAAAGGGTCATCCCTTTGGTCTTCATCTGGACAACTTGCTGTTGGAGGGTTTCAGTCACTTTAGAACCACTTTTGCAATGTCAGTGAAAACGGGAAAGTTAGGCTGCCAGTTAAATAGGGTTTGTCAGAAAACTAAAGAAATTAACACAAGGTGCCAGATTAACACCAATAACTTGGAGGTATCTGAAGTTTTTTTTTTCTGTGCTTCAAAATATATGTCACTCAAGAAATATGCTTAACAAAACTGCTTTTTAACTCTTGTTTAGATCATTTCAAAAAGGACCAAACAGTGACCAAGGAATTTAGGGAAAAAAACAAGTAAAGAGGCGCAAAAAAAAACAGAGTGACTCTATAGAACCCAATTAAAAGTCCATAAAATACTCCATAAAACATAGGATAAGGAAGTCCATACACTGAGGGCTGCCTCCACGTAAGAATAGAAGGCCGATTTCACCAAAGCTGAGAATAACAAGAAGAGGAGCCTCTAAGTGCAGAAGTTAAAAAACACTTTTATTAAACATAGAAATGGCAACTCACATGTGTGCAGAGTTTTACAAGCACATCTGTAGGAGAAACATCCCAGGGGCAGGTATGGGTAACACAATCCTCCATCCCTTAGTTAGTTACAACGCAGTCGGTTGAGCAGAAAAAGTGTCAGCTCTGGTTGGAGCTGCTATACTAACTATGCAAAGTTAGTACAGCGACAGCCATCTCCCCCGCTGAGCTGTTGTGCTCTGACAGGGGGAAAGTCTCTTCGCCAGGAAACTCCGATCAGCGATCTCCGCCATTGGCCGAGATCGCTGATTGGGAGTTGGTTGGCTGCTGGTTTTCCAGCATTCACGGCCGTCTTCTGTCAAACAGACTGACATACACACGGGCCAAATGTCGGAGGTCTTCCAACATTCAGCCTGTGTGTACCCGGCTTTATCTTGACAATCTCTAGAATTATTGCTTTCTCTCCGACGTTTGTGGCGATACCTCAGATGTGTGGTGCTATCACTGTTTACATATGTGCGCAGGACATAAGTGCGCGTTTGCATTTGTGTGTATGCGTAGGTGGGTGGGAGCACTTTTAAAACTTTTTTTTACTATTTTTATTTATTTTATTTAAATTTAATTTTTTTACACTTAATTTTTATTTATCGAATTGCTATCACAAGGGCGTTAAAAAGCTTTTAAAATGTTTTTCTTTAACATCAGATAATCTCAGATTGTAAGCTATAACAAGCCCTCTGACTCCTCCTGTATTGAATTGTATTGTAACTGTACTGTTTGCCCTAACAGTGTAAAGTGCTGCACAAACTGTTGGCGCTATATAAATCCTGTATAATATTAATAATTAATATTTCCCTTTTTTCTTTTCCATTTTCACAAAACTTACACACAATTCACGTTAACAAAACCCTTGTCTATAGTTTTGAAGTAGAACATTAGCCAGAAAATGAAGTCCTGCAAGATCATTTCAGGCTGGCCCCTTTTGCAAGTATAGCTATGTAAAACATTAAAATTTGTGCCTATACTGTTTAAAATCCAGTAATACACTGTCTCACCCTGATCTCAACATGCTTAGTTGCTCTCTATTTTTAGGCATTGCTGAGTTTGTAGAGGCCAATCTGCGGATAGCCTTAAAATGGAAAATTGTATCAAATACTTACCGTAATTTTTCTTTCCTGACGCCAACACATGGCAGCATACATATGATATAGCTCCGCCCCTATATCCACCCACAAGACCTGTTTAGCTCTATTAAAGTCTGACTGAGAGCTACCTCCCCCTTTCTCCGTATAAAGCACAAAGATCAGAGGGAGGGCGCGTATGCTGCCATGTATTGTCATCAGGAAAGGAAAATTACAGTAAGTATTTGATACAATGTTCCATTTTCCTGACGCCAACATGGTAGCATACATATGATAAATAATGAGCTTTTTAGAGGGAGGGTTTAACATTGCAAACTTAGTCTTTGACAATAGACATAGAAGCTTGGATAGTTTTCCTCCCAAACACTACTGTAGTAAGAGCTGCTGGATCCACCCTGTAGCATTTTAAGAATGTATGATGGGATGACCAACTAGCCGCTTTGCAGACTGTTTTCAGAGACACTCCTTCTGGAGTTGCCAAAGAAGAAGAGGACATTGCTGCGGTTGAGTGAGCTCTAACCACCTCCGGAGGATCCTTCCCGGCCGCTCTATACGCTCGGTGAATAGGTTTTTACTATCCAGGCCGAGATGGCTCTGGCTGAGGCATCTTTCCCTTTTCTGGTAGGCATGATGAAAAGACTGTCAGAACGTCTGAATGCAGAAGTAGCCCGGAGATAGGCTTTGAGGACTTTGGAATGTCCAACTCGAGCAAATCAGCATCTGATTCCACTGGGAAGGCGGGAAGCATTCATTCACTGGAGATGAAATATCGATGCCACTTTTGAGACAAACTGATCCAATTGTCTCAGCACAACCCTATCTGGGAAGAACATGGTATAAGGTTTGGCTGCCCCCAATGCTTAGAGTTCCGACACCCTTTCCCTGAAGTTATGGCTATTAGGAAAGCCAATTTTAAAGGTGATATCCCATAATGAACAGTCTTCCATTGGAGCACAAGGAGGGTTTGCTAGAAGACTACCACCAGCTCCCATTGAGGGAACCTATTTCTCTTGGGAGGACGTAGTCTAAGCACCGCTCTCATGAAGCTCTCCACCAGCAGGTTTGCTGCCCATTTCTATTGGGTAAAATCCTAGATGGCTATAATTTGCACCTTAAGTGAGCTTAGGCTGAGCCCCAAATCTAATCCGGATAGCAGGAAAGACAGGATTTGAGATACATTTGGGTCACTAGGGTCAAACTGACGTCTGGCTGCAAAGCTCATGAACCTATCCCATATTCTGGAGTAGATAGAGTTGGTTGACCTCTTTCTGGAACTCTGTAAAGTTCTAATAACCTCTGGAGAGCATCCTAACCCTTGTAACCCCTGCCTTTCATTCTCCAGGCCGCTAAGGCCAGTTGTGATGTTGCAGATGTAGGATTTCTGCCTGCGACAGGAGATGAGGAGTCACCGGCAAAGTGATCAGAGGGCACATGCTGAGATCCATTGCCAGAGAATACCATGGTCTGTGAGGCCAGTAGGGTAGTATTGCAATGACTGTCAGATTCTCAGTGCTTTCAGGAATTTCAGGATTAAAGAAATTGGTGAGAAGGTATAGGCCAGTTGCGCAACCCAAGGATAGGTCAGGGCGCCCGTCCCCTCTGCTAATGGATAAAGGCAGAGTGAGAGGAACAAGCTCACCTTGGTTGATGAGGCAAAGAGATCCAGTTGCGGACACACCCACTCATGGAGGATCTGCTTGAACACTTCTGGGTGCAGGGACCATTTGTTGGGATCCTTGAATTGTCTGGGTAGGTGATCCGCTTCCAAATTCTGACGGTTTGGAAGACACATGGCCCTCAGATATGGGAGATATTGTTGTACCAATGTCATGATCGGTTCTACTTCCCTCAAAAGGGATTGGCTGTGTGTGCGACACTGCTGCCATGTTGTCCAGACGGAACAGGATTGGGTGACCCTGTATGTGAGGCAACCAGGTGGCTAAAGCCATGAATGCTGCTTGCAGTTCCAGAATATTGGAAACTAGGCCCTGAATGGGAAATTCCCATCTGCCCTGGATCTTGTTGTTCGCAGGTGACGCTCCACGCTGCATTGGGGTCTGTGGTAACAGTGATCCAGGGCTGTGGCCCTAATGGACGATGCTGTACTAGAGTTTCTTGTCTTGTCCACCACCAGAGACTCTGGTGCATATGGCTGGTGATCCTGATTGGCTGGGCTTGATGCGCCTTCTACCACTGCATGAGGAAGTCCTGTTGGAAAACTCTGAGTTTCCAGTGAGCCCAGGGGATCATCAGGATACACGTAGCCATTGTCCCAAGAAGACTCATGCACTGGGATGCTGATAGCACTGGTGCAGCCAAGGCCTGTTGGAATCGCTCACTGATTTTGGGGAGTTTCTGAAGAAGCAAAGAAACTGTGCCCACTTGAGTAGCCCCCAGGTAGACCACACTCTGTAGGTTCCAGCTGGCTTTTTTTTTTTTTTTTTTTTGAAAGTTGATTATCCAGTCCAATGTCCATAAGGTGGACAACAGGTGCTCCCTCTGTCTCAAGAGGTCTTGATCCTGGGCCAGGAGGATGATGTCATCCAAGAAATGATGGACTTTCTCCCTCAGTGGGACTTTCTCCCTCAGTGGGGCCAAGACTGCCATCAGAACCTTGGTAAAAGTTCAAGGAGAAGTAGATAGGCCAAAGGGGAAGCAGACAAATTGGTAAGGCTTGCCCCCAAGGCAAACCTGAGGAACTGTTGGTATGACTGAAGAATCGGGACATGCAGGTAGGCATCTTCTCAGTCCACCAAAATCATTCAGCCTCTTGGTTGAATTACCTGGAATATGGTATGGAGAGACTCCATCTTGAATCTCTCTACCTGGATAAATTGGTTCAGATCCTTGAGGTTGATCACTGGTCTGAAGCCCTCTGTTTATTTTTTTCTTTCGACCAGGAAGAGTGGCGAGTAAAAGCCTGTAAACCTTTGACAGGCCGAGACTGATATGATTGCCCCTTGAAGCAACATAATGTTGATGTACTCCTGAAGAGCGGCTAAATTCAGGTGTGACTGGGTCGTCTTGGTGGGGGTGAAGGAGTATTCTAGAGGCTGTTGTTTGAACAGCCAATAATGGCCTTGCGCCACTGTAGACTGAACCCACCGAACTTGGCAGTGGGCTTGCCAGACCTGGGCAAATTTAAGCAACCTGGCTCTGCCCGACTCCCCCTGGGAGGGTCTGGCATCTAAAGGGCTTCTGGGTATCTGGAGTCCTTGGCTGGGCAAAAACCTCAGAAATCCCAGTACCTGCTTGGCGCCTCTCTGATTGGTGGCGCCTGGATCTCCGATCTTGGGGAAGAAGGCCTGATTTTCCCCCTGTAACCCTGGAGCTAGCAGTCTCCAGCTTTTGGCCGGACAGCGCCTTCCCATCAAAAGGCAGCATGCAGCAGTTCTGCTTTGAGGATGGGTCAGCCGCCCAAGGCTTGAGCCACAAAGCTCGTTTTGGCTGACTGAGCCATGCATAGCTCTGGAAGACCATCGAATGATGGCTATAGCTGTCTCTCCCACAAAGTCCGCTGAGAGTTTTATCTCTTCAAGTGCCTTGATGATTTGACCCTTAGGCAGCTGGTTTTAAATCGCATATTCCAGGTTATGCGTCTACACTCGCATAGCATTTGCTATGAATGTCCAAGCTACTGCGGGCTTACAAGCCCCTCCTGCCGTGAGGTAGAACTTTCTCAAGTACACGTCAATGCGTCTACCTAAGACATCACGAAAAGAGGAAGAGTCTTCCATTGGTAGTGTCACATTCTAGGCCAGTCTAGTAACTGCCACATCCACCATCAGTGGGTTAGATAAAAGGTGCCGCCTCATCCGTGAGTGGATAACATTTCTGAGACAACTTGGTTGATGCCTCATGCCATCCCGCACTCTTGGACTCCCTGTCCGCTCTACCAGGGGTCCCTGAATCGGGTGCGCAAGAGTGGTTGTTCCCTGCACAAGCCAGACTCCACCACCAGGATTGTGACACTCTCTAAATAACTGAGAGATTCTTCATATATGTCTCACAATTCCATTTACTATTAAATCATTATTACAATCTCAAAGTGTAATCTATCCTTTCACCCCTGTTTATATCTGTGATGACCCCGTACATTCCATCCATTCATTTCCATTAACTTTATTCCCTCAACTGCTAGTGTACTTCCCTTTTTATAACTCCCCTAACTAGAACTCTAATTGTGGTGCAGAGACACCTGCTATGTCCAGCCAATTGATCCATAATTTTGTAAATATGTCTGGACATCACCTATGTTGATGAACCATGTATTCTTTTTGTAAGACTTTGTTTACTGTTTTTACCCATGGAAAGTGGGTTGTGGGAGCCGTTGAGATTGATTTCTGCGCTATCAACTTGCTTGCTATAAACAATAGACAAAGGATCGCCATATAAATCTGAGGAGTATATACCTCTCCGTCCAGCCACCCTAATACACATATCTTAGGTTTCATAGGGATATTAACTCTGAGCACATAATATCTAATACACGAGTCAAGTATCTAACTAACTTTGGACATCTCCACATCATGTGCACCAGTGTCCCAAAATCCCTTTCATAGCATGGGCATAGAAGAGTTTCCCTCTTATGCCGCTTAAAACATTTCTGGGAGTATAGTATGCACAGTGTATAATGAACAGTTGGGTAAGTCTCTGAGATGCAGAAAGAGATACTGTCCCTGTTCTACGTTATAAAGAACAACAGACCACTCCTCATCATTAAGAGGGCCGATGTCCATTTGCCAGTGCGATCTGCACCTTAAGGAATTTTATGTTTACCTTTTTCAAATGTTGACCCTGATATTGCAGAATGTACACAAGGCCTCGTACTGACCAATAAATAAATTCCTGCAATTTTAATAGCTCGGGAAAGTTGAAGTTCTGAAGATTTTGGATGTAATCAGTATACTCCTTATACTGACAGTGATCTTTAATCCTGTTCCAAATCCTGTTCTATTATGGCTAAAGTGGGAAACTGCCTGGTTAGTCTGAATTCAACCCCCTCTAGACAGTCTACCAATTTTTCACCTGAAAATAACAGACAATATTTTCCTAATCAGATCAACCCTCACATCTTCTTCCCAATTCGTTAAATGCTGGAACTGTGCCAGCCTACCATTTTCCTTAACTTCCCTCAATGTTCCTAGTTTCATGCATGTTATACTCTTCTTCCCAATAAGCATATGGATTATGGCGTCCAGCCATTAAAAAAGGGACATGGGAAGCCACACCGGAGAATTATGTAAAACGTAGAACAATTGAGGCATCCATATTATTTTAATAAGATTTACTCCTCCCTACTGTTGTAAGCGGTCATTTAAACCAATTTATGGATTTCTTTTTAAATTGAATGAACAGCGGAATTTTTTTAAAAAAAATCTGTGTACCTAGAGATATACCGATGTATAGCTATCCCCAAGTATACAAATGTTTCTACCACTTTAATCTGAGAAGCAATTGGCTACAAGGGGTCTCTGAGAGCATCAATCGGCAGGAGAACAGACGTATTCCAATTTATATTCAAGCCTGAATAGGATCCAAAAGAATAATTAAGACACATCAGGCATTCTATAGATGGAGATGTATCACCCAGAAATAACAAAGCATCATCTGCATATAATGCCAATTTCTCCTTCATCTTGCCTCTCTGAAATCCCACTATTCAAGAATTACCCTGAAAAGCTGTGGCCAATGGCTCCAAAGCCAAAGCAAATAATAGGTGAGAAAGCGGGCATCCCTGCATAGTAACTCTACTTAGCCTAAATGGGGCAGATAAAGTGTTATTAATTGTAGGACGATCTGTTAGGGTTTGATATAACAACTTAACCCATGTAATAAATTCCTCTCTCTACACACCCCTGTTAAAATGTCAGGTTTCTGTGATGTAAAAAAAGAGCTGGGTTTACACACTCCCGGCAACAGAAAGACGTTTCTGCCATTAAGTTCAATGCAGCTGTTTTCCCTAGTGCCAGTTTAATAATCTGTGACTCGAACAATGA
Organism: Glandirana rugosa; assembly: GCA_018402905.1. Lineage (NCBI taxonomy): Eukaryota > Metazoa > Chordata > Amphibia > Anura > Ranidae > Glandirana > Glandirana rugosa. Next base: position 672,797 of record BLSH010307272.1, read on the forward strand.
AAGGAGAGATGCACTCTGGGGGTTGTAGTTTATTTGTGAGGATTTGCCCCCTGGCTGTCCTGGGAGAGAAATACCATACCAACAGGCTGTGGAGCTAAGGAGGGTTTCTGGGAGAAGAGGTGCCTCGTGGGAGACTATTTAAGCAGAGGCTTTGGGCCTAACATGCTCTCTCTGGACCGGCGCGGATCTGTAAGCAAGGAAATCTGTTGCTGAAAGTGGCGGAATCGCAGCCTGCTTTCACTGATTAACTCAGATACCCTGCAGGACTTCAGCGAGCAGCCTGAGTGACCTGCCCTGCAGCAAGCAGGGCCTGTTCCTGATCCATACACCCCGCATGGGTGATAGATCTGGGAGAGCCACGGTGAGAGGCGGTGGTGGTCGACCATAGGAGCCAGAGACCGGAGTGATCATCATCTCCATCCTTATCATCATCCTCAGCAGTGGATACATCATCTGCATCCTCTGTTCCTGTGTGGTGAGTAGGTGAAAGCCCATCCTAACAGACACTGTGCACAGATAACCTGATTCTTCATATCTGTTAGCATATCTACCAGTAGGAGAGGCCTAAACAATAACTTTGGGAATAGAAGCGGAGTACAAGAATTCATACTTTATATTGGGTTGTTGCCATTTGTAGTTCCACAGATTAAAGTCAGTGATCACTGTGATTTCATTGCTCTTTATACAATTATATTACACTTCCTTGGAATTTACTTGGTTACATCAGCCTTTGTTTGGTAAATACCATTTAATTTACAAAAGCTAGCTGAAGATCAACTGAACTGTCAAGCAAGGAACATTGAACTACAACTACTCTTCATTCTCTTCCCCACTTAGTGAGCCTATACTACTTTGCCAGACTTTGTTATAAAGCTGCATTCACCAAAGAACTCTCTCCCTTAGAACAGGTTGAATATTGCCGCATGTACTATTCTGGTGTTGTACCCGTTTATGTATTGTTTGCTGGTGTTATACTTGTTTATCTACCATTTGCTGGTGTCATGTGAGTGAGCAGCAGAGAGTGGTCTGACACTTCAGGAGTCATTCCCCTGCTCTCCTGTGCCCCACTCCCGTGCACAGTATATTGAAAAATATAAATACATTGGTTGAATCTACAGAGTCATAATTAACATACCATACCATTTACTTTTGTGTAACACTTATCCAGTTATGAGAATTATTTGATGTACTTAGCTTTACCATGTTGAGTCAAAGTTATTCACACTTTTGATTTATCTCAATCTTGTGTATTCCATTACTGTGTCTTTACTTAAAGGGGAACTAACACTATGAGTAAACCCAGTGTGTCAGAGGTCTCACAGAGTCAGGGAAAACAGAGGGGGACTGACTTATCTTGCGACCCTCAAGAGGACAGCGCTACAATTGAGACAAAGATAAATAATTTCAGAACTTTTTCCACCTTTAATGTGACCTATAAACTGTACACCTCAGTTGAACATCAAACTGAAATCTTTTAGGTGGAGGGAAGTAAAAATAAAAAAAACTAAAATAATATGGTTGCATAAGTGTGCACACCCTTAAACTAATACTTTGTTGAAGCACTTTTTGATTTTATTACAGCACTCAGTCTTTTTGAGTATGAGTCTATCAGAATGGCACATCTTGACTTGGCAATATTTGCCCACTCTTCTTTGCAAAAACACTCCAAATCTGTCAGATTGCTAGGGCATCTCCTGTGCACAGCCGTCTTCAGATCACCCCACAGATTTTCAATCGGATTCAGGCCTGGGCCATTCCAAAACTTTAATCTTCTTCTGATGAAGCCATTCCTTTGTTAATTTGGATGTATGCCTTGCCATGCTGAAAGGTGAAGTTCCTCTTCATGTTCAGCATTTTAGCAGAAGCCTGAAGGTTTTGAGCCAATATTGACTGGTATTTGAAACTGTACATAATTCCCTCTACCTTGACTAGTTGTTCGAGCTGTCAAAACAGGGTCCCAGCTGCCCCCCCCAAAAAAATGACATGCCAATTGTGGCATGTCAGGGGGTCACCTCCCCTTAAAGCGGAAGTTCAACTTTTGGGTGGAACTCTGCTTTAATGCTGACCAAAGCTACATCCCCAGTTATAAGAGGATGTGCACACTTATGCAACCACATTATTTTAGTTTTTAATTTTTACTTCCCCACCCTAAAAAGATTTCAGTTTGTTTTTCAATTTAGTTGTACAGTTTATAGGTTACAATAAAGGTGGAAAAAGTTCTGAAATGATTTATCTTTGTCTCATGTATTAACACCACAGAAACATGATATTTTAACAGGGGGGTGTAGACTTTTTATATCCACTGTAGCTCTATTACCAACATCACTGGGTGGGATCTGAAGGTTAAGATATAACCTGTTTATATCAACTGCTGTTGACCTATTGTGGGTAAATCCGATGTACAAGTTTTACTAAAACTTTAGACAGATGAGTGGCCAACAGCTTATCCAGGCTTTTAAGATCCCTTGCCAACAGGGAGATTGGTCTGTAAGAATATGCTACCATCGGTTCCTTCTGTTTTCAATAACCCCACAATAATTGCTTCATACATAACTTGAGGGAGTCTGCCCTGACCTTTAGCTTCCATCATTATAGATAATAACGGAAGTATATATCACCAAAGGTTTTATACATTTCAATGGGCAATCCATCACTCCCAGGAGCTTTTGCATTAGGGAAGGTCACAACTGCTACCTGCAATTCTTCCAAAGTAATGGGTGCATTCAGAAACCTTCTGTTTGCCTCCCCTGGCTCAGGCAAGGTAACCGTATTTAGGAAATTATGAAGATCCTGTTCCCCATATGAAACTTTAGCAGCATAAAGATCTTCATAAAACATTCTGAGTTTTTGTATAAGTGAAGGAGTATCTGTAGCAATACTATCTGTGTGGAGCCGCAAAGCAGGTATGTGGGCAGGTGGTGTGATAGCTTTGGCCAGTGACAGGGGGCTCTTTATGGGGACATCAGGGGTCTATTAAACCCCCAATGTCTTCCCTAGCCTCCGAAGCAGCTGATCAAGCACAGATAATGCTCGATCCGCTGCTTTCCTGGCTCTAAAAGCCAGGGAATAACAGCCTTGAAACGAGAAGTAACAAAATCATTGTCATTTCCGGTTTCATTAGTCGCAGAGCAGATAGGGGAATGTTGCTCCATCTCCTGTGTGTGAATGGATCCTAGTCTTTTACCATGGTCCCGGGCTCCCCAGAGGAATGGGGAGCCTGGAAACACAGCAGATGACGGAGGGAGGAGGGGCAGCTCTTCTCAGTCCTGTAAAGTGATCACTTTTATAAGACAGCGTGATATGGCTATAAAAACTTGTATTAAGATCATGGCTGCAGCTATGATTTTGTGATAATCATTTGCTGACAAGACGTTCTATATATACAAGGAGGTCAGCAAATGGTTAAAGATCCAATCACGATGAAGAATGTGCAACTTTTTTTTCAGGGGTTTTAATAATTCAATTTCTCTATCCAAAAATAAAATTAAAAAAAAAAAAAAAGGCTTGGGCTTTTGATATTCTTTAACTTCCAATCTGGGGAGTGCGTTTTCAAATAAGTAACTAAATTTCAAATAAAGTAGCTGAAATACTGCAAATAAACTCAAATACTGGATGCACTTCACATATTGTAAAGGCTCTTATAAAGTTTGGATAAATTAAACTCTGCCCAGTTCAAAATTTCTACATTATATCTACCCATAATATATCCATTTTATTAACATGCTTCAGAATAAAGAAACAAAGCAGAGTTGGTAGCGGTCTGTTAGCACACTGTTTATACAGACATCAGTGCAACAACCATTCTCATTAGCTATGATTAGTAGTTCTGCCACTAGGCAGTAGTGTTATTCCTAATTGAATGTTCTTCTTACTGGAGTTAGATGGTTATGATGCAATTTCTTGTCTCTGCATTCCTGTTACTTACAGTACATAGCGTTTTGTGTTTAGTTGTATGCAGTACAATATGAGGCAGTGGGGGCTGCAACATTTATATTAAATGTTGTTTTTATTAATTTTTTTAAATAACAAAAGACAGAAATATAAGTTGTCAGTACAAACATTTGGCTGTGGTTTCATATTTGCAGTCAACTGTGTATGTCTTTCCATCTCAGTATTCGTTACAGTAAAATACATCTTGCGGCACAAGGACAATGTAGATGATTTCACATACAAGAGTACTTGTGATATTGCTAGTTAAAATTTGTTATTAAAATGATGATATTGTAACACAAGAGAGGTAGCAAAAAGGGAGCAGATAAATATAGAGAAAACAACATCTAGTCAGAGACTAGATCTTGTTTAGGGAATACTAGTATTCTAGGTTATTACAGGTAGGCAGGGGTGGAGGCATTTAAAGGGCATTTAAAAGTGAACATTATATAATATGAACTTCTACTTAAAATCTCATAGCTGTATATCTGCAGTGTGAGAACATCTAAGGCTCTGTCTTGAGTGCTGGTTCCACAAGATTTGGAGTCCAATTTAGTGATGTGTTGCTCACTGTGTTCTTCTTGCTGGAGAGGAAGCTGTACATGAGGACTTGCAGTGTATGCATTTCCATGCTTTCTGAACCTCTATTGCTGCTTAAAAATTCCTCCATCAGTAATCAGCCTCTACCAAAACACAAAGACACAGTGCAAAATAAGGCGAAGTAAGTCAGTAATGGGGAACGATCAGTTGCATGGAGACCACAAGCAATACTAGTGACTAGTTCTTTGCTAACTACATGCCCTTATGGGCACAGCTTCTACATAACAAGTCCTATTTAGCAGACTAGGAATTTACCCAACCCAATTTTATCTGCCCTTTCTTCAGCACAGAAAAACAATGCAAACTGGTTTACATTTGGCATGGCTATTTCCCTCTGCTGTGTTTTTATGATCTTTTTGTTTATCAGTTTCCCATACAGTGCCTTGAAAAAGTATCCATACCCCTTGAAATTTTCCACATGTTGATATGTTACAACCAAAAAAATGTAAATGTATTTTATTGGGATTTTATGTAATAGACCAACACAAAGTGGCACATAATTGGGAAGTGGAAGGAAAATGATAAATGGCTTTCAAAGGTTTTTATAAATAAATATTTGTGTAGCGTGCATTTGTATTCAGCCCCCTTTACTTTGATACCCCTAACTAAAATCTAGTGGAGCCAATTGTCTTCAAAAGTCACCTAAATTGGAAAACAGAGTCCACCTGTGTGTAATTTAATCTCAGTATACATACAGTTGTTTTGTGAAGCCCTCAGAGACTTCTTGGAGAACCGTAGTGAACAAAAAGCATAATGAAGGCCAAGGAACACACCAGACAGGTCAGGGATAAAGTTGTGAAGTTTAAAGCAGGGTTAGGTTCTAAAAAAAATATCCCATACTTTGAACATCTCATGGAGCACTGTTCAACTCATTATCCAAAAATGCAAAGAGTACAGCACAACTGCAAGCCTACCAAGACATGGCCGTCTACCTAAAAATGAACAGGCCGGGCAAGGAGAGCATTAATCAGAGAAGCAGCCAAGAGGCCCATAGTAACTGGAGGAGCTGCAGAGATACACAGCTCAGGTAGGAGAATCTGTCCACAGGACAACTATTAGTCGTGCACTCCACAAATCTGGCCTTTATGGAAGAGTGGTAAGAAGAAAGCCATAAGAAGCCCCATTTGCAGTTTGCGAGAAGCCATGTGGGGGACACAGCAAACATGTGGTGCTCTGGTCAGATGAGACCAACATTAAACTTTTTGGCCTAAAAGCAAGATGCTATGTGTTGGCGGAAAACTAACACTGCACACCACCCTGAACACACCATCCCCACCATGAAACACGGTGGTGGCAGCATCATGATGGGATACTTTTCTTCAGCAGGGACAGGGAAGCTGTTCAGAGTTGATGGGAAGATGGATGGAGCCAAATACAAGGCAATCTTAGAAGAAAACATGTTAGAGTCTGCACAAGACTTGAGACTGGGGCGAAGGTTCACCTTCCAACAGGAGAACAACCCTAAACATACAGCCAGAGCTACAATGAAATGGTTTAGATCAAAGCATATTCATGTGTTAGAATGGCCCAGTCAAAGTCAAGACCTAAATTCAATTGAGAATATGTGGCAAACTTGAAAGTTGCTCTTCACAGATGCTCTCCATCCAATCTGACAAAGCTTGAGCTATTTTGCAAAGAAGAATGGGCAAAATTTTCACTCTAGAGGTGCAAAGCTGGTAGAGACATCCCCAAAAAGACTTGCAGCTGTAATTGCAGTGAAAGGTAGTTCTATAAAGTATTGACTCAGGGAGGTTGAACTGATCACATATTTACTTGTAATACATTTTGAAAACCATTTATCACTTTCCTTCCACTTCACAATTACGTGCCACTTTGTGTTGTTCTATTACATAAAATCCCAATAAAATACATTTACATTTTTGGTTGTAACATGACAAAATGTAGAAAATTTCAAGAGGTATGAATACTTTTCCAAGACACTGTAAAGGATACTTGTAAAGGTTACAGAAAATAGAAAAATTAAGCAATTACAGTTTTTTGCGTAAGTCTTTAAAATGGGCCCTTTGTTGCTGCTCTTTAATGACATCACTAGTCTTTAGACACGGGACACACAGGCTGCATTTCTTAGGATTAATTGGCTACATACATCACTACTGTATATAAGGCTATATCATACTTTTCTAGATGTCGAAAACTTTAATGGATGAGAAAAATGTTTCAGGATCACTCCTTAGTCATGAATTTCTCAATGTTCTTCAGCGTACAGCTACAACATTACTGAGTGTTATATTTATTTCTTCCTCCTGCAAATACATGAAACAGAAAAATAGCTAGTATCAGTACAGTATACCTATAACAAGATATTCTGTAATAAAATATCAGCTCAGCTTTAGAACACTCAGCTGCACATATATATTAAGTAATTTTTGGAATGCATTGTAAGCATCAAAAGCAAAGGCAATCCGTTTTATAAATTCAAACTAGGAACTACACTTTGGCTAGCTCCCTCCTACCTCCCTAATGGTCAGCGAACCTGCCCATCACATTTAGCAGCCTATAAGTAGGGCGTAAGGCTTTGCCAAAGCACTATCTTCCTAGCTGGTTTGTATAATACAGCTTACAGGGTGCTCTTGATTATCGATTATATGTTAAGACACCTGAGGATGAAAGTCTAACTCTCACTTGATTATAATAAATCAAACAACAGTTTTGCTTTAAAATAACTGTCACATGCACATTTACATCAAGATAAATCTGTAGATGAATAGTAAGCTCCTTTTAATGTCATATCTTATATTTAGCATTTATAAACACCAAACAGATGCAGCAAAAGAAAAATTGAACTTTTGAGCACAGGGGGAAATGTGTTTACTATCAATGTACCTGACTTAGTTATATGCAAATACAACTTAAAAAAGATTATAACTTCATATTTGATAGGCTGCGGCAGTAAAATAGGGACATTAGGCATGTAAATCAAGTAAGCAATAGCATTAGAGTGTGCCTACTGCATGCACTGTACTTAAAGTTAGAACTCCAATCTAACAGTATCTTAAAGGGATATTAAAGGCAGATTAACCACTTCAGCCCCGGAAGGATTTCCAGCTTTAGGACCGGAGCCCTTTTTGCGATTCGGCACTGCGTCGCTTTAACTGAAAATTGCGCGGTCGTGCGACATTGTTTTCGAGATAAACACCCTTTTTTTCCTGCGTTTAAAGCAAACCCATGTTACAGCGTGCTGGCGCGTTAAAAGTCAATTTCGCTGCGTCACGGCTTAGCGTTTTTCCCGAGGCCAGGATTTCGACCTTTAGGAAGGCCCCGACTTCACCAATTAGACGGAAATTATAGGGAAATTCTATGACAATCTAACCTCAAGATTGAAATTCATGTCACGTACGTCATCCGTGTGAGATTACGATAACGAATGAACTAAATGTACGGATTACAGGGATAAAATGACGGCGTCGGATAGTTTATACTTCAATATTAGAAAAAATTCAACATA
>BLSH010307272.1:688380-699387 GCA_018402905.1 Glandirana rugosa
AGGAAGTAGGTCTCACCAAAGAGATATTATGTCTTTCACAATGACCGGTCTAGTGGTACACTTTTGTTTCCCCCCTTTTTCGGATTTTTTTTTACTTACGTCAGTGGTGTAGATTACTGACCATACAACGTTATATAATGTAAAAACCAAAACTCAGATTACGGCGGAATTTACATAAAAATTTACATTCGTCACATTTACGAACTCAACGTAGTCGGAAAACCTCAGGAGACATGTCATCTCGAGTCTTACTTCAACGTTTTCATTGTACCCCCCGCACCGAACGTCTCGTACCTCATCCAGCGTGACTCTCGAGAGAGGCGGCCCTTAGGACTGTAAAGAGGACTATAGAGGGGAGACGGCGTGGCGTGGATGGTGACACTGGTCAGGGACCCTAGTCGTTGAGAGCCCGATAGGTAACCATAGGGAGAGCCGATGTATGTGGTGACTGCATTCATTTTTTTTTAGGCTTTTTCCCCCCTTTGTTTTCACATGGTGATCTGGCCAGTAACACTTTCTGTATTATAGAGAAACCACTCTGGATGAAGGAGAACAGCAGCATTGTCAGTGTGTGTGGAGGGTATTGTGTAATATACTAGAAGATTTAAATACACTAACACATTAAAACTGAACTCCAATACTTTATAAGCAATTACAGCAAATATTTTTTCTTCTCTTGAGAAAAGAGGTTTAACATATATAAATAAATACATAAAAGCTGATCATTGTAAGAACCCCTGCCAGTGTTAAATGGTTTGTCTCATCCATGTAACTGCAAGAGAGCTTGTGCTTCTGAAATATCACTTCTTAAAATTGGTAAGCTGCAATATAAGAAATGTTTGCGTTTGGGATTAATATTGCTTTGATGACGTATCTCTGAATATAGACCTTCATTAAAGTTGAATTCCAAGTATGAATTTTTTGCATAGTGATATTGGTCTCTAGACTGGACCAAGCATGTATATAGCATACCTGTGGGATCCCTGTGGCAGCAGAGAATCAATGTAGTAGCCACTGCTACTTGCAGTGATCACTGCCATCTTCTGGGTACTGTATCAAGTGGCTGCCCTACTGCATAGTGAACACTGGGAGTTCCTTGCTTGGCGTGGACACCAATCACAGCATTCGATGGTCAACATGGAGATTGTGAAATCACCACCCCCTGCCTCTCCACGTTACCGAATCAGAGAACGCATTGCATTCATTGACAAGAACACAAGGCATTCTGTGAATGTTCCTGATCTTTTATTCTGAAAGAACACCAGCAGGACCCAGAAGATCACGACTAACACTGTAGTAGCAACAATTACTGCAATGATTTCCAGTTTCCATAGCAGTCCATAGGGTATAAGATATGCATATTTACATACATACTTACACTGCCAAACTGGACAAGTGTAAATATGTAATACAGATAATGTCTGGAGTACAGCTTTAAGGCAATCATGTCCGGTCTCAAGAGTGAGCAAATAAGGGTTCTTGGTAAAATTGGCTAGCAAAAAGGATTGTATCACGCTCTGAGTATCCTTTTGGGAAAATGTTCCTCCATTTGGAAGGTAGAGTTTTCTGGGGAAGATAAATTAGTAGTAACCTCTATATACGAAATGAAGCGACCACCTAAATCACCCTGAAAGGAGGATAAATTTGATTTGTTGGATGAGACTTGTTAAGCCATTGCGATGGAGAAGCTTATGTTTAATACTGGAAGGACTGTCGTGTTTAATCTCTTCTGGAGTAAAGCTTGACGTTTCCTTCAACCAAATATGACTGGACATTCTTCTGTTATGGGTTGGGAAATAAGGAAAGAAAATGCCCAGCAATGAAGCGGGCTCTGCCTGTACAGCCAGCGGTAGTGTGCCACAGTGTCTGCCCTGTTCTGTTTAGCTTTGTCTGAATACAAATTCCAGTAGTTTAGGCAGTAAAATATTTCCATACCTTTTGAAAAAGTAAATAGGAAGGCCATCTGCCCCATGGGTTTTGGGATTACAAAAGTTTGCAATGGCCTCTGCTAGGATTGTAAGTGTGAATGGGGCATCCAAGGTTTCAGTGTACTTCAGACAATGTAATAATTATTTGTTCCACCTACTCATTCAGAGAGGTTTGTAAGTAAGCTACTTTGATATCAAAGACTCTCATAGAAAGTTCAGACAAAATCTCATTCATGGAGTAAGTTATCATTTCACTAGTCATTTTAAGTGCTAATATAGCTGAGAGAAAAAAATATCTGCTATGAGGAATTGTATGTACTCATGTGTCTTGAGTAGGTTAAGCCGGGGGCATTTTAATTTTCACAAAGTTTTAGCCAGAAAGGAGGTGTGTTTAAGGGTTCATTTACCAACTAGGGGATAATGGTGAGGAATGCCTCATGTTGCAGCATATTTGTTGCAGTTAAAGTGTTTGTTAAGCCAGGGCTTGACAAATTTGTTTTGAATGTAGGAGCCAGCTAAAAAAGTTAGGAGCCATTTTTTTAGTATAGTGTGAGATGTCAGCGCCCCATGCTATGGCAAGTAATTTGCGCCCTCCTAACTTACAGCAGAGCAGCCAGTCAATAACTCCAATGTAACACCATTATATCAGGGTTATAGGCTGGCCAGAAAGAGTGACACTAAAAACCTGTTATAGGGGGAAACTATTTATTATGCTGAATGTATCACGACTGTAGCATGTAAAATGTCCTCATCTGCTGCCTAATGCAGCTTAAGGGTGGCAAAATCATGTCCCTACTGCACATCTAAATGAACCCTTAGTGTCACTTTAAATAAAATACAAATAAAGGATGAAGGAAGTTTTCCAGTGCTGCTGAACTTCTGCTGCCTCTTTGCAGCCACTTCCTGCCTACATGTGTGTCCCCCACGGTGACTATTCATTGATCTGGAGGGTTTCCGGTCACCATAAAATACTGGAGCCCAGCTGCACAAAGTGTGGTAATGGTGGATGGTACATAGGGCTTTATCACGAGGGGCTGAGCACTGCTGCTGGCGTCAGCTGGAGAATCAGAGCCGTGCTGTGTTATCTATATAGTATTTCTGATATAACACGGACGCAAACACGGACGTGGGTGAACAATTTCTTCTAATACAGAGGAAATAGGAGCTTTTAGAGTTATGAGAACAGAGAGGAGAAGCTATGAGAGCAAGAGGGAGGGGGGAGGAGGGGGAGTTGAAGACAGGCACACAGGAGATAGGAGAGCTGGGAGTGACATAGCCTGCATAGACCACAAGCTCTCGGGATAAGCAATATACAGGGGAGTCAGCACTCAGGGTGGAAGTCATGACCTGGCATTATCAAACAAATATTTTAGGGGATACAGAGGGATAATTTAAAAAGCAAAAGCACCATGCTGCTAATTGCACATTAAAGAATCAGGAGCAGCATTTGTTTTTTTGGGTTAACAAACGCTTTAAGGTTTGGTAATTTATGGTGATCTCTCTATGCCAAATCAATTATTGACCAAAATAAGTTTTAGAAAGGCATGGGAATTGATCTTTCTCAGGGTTGGAGTATCTCCACAATTACACCACTGCATTTAAACACCTCTGCACAGTATGTTAAAAATAAACATCCTTCAACCATAACTTCTAAAAATATATTTTGTGCCCAAACATTTTTTTTTATTTAACCAAAAATTGTTCTGCTGCATCATTATTTTATTTTTTTCTTTTATCCTTTCAACTTTAAAGATTAGGTTCACTTATCACAGTGATTGTATTTTTTTTATTTATTTAACAGGTAAAAATGTTAGGTAATCCAGCATACAAACAAAGCAGCATATTATCAGTTAAGCAATTCCATAAGATACAGACAAAGATACAGCAGATTCATCCAGAACATAAGCAGAAGCATAACAAAAAGACAGCAAACATTTTTTTTTTAAATCGGGGGAAAGGTAGGAGAACCTAGCTATGAGGTAATCCAAGGCTAATCTTTACAAAAAAAAAAAAAAAAAAAAAAAAAAAAAAAAAAAAAAAAAAAAAACCCCATATAGTCTCCATGCATACTGGGCTTAAAAAAAATGCCAGTTCCCTTGAGAAAAAAAAAAGCTCATATAGAGCGTTTTTGTACACAGTTTAGGTGAGTTTAGGAGAGTTCAGCATTTTTTCCTCTCTATACGCTGAGCTCAAAATATGTCTGTACTCGTTGGAATGTGCTTTAACGCATAGGAAAACATTGAGCTGCTTCTACAGGCAAAACACAAAATTCCTGGAGAAGCAGCAATTTTTAAGCCAGTGTGCTTGGAGCCTTAAAGTGGAAGTTAAGCCAAGAACGAACTAAATTTACTGGCAGCAACAGATTCTAAAGATTAATCCCTCTAATGCTGTAAAGCAAAAATTGCTATACATACCTTTTCTGAAGCCGATCTGGTTCGGTCTCTAGCGGCAGATGCTGTGTGCAGAAGACAACTGACAACGGCTGGGAAATGCCTGGGAAGTGACGTCACAAATAGACTTACTATAGGAATTGCGTTGTCGGCTGCCTCTTCTGCACACGCCTACACAGAGAAGCTGCCACTGACAGCTCAGCATGGGACTGGACTGAAGCGGCTGCAAAAAAGGTATGTATGGCGATTTTTGCTTTACCGGGCTAAATAGATTAGTCTTAGAATGTGGCTGCCAGTAGATTAAAAAGTAAGTTTGTTTTTGGCTGAACTTCTACTCTTAAGGTAGCACCTGCAATTTAGGAGTGTAAATGGCCAAACCCTGGTCTGATCTTTTTGTCCTGGCACCAGAATGAAAAAACCTTCCAGATTTTCCCATAAATAGCCCGAGTTTCCTTCTTCCTACTGGGGAGGAGGATACTAATTACCTTAGTGGACAACTCTTAGCTCTTAAGATCTGTTCCTCAGCGACCAGGCCATCAGTTTGAGACTTTGAATCTGCAGGAGCCAAACCAGATCTTCCCTGATTGAAAGCTTCAGGGGAGGATCCTCTATTAGACACAACAGGTTGGAGATCCAGGGTCTCTTGGGCCAGAATGAGGCCATCAGAATCAAAGTAGTGTTCTCTTGCTTCAATTTTCTCAGAACAATAGAAATTAGACTAAAAGGCAGGAAGGCAAATAGTATAACACAAACAAAACAGCCAAGGGTGAGCTAAGGCATTCATCCCTAATGCTGCATTGTTCCTGCTAAGGGAAAAGAACGTTGGAATCCTGGTTGGCAAAAAGATCCACCTTCGCAAACCCCCATTTGTCGGTTAAAGAAAGGAATACCTTGTCATTCATAGAAGATTCCTGAACCTGTTAGCAAATTTAACAATCCCATGATATGCACCACAGAAAGTGATAAAAGGTGCTACTATGCTCAGGCAAAGATGCCATTTGCCAGCGAACTCAACAGACTGCATGTGCCCCCCTGCATGTTTAGGTAAGCCATCATCAATACCTTGTCCAATTGTATCCTTTCAGATCTTGACTGAAAACCTGGAGAGCTTCCAATACTGCTCTTAACTCTCTCCAGTTGGATGATCTTTCGGGAATCCATCCTGGACCAAGACTCTTGAGCTACTATTTGCCCCAGATGGGCACCCTAAGCGCTTGCAGAAAAGGCCAAAGGAGGCCTCGAGACATTCTCCCTGTCCCTCCACCACCAAAGAGACCGCTTTGTTATTTGAGGTAGAAAAAACAACTTCCAGTCCAGGGAGTTCTGATTTCTGTCCCAAACACAGAGAATGTAGGACTGCAACACCCTGTGGTCGGTTTTTGCTCACAGAAGTGCTAGAATACAGTAGAGGTTGCCATCAGACCCAATAGGTACTTACAGTGGCCATACAAATGAAAACAGGAGAGTTGCACAAAAAACCTGCAGCATCCGACATCACCTTGCAAATTTTTTTCTTCTGGAAGAAACATTTTTTTGCAAGATGCTGGATTTTTCCCAATTCACAATCGACCCCAGGTTGTGTAAAAAGAGGATTACCGATCCTGCTTGAGTTGCTCTTCCTGATGTGCAAAAAACAGCAAATCATCCAGGTATGGGATTACATACATTCCCTGAAGCCTCAAGGGTGCTAGTGCTTTTACCACCACTTTTGTGAAAATCCTGGGGGCATAAGAAAGTCCAAAGAGCAGTGCCCTGAATTAAAGTGTGCTATCCGCCAACCTCACAAAGAGTTGAGTGTTTGGGTGGATGGAAATGTGTAGGTAAGCATCCTTTAAATCGAGTGTTGCCATAAAGCAAACAGGAGGAAAAATTGTACTTGCAAAGATACATTTTATGGACTTTGTCAGGGGGCTCAAACTGAAAATGGGATGACATATTCCTCATAGTTTCTGAACCACAAACACATGAGGGTAGAAATCTAGATTCAACTCTTCTGTTGGCACAGGAACTAACTTTTTGGTCTACTAGTTCTCCCAACAGGCGACAGCAGCATGGTGCTTTCACCGAATCCTTCAGAGGTCTGGTTAGAAACTTGAGTAGCCTTACACTATGAATCACTGCATGTATGTATTATGGGCAACTTTGAGCCACTGTAGTGGCTCCCTTTAAAACCACAACCTTCCTCCTATCTAGGCCAAAGAGTGGTTGTGGCTTGTTGGCTGGTTCAGGGGTGGTAAAAGAATCCCTCCCTTTGACTTGCCTTTATCTTGCCACTGCTACTTACCATGGAACCCTGAAGTTGAGGCTTTTGCCCACAAGAAAAAAAAAAAAACAAGCAAATCCATTGCAAATAGAATAGAACAAAGTTGAACTTAAGCAAAATCTTCTGACCATGGCTTTTTTTTAAGCAGTAGTAAAGTTTCAGAATAAAAGAAAAAAATATCTCGCTGCAAAATAATATCATAATGTACTAGTATGCACTGCATACTAGCACAGTATGACTTACCTTAAAGCACTCCAGCGGAGCACTTGAAGCACTCCAGCGGAGAGCTGTCTCCGATGAAGCTTCCATCTTCACCAGGTATTCCTTCCAGGTTCGGGGGCTGGAGCTGCTTGAAAGGTCGGGCCGCAATGATGTCACTCCTGCGCATGCACATAGGAGTCACAGTTTGCGACACAGAGCTCTGAAGGAATGGCATGGGTATGTGATGTCACTGGCTGCTGCTCATTGAAATATCTCCTTAGCAGTGCACGATTAGGAGATATTCATTTTAGCTTTATTGTAAGTTTACATGCAGGTAAAAATAGTCAAAAAGAGTTTACTACCATTTTAATATATGCTTTTTATTGTAATTTGCAGAAAAAGGTACAAAACAGTGCACCTAAAATGCTTAGCAGAGCTTTGTGCAAAGAAGTAAAACAAAAAATAAATAAAATTACGAAAATAAATAGCATAACAAGACAACGTATACCCCTCTCCCCATCCCACTCCTCAACAGGACATGAAGCATAAATCCTTGGAAGGAATTATTCAGAGCTCCCAATTTCACAGAAAGCTTGACGGAATCAGCTGAAGCATCAGCCAAATCCCCACAGCTTCAAAGCAAATATGAAAAGAAACCAGGATATGCTGCCTGGGGGTGCATATTTTGAGATGCGACTGCATCTGCGAGAGCCAAAATTCAAGATTACATGCAACACATAGCCAGCTTGAGACTAGTATTACTAGCTGAATCCCAGGCGCATTTAAGCAAAATTATTGACATTTTATTTTCCTTAAAGTAGAAGTCCATCCTAAAAATCACTGCATCTACAGACATTGGTGATCTAACACTAACCTATCGAACCCTGTGAAGAAAAAAATCTGTATACATACCTTTTCTGCAGTGATCCGACCCAATCCCACACTGAGCTGCAGCTTCGCTATGGAGGTGGGTGCAGAGGACACGTCCAACAACGGAACCCATAGGAACTCTATGGGTGATGTCACTTCCCATTCACTCCCGCTGGAGATTGGGTCGGATTGGCTTCAGTAAAGGTATGTATACTCATTTTTTTTTTACAGGGCTAGATAGGTTAGTGTTAGAATGTACATGTCTGCAGATGCAGGTATTTTAGTTTTAGGGTGGACTTACACTAAGAGTTTGATACATACGATCATGAAGAGAAAGACACTTTTTCTTCCTGAATGAAAAGGTTTCAAACTGTCTTCAAAAGATCATCCACATCCTCCAGAGAAAGCTTGTATCTAGGGATTTGGCATCCCTGTCAAGTGGGTCTTTTGGGAAATAGCATTGCTAAGTTCCTCAAGAGATTCCACCTCTTCACCCTTCATTTCACTGTTCCTCTATGACAACCCTGAAACTGAAATAGATGGCAAGTTAGAAAACATGGATTTAAACACTTGAAAGGTAGAAAAAATTTCTTCCTCAATGCTGCAAGGAGATTTTTACAGGCTGCAGACTACTTGTGCACATGCTTATCTATACAATTACAAGCATAAAGGCTCAAGGCTGGTACACGGGGTCTGAATTTCAGCAGCTTCAACAATTGGCCTGTGTGTACAGCAGCCTCTCCAATGGAAGACGATCTAACGACTGTCTTTTATCGAAGGGCCTTGCTAGAAAACCAGCATCCATTCAGCACTTGCAGCCAATGGTTGTGCTCGCTGATCAGTGTGTTCTGGTAGGGGGGCAGTCCTCCTGTCAGAAAACAATAGCTCAGCGGGGAAGATTATCTCACCAACATTGCTTAGTTAGTACGGCGACCTCTGTGCATTAGCACAGGTCTCCTTCAACTTAACCAGGGGCATCTTATTTTGACTGTTTGGGGCAGAGCCCGCAAAACAAAAGGAGATTTTATTTTAGCCTAATAGGTGCAGTAGAAATAAAAGCCAATAGGTGCCATACAGAGACTAAGGATAAATCCACATGCTCAAATCCCGTAGGAGACAGAGGGAAGCAAAAAAACAAAAAACACTTACTCCCCCTCTCTAGTCAAGTAAGCAGTCTGTGCCTGTGCAAGCTCACTTACCTGAGCTGGTGCCACTGGTGCTTGCCTACACCACTGCTGTTTCCTCCTGAATCATTATGCAGAGGGCACAGCAGGAAGTACCTGAATTGAAGGATTCCCCATTTTCCAGAGACTGTAAAGAAAAATAAGGTGCCCTTAAGATCCCTTTCACATTGGGTCATTTTTCAGGTGCTGCGTTACTAAAAATAGCTCTTGTACAGCACCTGAAACCCCCCCCCACCCCCATTCTCCCCAGTGTGAAAGCCTGAGTGCTTTCACACTGGGGCGGTGCGCTTGCAGGACAAGAAAAAAAAAGTCCTGCAAAAGTCCTGCAAGCCATATTTTTGGGAAGGTGCGCTGAGCGGTATATACACTGTCCCCTCCATTGAAATCAATAGGCGCCGCTTCTGAAGTATGTGAACACCACCTTGGAAGTGCCGAGCAGCAGTGCTTTTAAACCCTCCTTGGGGGTTAAAAGCGCCTCGCTCCCAGCTGCGCCATAGCGCCGCTATAATAGCTGTAAAGCGCCGCTTTACCGCTATCGGTTAAAGCAATCAGCCAACATCCAGCATCCTCAAACCAAGAGGTCATACCCATAACTGAGGTGACTTGCTAACACCCTGCCCTGTCCTACTGCACACCAAGGAAATTTAAAAGTCACTGTCCCAACCTCACTGGTGAAAGGAGTGTTCTGGATCCCCCCATGGACCTTAAAACAAAGGAGGGGACCCAAACCTAGATCTAACCCATGCAGCTGGACTGGGGGCTACAGAAGGTAAAAATTGCTGGGAGGGGTGCTGCCAAAACTCCAAGCCTCTCTTCCTGCACAGAGAGAGTTCCTAAGGCATGTCATCCTCCAGTGGAGGAAACACAAATACTGAGGGGCAAGGCTGGGGGTCTGCCCTTTAAAAAAGTTGTAAACCTCAGACATGAATTGTGAATAAATCATATCCCTCTATAGTGTGTACATGTCTTAGTTAGGAGCACCAAGTGTCAATTCTGTCTGCTGCTCTGTTCCTCTGCCTTCAGCATCAGTTACTTTTGACATGGTTTCCTGACACCAAGAGAAAAAAAGGTGGGGGGGGAGGGGCTCCAGCTGATTGATAGCCTCAGCTCTGTTCCTGTGAGCTGTGTGAAGGGGGTGCGTCTCTTCCTACCAATCAGCTCTCAGAACTCTCCTCACTGAGCTTTGCAGAGTGTAACTTTAGCTCTCAGTCCCCTTTTTTTCTGACAGCTCAAACAAGCCTTATAAATTCTGGACTTTGAATGGCTGTAGAGGGGAGAAGACTACAGATTAACAGGTACAACTTATGTAGGAGGATTTGTTTCATCTCTGTGTATCACCAGGCCAGTCACTTCACTGGGTATAGGTAAGGGTTTTCTATCACTTTCTTTTTGTTTTTCCCTGGATCCGACTGAGAATGGTAACCCTCACTTAGGTGCCACAGGCATCTTTATCCCCTCACATCATTTTTTTTCTGTTTATTGAATTAAGGGGGAAGAGTCTCACTAAATAAGCTGACCTTTTCATTCAGGTGGAAGTTACGCTTTAAAGTAATAATTTCTATTCTCCAAGCATGTACATAAAGTAGCACCTTCAATGTGCTCCATCAACATTTTCAAATGATCTCCTGCTTCCCCAAAACATGCAGAAGAAGACTAAACAGCACTGTCACTGGTATACAATTATTGTCTTTTTGTAAAAAAAACAAAAAAAACATTTAACTAAGCCTTTAGCTCCATCTCTGACCACTCCTGGCTGGTTGTGTATAACTATTGTCTAGCAGGAATCACTGGCACATGAACATCACACTAAGGGTAGACTTATAATTAGTATGCAAACTTTGACTGGTAGCCTAGCTTCAGCTTGTTTCTTCGCTGCTCTGCAAGAGGGAAGATGTTTATGCCCAACAGAGGAAATAACTGGGCCTCTAGGGATAGAGTGAAGCAGACTACCTGCATGTTCACAGATAATGTAGCAGTAAAGCTGGCCATAGACGGATCAAAATGTGGCCAATTCAGGAGGAACTGTCCTCATTTTGATCTGTCTATGGGCAGGCTGCTTGTAATGAAGTTGATCCATTGGCTTCAGTACAACCAGACTGTCTTTTTTTTCACCCAGTCACTACCTACGATATTCAGATGGGAATCACACTACAAGTACACGGTCACTAAGG
>BLSH010307272.1:699397-712308 GCA_018402905.1 Glandirana rugosa
CACATTACATAGACGCACATTAGACACACATACCCCCTACATTACATAGACCCACATAGACATGATACAACATCATTTAAGATCACCCATGCTCCGCCCCTTTTCAACAATGTCATTATCACGGTCAGAGACCACAGACGTAGTACAGGGGATGGTCAGAGACTGCGGACATAGTACAGATACACCCAGATACATTACATCCCCCATACACACAGATTACACGCAGATACATTACACCCCCCCCCCCCCCATATGCACAGCTTACACACAGATACATTACACCCCTCATACACACAGGTTACACACAAATACATTACACCCCTCATATGCACAGACACATTACATCCCCATACACACAGATCACACACAGACATTGCACCCCTCATACACACAATAAGTATAGAAAACTCCCATCCAATCAATTTCTATATTGAAAGCTTCAGATGACAGAATTAGATGGGTTACTAACCCCATAAAAGCCAGAAGGAAGGCTCCAACAACAGCTCCACATGCCAAGCAGCACAGATGAGGCTGGGGCCCCATGCGGTGGGTGTTCTCAGGGCCCCTATCTAGAAGGGAGCGCTGGGCCTTCCACACGTGTCTAGGCAGAGCACACACAGCCGGCAGTCAGAGGAGGAGAGGAGATAAATCATCAGTGATCTGGTTGGGCTGAGCATTAGCAGATGCTGTCCGCTCCAGGAGGCAGGTGAAAGGTAACAGGCAAGCTTCAGGGGAGCTTTGTATTTCCTGCTTCCCCCCAGCTCAGGGGCCGCAAACACCATCATTCCGTGACACACACTCCATGTTGTGTACATGACTCCCGGCCCTGTGACATGCAGTGCGGTGCCCCCGAATGATATGCACACTTGTCTATAGGTAGCACCAGCCCTGCCTGTGAGGGGCACTTGTCCCCAGGGCCAGATTAACATAGGGGCTATTGGAGCTGCAGTTCCAGGCCCCTTCCTTAAGATAGGCCCAGCCCAATGGTGTGAGTCACTAATACTGCCCAGCCCTGCTCTGTATACAGTGTACACATGATTGATATGTAAATTGTGGCAGCAGATTTAATTTGTTTTAACAAAAAATTGTTCCCATTTTCATTTTATTGATTTTCATAATTTAGGCCCACCAAAATCCTCAGCACCAGGCCCATGATGCTCTTAATTCAGCCCTGCATTGCCCCTCCCCCCCCCTTGCCCCTACCTGCGGACACCCATGCTACCTATGGCTATAGCTGCCAGCAGTGATCATTGTATATTGCCAGTGGGAAAGGCTCCCCGTTCTCCCCACTGGCAGAACACAATAGCGCTGCAGGAGGGACCCATGGTTAAAGGAATACAAATTGCATAATGTATGGCCTTTTAAGTTGTTAGTTGAATAGTTCCCCACCTTCAATGTCATGCCTTTAGTGAGCAGGCAGTGCATAAAGCTTAAAACAGAGGGGCGGAACCTGTGTCCTACAACATCAAGAGAAAAGACTTTACAGTTAGCACGAAAAACGTACTCTCTTTATCGTCCATTGAGGGGCAAAGGAATTGTAAAAATTTGAGTTGCCCAAAAGCAGTCCAAGGGGTGGGCAAAAGTCACTTAGCGATACACCAAGGTAGAAGAAGGCTAGATGAAAAAAGACCAACTATCTTGGAAATTACAGCAGGGGCACTGCCACTGAGGATCAACTTGCTGCTCCAGACAGGGCTTCAAAGGGAAAGAGAGCCTTACTAGAAGAAGCCATGGATCTCAATCAGTGCTTGGAATACTATCACTAAAGACAGGTGGAACAGGAGACAAACACTAGATGTGAAACTAAGGTGATCAACAAAACATTGTTTAGTGGGTCAAACCGACCGTGAGTAAAAAAACCCCAAAAAAACAGACCCACTATATATCCAATAGAAAAGAAAAAAAACCCATTAAGACAACTATAGATAAGGTTAATGCACAGCGTTAAAAACCTAAAACATGTCCAGAGAAAATACCAACCAATCAACAGCCTTTAAGTTAAATATATTCCTGACCTTTGACTTCAGGAAAAGGGAAGTCCAAAAAAAGACAGGATGATACCTGACAAGACAACTAATCTCTTTAAAGAGGAACTTCACCCTTATCTTAGAAATGACAGCAAAGGCAGCTTAAGAAATGTTTAATAATGGTAATCTACAAACAGACGCTTATAAAGAATTGCAGGCTTTTTATCCGTTACATACCCTATTTTTCGGTTCCTCCTTTTTCTTCTCACAGTAGCCAGATAAATCAATTTCTCCTTATTTCTTGAAACTCTGGGTCTGCCACCTGGAACATGTGACAGCGCACATCATCTGAGAGGGAAATAAAAAGAAAATTCTCCCCCAAGAGCTTGCAAAATTTCTCAGGTTACAGGCAAGATTTTCTAGGAAGTGTCACAGGAAGCCAGGAAAATCTATGGGTTGTGTCCAGGATGGGAGATATACTTGCTCCAGGTTTATGCTGTATACTGATTGCTTTTGGGTTTGTGCTGTGTAGTGAGCCTGTTTGGGCTCAATGAGGGTTAACAAACTCAGGTGTAACAGATAAACCACTCAGGGCTCTAGAAAACACCCAGCTTGCTTCAATAAGATGCTCCACCCTGGAACCAGATTCCTGCGTAGTGCTGGGGAGCAGATTCTTCTGAGTGGTGAGATTAAGTCTGTATGACTAAAATACTTTTTTTTTCTGTGTGTCAGACAGGTTTTTGTGGGCAGAGGTAGGCTGTTCCAGACCAGGTAGATAGGTTCCTGTGTTTTGCAGTTAGACGCCCAAAGTGGCAAGGGTTTATTTTGTTTTATTTTTTCTATTGATATCTGCACTTGTAACCACAGATTTGGAAATAAACCACTGTTTTATTTTCACATAGATCCTGCTGTCTGTCCGTGCCAACTTCACTGTGCTGTGACCCAGCCAAGGGGTCCTGCACACCCTGCTACTGAACTAATTCCTTACAGAAGGCACTGGTGAGGTAGCCTTCTCAGGATGCAGCAGTGAGGCCAGGGTTACAATCACCAGTGTTTCACTCAAACAAAAAGTGGAAAAATAGTAATGTAAAATCAATAAATGTCTGCTCAATGGTTGAAAACATATTTCATATCAGCATGCAAAGCTGTGTTTTTTTTTACTGATGGTGGGAAAAGGGGCATCCGTGTCTAGCTTTCTACTAGAAGACCTTGCAGTGATGGATACTTGCTAGCAAAGAAGGAGGGCGCTGCCTAAACTCCCACTGTTTAAAGTAGGGATGATTTGAAGAGGGAATTCAAAAGACAATATCTTGACTCTAGAAAAGTAGGTGTAGTTACAAATGACTCGCTGAAGATCATTTAGGATAGGGAATAAACCCATTCTGTAGCAGGGCATTCTGTAGCATTTTCTTTCAGCCTCCAGTCCAGCAGATATTAGATTAAACAGTGACTAACAGGGGCATACCCTGACAACTTAGGAACTGTATGTTCTGAAGAACCAGACTCCCTAACTTGGATGGTGAAACTACAAAGAGATGAGTGACTGCACAAAAATGGGGGTCTTGCTAAAAGGGAATTCCCAAACCAAACCTCGAATGGATGTATGGGGAAAAGAGACATTTTGACTTACCTGTAAATTTCATTATTAAGAGTACAGTACAGAGCATAGACTGGATGATCATAGACCCTGGGTTAAAGGCTCCTACCTTCAGGTGATTAGACACTGGCAATGCTTTTTGACATGCCCCCCCCCCTTCCCCCAGGCAAACCCCTGTAACACTACTCTATTTTTGGCACCTACATTATCTAGCAAGTGATGCAGTGTAACACAGGAAAAGAAAGACTCTGGGATGTCCTCAAGCAATAATCAGAAGATTGGGTACCAAGGCAAACAGAACCGTGTTAATGGGCCCAGAACAAATAAAAAGGATCAAAAGCCCAACTCAGAGTATCACTGAAAGAACTTTGTGCCTGCAAACTGTGTCTGTAGAAACCTGGATGTCCACCTGGTAGAACTTGAAGAATGTATGAGCTGAAGACCTTGGTAGTGGCTTTGCAAAGCTAAGCAACAGATGCTTGATGTTGGTATGCCAAGGAAACCCCCCCCCGTCCTGATGGAGTGAGCAGGTAAGGGAACTGGAGGTACCATCTCCTTCAAAGTATAAACTCTGACAATGAATGGTTTTCTCCAACTGGAAATAGTGGACTTGGAAGCAGGCTGTCCTTTTCAAGACCCATTTGGACAGAGACTGTGGCTTTACAACAGGCTTTGTCTATGTCCAGACAATGGAGGGGAATTTCCTCCTCCTGGGATCCTTGACACAGGGCACAAGAAAGGAAGGACAAGGTCTTCATTGCCCCTCTTCTGCACCACCATTAAAAAAAAAATAAAACAGTATATAGATTGGCACTATAGCACCCACTGCGTTTGTGCACGTGTGAAAATCAGCCGTGCATATGCACATGAACCAAACAGTAGCATGATTGTAACACACTGCCTCCTGGGATAGTGGTGATGCAGCAATCCCAGGATGCAGCAGGGCCTGGCCTAAGCCAGAAACCAGAAAGTGCGGCACAAAACTAACCCAAAAAGGTAAAACTTTTTTTTTTTTTTTCTTATTTAGTATTTGTGTAAGAAGCATTGGGGAGGGACAAAATAAAATCTTGGTTTACTGAGTTAAGCTCTGCTTTAAGGTGGAAGGCCGATACCACTTTTGGGTAAAAATAGGGTTTTGAATGTAAGGCCACTTTATCCATGTGAAGGATTTGGAGGAGCACCTTACATTAGAGGGCTGATAATTCTGAAACACATCTGACAGATGTGGTAGCCAACAAGGTCGTCACTATGCAGAAAAATCCTTAATACAGTTGTATGCAAAAGTTTAGGAACCCCTGACAATTTCCATGATTGTCATTTATAAATATTTGGGTGTTTGGATCAGCAATTTCATTTTGATCTATCAAATAACTGAAGGACACAGTAAGATTCCAGTAGTGAAATGAGGTTTATTGGATTAACAGAAAATGGGCAATATGCATCAAAACAAAATTAGACAGCTGCATAATTTAGGACACCCCAATAGAAAAATCCCATCAATATTTAGTAGAGCCTCCTTTAGCAGAAATTCCAGCCTCTAGACGCTTCCTATAGCCTGTAATGAGTGTCTGCATTCTGGATAAATGTATTTTGGACCATTCCTCCTTACAAAACATATCCAGTTCAGTTAGGTTTGATGGTTCCTGAGCATGGACAGCCCGCTTCAAATCACCCCACAGATGTTCAATGATATTCAGGTCTGGGGACTGGGATGGCCATTCCAGGACATTGTACTTGTTCCTCTGCATAAATGCCCCAGTAGATTTTGAGCAGCAGTGTTTTGGGTCGTTGTCTTGTTGAAATATCCAGCCCCGGCGTAACTTCAACTTTGTGACTGATTCCTCAACATTATTCTCAAGAATCTGCTGATATTGAGTGGAATCCATGCGACCCTCAACTTTAACCAGATTCCCAGTACAGGCACTGGCCACACAGCATGATGGAACCTCCACCAAATTTTACTGTGGGTAGCAAGTGTATTTCTTAGAAGGTTGTGTTTTTGCCGCCATGCATAACGCCCCTTGTTATGACCAAATAACTCAATCTTCGTTTCATCAGTCCACAGCACCTTATTCCAAAATGAAGCTGGCTTGTCCAAATGTGCGTTCTAGTAATACTTAGTTTACTTGTCTTCAGCAAACCGTTTGTGGGCTTTCCTGTGCATCATCTTTAGAAGAGGCTTCCTTCTGGGATGACAGCCATGAAGACCAATTTGATGCAGTGTAAGGTGTATGGTCTGAGCACTGACAGGCTGACCCCCCACCCCTTCAACCTCTGCAGCAATGCTGGCAGCACTCATACATCTGTTTCTCAAAGACAACCTCTGGATATGACGTTGAGAACATGGAATCAACTTCTTTGGTCGACCATGGCAAGGCCTTTTCTGAGTGGAACCTGTCCTGTTAAACCACTGAATGGTCTTGGCCAGCTTGCTGCAGCTTAGTTTCAGGGTCTCTGTAATATTCTTATAGCCTAGGCCATCTTTATGTAGAGCAATAATTATTTTTTTCAGAGAGTTCTTTGCCATGGGGTGCCATGTTGAACTTCCAGTGACCAGTATGAGAGAGCAAGAGCGATAACACCACATTTATCACACCTGCTCCCCATTCACACCTGAGACCTTGTAACACTAACAAGCCACATGACACTGGGGAGGGAAAAATGGCTAATTGGGCCCAATTTTGACATTTTCACTTAGGGGTGTATTCACTTTTGTTGCCAGCGGCTTAGACATTAATGGCTGCGTGTTGAGTTATTTTGAGGAGACAGCAAATTTACACTGTTATACAAGCTGTACACTCACAACATTGTAGCAGTGTGTCATTTCTTCAGTGTTGTCACATGAAAAAGTAGAATAAAATATTTACAAAAATGTGAGGGGTGTACTCACTTTTGTGAGATAATGTATATCTGTCCCACTTGTCGTGGGTGCTGCTCCACTGTCATAGCTACTGGGCTCTGAGTCTGACTCCAGGCCATGACACCATGAAGCCTACAACTCATGGAGTATCTCACTGAGCAATGTCTTTTTATTCTTTAGGCGAAAGCACGAGAGAGAAGCTGGTTTACCAGAAGGAAAG
This sequence comes from Glandirana rugosa, assembly GCA_018402905.1. NCBI lineage: Eukaryota > Metazoa > Chordata > Amphibia > Anura > Ranidae > Glandirana > Glandirana rugosa. Next base: position 706,042 of record BLSH010307272.1, read on the forward strand.
CTTTTGCCTAGACCATGTCTAAGATGAGGCAGAGGTACCTAGTTATTCCAAAGAGGAAACTGGAGGAAGAGACTTTTGGAAGTGGATTACCCAAATGAAAGCCTAAAGAATCTGGATAGTCCTAAGGTTTACAGACAGTTGAGGTGTGATGAACCTTTCAGAAGTTTGTCTAGGTGTCCCGAGTTCTTAGGAGCATGAATAGGGATGCAAGCACCTTTGTTAACATTCGGGTTTCAGAGGATATGCCAAAAGGCAGTATAAGAAACTGAAGACGTTTGTCTTTCACTGCAAAGCACAAAGGCGCTGATGAGGTAGGCATCTTGAAGGTCTACTGATGAAGTATTTCCCTCGTCTCAGAGAGGCAGTAACTGATCTTACAGATTCGTTAAGGAACTTGTGAGTGTGAAGGTACTTGTTTAGGAACTTTGGTTCCAAAATAGGATGAATACCCCCATTAGGTTTTGGTACCATATTCAAGTTTAAAGCGGAGTTCCACCCTGTTAAAAGTCAGCAGCTACCAAAAGGGTAGCTGCTGACCTAACAATCGGCCACTCACCTGTCCCTCGTTCCAGCAATGCGGCCGTCCGAGGGCTCGCTCGTATCCCCCTCCCCTCGGCGGCGCCGGCATCACAAGTGTGGGCACCCGGCTTTGGCTTCAAAGCCGGGCGCTCATTGCGCATGCGCGAGATGCGCTGCGGCTTGTGAATGGCTCGACTTATCTTCTGGGACCTGTGACGTGTCCCAGAAGATCGCCGAGAGCGAGGGGGGGGGGGGAGGTGAACTTCCTTCCGGCTCCTCGGCACCAGGAGAGGAAGTGGACCGTGGACTGTGAAAACAGGGTCCACGATCCCCCCCCTCAAAAAAATGACATGCTAATTATGGCATGTCAGGTGGTCACCTCCTCTTAAAGCGGAAGTTCCACTTTTGGGTGGAACTCCGCTTTAAATACAATCCTGTAAACCTGTCTTCCAGAGGGAAAGGAACATCCATTGCCTGGGACAAGACATGATCCTGGGTAGTCTGTAAAACTGAATGTCCTTGGGCAGGTTTTGGTTGGTTTGAGAGGAGAAAATAGTTAGGGGTTAGCCATTTTGTACACCTTAAAACCAATGATTGAACCCATATATCTAGGAGCCCTGAGGAAGTCACGTGATGTGACGCAACGCGTAGGCTGTAATCTGAGTGCTGGATACACAGTGAGAGGCGTTTGAATCGTTTTATGAACTTTTGGAGCACAAGTCACTATCACTTTAACCACTTGATTTTGAAAAAGACATTTTATAAATTTTATTTGATATATATTTATATGTTTTGCACGTTGAGTCTATTATCTACTGTTTTTACTGATGATATTGCACTGTTACGTATATTTTAACTTCACAGTAGTTTACATATATTATGTTTTATGGATACAAGCACTGTTATATATTAGTCTAATATTGCCTAGGAAAGTGTGTATATTGCACTAAAGTTTGCACTTTATATTTTATCATCACATACCTCATTATTATTGGAATAAGATTTTAGCAACAGGAGCTTTTTGTGTGGTAATATGCCCCAGATCCACTAGGGGCATGGTTCATTATTAGTACACTGCAATAGGCTGCGCAGTACTATTTCACTCTCAAAATTGCACATATATCTAGGATGTCTGCGACCTAGAGAAAGTTAAACTGTAACAGATATACCCCGCACACCCTTGTGACAAAAGGGTGGGAGGAGATGCCTGAGTACCTTATAAGGGTTTTGGGTAGAAGTGGTGGTAATAGTACAACCTGACATAAGAAGAAATAAATCTAGATGACCACATTCCAGTTAATGCCTTTATTATAAAGCGGTCTATACAGATATTGATAAAAGGTACACGACTAACACGTTTTAAACCCCCCTATGGGTGCTTACTCATATAGTCTATGTAGCAAATGCACTGTGTGAATATATATACAAAATGTTACATAAATCAAACAATTAACAATTATCAATTAATTCATTAAAATTTAGGTGGCCACACTAAAGGATAAGAGAGGCAGTATTGTGGTGTTAGATTCGGACATGTACAAGATGGAAGCTTTACGCCAGTTGCCCGATACAGACACATATACACGCCTCTCAGGTGATCCTACTCAGACATTCAAAATACAACTGTCTTCACTATTAGATAGGGGAGTGTCAGTGGGCATCTTTACTTCAAAAGAAATGTTAATCCCAGAACATCTAATCTTGCCCATTTTCCATCCCCTCCCTAAAGTTCATAAGGCATGTGATTCTCTCCATGGAAGAACCATTGTTGCAGGCATAGGCTTCCTTAACGAGCGCCTGGGGCAGTGGGTGTTACAGCCTTTAGTTGTCAGCCCGCCGGGCTATTTAAGGGATACTAAATACCTACTAAGTAAATGAAAGGATTTTTAATGGAAGGGCAGGTAGAGATGTATAACGTGTGACGTTGCCAGTCTGTACTCGTCCATTCCTCATTCTTTGGGTTTGCAGACTGTTGAGTTCTTTTTGGGCAAGTTCAGTGGCTACTCCTTGGCTCATCAGGAGTTTATCCTGCTGAGTCTGGAGTATTTGAGCATCATTTTTTATGTTCAACAGGGACTGCTACTTGCAGAGATGTGGGGCCTCTATGGGGGCTAAGTTTTCCCCCTCCTTGGCCAACCTCTACATGGAGTGGAGGGAGAGGTCTCGCATCTTTGCGCCTGACAGCCCCCGTCATTCAATAGGAATGATGAGGAGCAATTTTATTATCAACTGCATGTGTGTTTTTATGCTTTTTTAATTTTGGGTTTATGATTAATTTTGTTAATACACTCTTCCTTTTCTCTTTAGGTGGTGTCCCTGCTCAATCGGTGGACTCCTACAGGGGGAAGTTGTTAATTTCCTGCGGTCTGCGATCGGCCTACTTGATTCATTCATGTCAGCTGTTTCTAGTCATGAGTGAACGCCCTCTGCTGGACTTCATCTCTTTGAATAGTGTGGTCACCTGAATTTTAATGGATTGATTGATAATTGTTTGATCTATGTAACATTTTGTATATATATATATTCACACAGTGCATTTGCTACATAGGCTATGAGTAAGCACCCATAGGGGGTGTGAAAATGCGTTAGTCGTGTACCTTTTATCTGTATGGACTGAATTATAATAAAGGCATTAACTGGAGTGCGGCCATACGGATCTATGTCTTCTTATGTCTACATTGCATACTGAGCCATCACACCCATGAGGACGAGAGAAGGTAATTACCTGGAGCACTCCCTCTGAGCGGTCTAAACTTCAATAGTACAACCTGAGGCGTGATATAACACCTAGTCATCCACCAGGGACTAAGCTCTGAATGGTGAAAATTTTACTGCCAAGTTTAAAAGCTTAAAAACTCAATAGGTGAATAAAATCAAACAATTGCCAGTTTCCTGATATTTTTGTGTAAAAAAAGAATATTCAGTAGACACTAATAAGTGTTCTGCAAGACGGTGGAGATCTTAAGTCTCATATAAGCAATATAGCCACAGTAACAGTCTAATAAAATGTATAACCTGTCTTACCTTTCTACATGGTTGATCGCTGTTTGGGTCCAGGCCTTGCTTCTTAGGGTGCGCATAAGCCCAGAGAGGTCTTCAGATTCTGGGAACCATAGAAATGTACCATGCCCCTGGACCTGTATAGCACCCTGAGATGAGCACCCAAACGGGATCCAATCCTTGAAGCAACATTACAGCTTGTCCCCACAATGTGATGTCTGGGTATTATTGCAATTGCACCAATCCAAATGCACGGCTTCTATTGTTATAGCAGAAGGCAGTGAAGAGTTGATTGAAGAATTTTTAAGTAAATGAACTAGTTAAGCATAGAAACGTCTTCATAAGGGAGAGAAGGTCCATCACCTACAGGACGCTAGCAAACAACTGGATTGTCACATAGTAAGGAAGTGTTATAGGGGTACTTTCGAGAGGGTGTGTTCAAGAGCTTTGCTAGTATCCGATCATTTGAAGGTAGCCATCATAACACAGGGCCTAGGACATTTGTCTCAGACAAGTGCTTGGAGATGAAGAAAAGTGCAGTTTGTCAAAGCAATTGTCTCCTTTTAGATGTGTTGTCTAGAGAGAGGAGGGATGCCCTGTCTAACCTCACAGTTCGCCTAAGACAACATATAGGAAGATGGGACAAAGTACTACATATACCAATAAACTGCGCTTAGTGCCAACACAAATCAAGTAAAAAAAAACAAAACAAAAAAAAAACTTAAGAGACCATTTAGCCCATGATTAAAAAAGAGCACCACTCACAGATATACAAATACTGTATATTATATATGTATAAAAAGGGTTGTACTTCTAAAAAATAAACTTTAACTGTCAATATATCCAAATACAAAGTGCACAATATCTATATGGCTCAAAAGTTCCACATCCCTGCAGTGCAACAGCGCTAATATAAGTCCATCAAAAAGTTCCCACACAAGGACAAGAGTGGACACAGTATCCAAAGGTAGCAGATAGTCTTATATTCAGATAGTAAGTGTGAAGCCAAGTCCGGTCACCCAGAAAGATGATGATATAACACCACGTGCAGCATACAGATCCACAATCTGCTTACCAGAAGTGAGAATATTAGAGACCTGTGTTCAATCAACAGATGAGCTGCCTTGTGCCGCACCCTCTAAGCCTTCCGTCTATCTCTGCATCTTGTCAGCAATCTCCATCCACATTACTCGATCATAGGAGAGAGGACACATACCATAGCGTAATCCCATAAATACCAACTTTATTGCCAACCCGCCTTAAAATTACACTTACAAACATGCAGTATTAAATCGCAATTTCATATATCAAATCACTGATGTATTGGCGTCTCACCGTTCCACGCTTAGATCCAGCGTGTGTGGTTTTCACTTTCACTTCGCGTCCTGGAGCGCAAAAGACGTCACTTCCTGTCGTGGGGTCACGCTCTGACGCGTTTCGTCATCACGACTTCTACGGAGGTCATGACCCCACGATCAGCACCTCGTACTAAATACACTCCGAAGACAGGGGGAGGGAACATTGCCTTCGCTTGTCTCCAACACAAATAGCCATCATTGCCTTGGTCCACCTCTGTAGTATGCGAAATAAAGCTCTACATATACCAACCTCATCTTGGGAGCATAAATATCTATATCTCTTATATTATAACATTCGACCTAAATTATAATCGGTCAATTAGGTTTCTTATTAAGACAGTTTGTTAACCCTCTCCCTGTCCATCGGGGTGCATTAACAATAACATATATTTGCATATATTTGCAAGAGCACATTAACACTCTGCTTCTCAGCTTTCTTTTGTTTTTTCATTTTTTCATGTATACTCAGCTTGTATAAATACAGACTTATTACACTGCAACGTATTATATATAAAATATCACCTAGAGAGATGATCTCAACTCATAATACATTCATTAAAATTATCTAAAACTATCCCAAAAATTAAAAGGGATATACACACAAAATTAGATCATATACGGAATATATAAAAGAATAATATAAAAGCTATAACCTTAAAGGAGAAATCCGAAAAATTGATTTATTTAGGGAATCTTCGTCACCTCCATCGTTTAAAGGGGCATGAACACTATATTTCTCTAAACTCAAAAAAGCTAAAATTAATTATAAAATATAATTGCACTTCTTAAATAATGTGCGTGTAGTTAGCTGCAATAGTTATCCTCTGACCATACTCCAATTTGTTCGGTGAAGGCTATAACAAATTTTCTTAATTGTAACATCCAAAATCTTTTCAAATAAACTCTAACATTAACCGCTTAACAACCGCCCCATAGACAAAAGACGTCTACAGGGCGGTTGCTTAATTCTGGGAGGACGTCTATTGACGTCCTCCCAGAATCGCGGTTCCCGCGCGCCCCCTGGGGCGCGCACACGGGAACTTCCGTGACCGTCGGGTCCGGGGGACCCGACTGATCACGGATCGGGGTGAATGGCCGCTGTGCGCGGCCTTTCACCACGTGATCGCGCCGTCAAATGACGGCGTGATCACATGTAAACAAGCCGGCGGAAGCGCCGTCTTGTCTCTCCTCTCTGCACCGATCGGTGCAGTGTGAGAGGAGAGAGGGGGGAGAGAGGACACGCTGCAGCGCTGTGGGCGATGTGTAATGCCCACAGCGCTGCCAGGTCAGTCTTAATTCGTTGGCGGGACATCTGCAGAAAACAGATACCCCGCCAACAATTCGCCAATTACAATCTCAAATAAACTTTTCTAAAACCTACAATGTTAAT
>BLSH010307272.1:722829-754949 GCA_018402905.1 Glandirana rugosa
AAATACATCTCGTTAAGAAAAAAAGTCTAGGAGTCTCAAGAAACGGTACTTCACGGTACAACTTGAAGGTCACTGGTCAGTGAATGGGGAGAAGGTGTGTTAAATTTGGTGTTATCGCTCTCACTCTCTCATACTGGTCACTGGAAGTTCAACATGGCACTTCATGGCAAAGAACTCTGAGGATCTGAAAAAAAGAATTGCTCTACATAAAGGTGGCCTAGGCTATAAGAAGATTGCCAATACCCTGAAAATGAGCTGCAGCACGGTGGCCAAGACAATACAGCGGTTTAACAGGACAGGTTCCACTCAGAACAGGCCTCGTCATGGTCGACCAAAGAAGTTGGGTGCACATGCTCAGCCTTATATCCAGAGGTTGTCTTTGGGAAATAGATGTATGAGTGCTGCCAGCATTGCTGCAGAGTTTGAAGGGGTGGGGGGGGGGTCAGCCTGTCAGTGCTCAGACCATATGCCACACACTGCATCAAATTGGTCTGCATGGCTTTTGTCCCAGCAGAAAGCCTCTTCTAGAGATGATGCACAAGAAAGTCTGCAGTTTGCTGAAGACAAGCAGACTAAGGACATGGGTTACTGGAACCATGTTCTGTGGTCTGATGAGACCAAGATAAATTTATTTGCTTCAGATGGTGTCAAGCGGGTGTGGCGACAACCAGGTGAGGAGTACAAAGACAAGTGTGTCTTGCCTACAGTCAAGCATGGTGGTGGGAGTGTCATGGTCTGGGGCTGCATGAGTGCTGCCGGCACTGGGGAGCTACAGTTCATTGAGGGAACCATGAATGCCAACATGTACTGTGACATACTGAAGTAGACCATGATCCCCTTCCTTCAGAGACTGGACCCCCCGGTGCAGTATTCCAACATAATGACCCCAGACACACCTCCAAGACGACCACTGCCTTGCTAAAGAAGCTGAGGGTAAAGGTCATGAACTGGCCAAGCATGTCTCCAAACGAATACCCTATTGAGCATCTGTGGGGCATCCTCAAATGGAAGGTGGAGGAGCGGAAGGTCTCAAACATCCACCAACTCTGTGATGTTGTCATGAAGGAGTGGAAGAGGACTCCAGTGGCAACCTGTGAAGCTCTGGTGAACTCCATGCCCAAGAGGGTTAAGGCAGTGCTGGAAAATAATGGTGGCCACACAAAATATTGACACTTTGGTCCTAATTTGGAAATTTTTATATAGGAATGTACTCACTTGCCATCGATTTAGACATTAATGGTTATGCGCTGAGTTATTTTGAGGGGACAGCAAATTTATACTGTTGTACAAGCTGTATACTCATTACTTTACATTGTAGCAAAGTGTCATTTCTTCAGTGTTGTCACATGATATAATAAAATATTTACAAAAATGTGAGGGATGTACTCACTTTTGTGAGATGCTGCGAATATATATATATTTATATATATATATATATGGCTGAGGTCACCTGTTGCAGTGAGACTGTACTCTGTGTGCCCTGTTGCTCCATGAACTGAAAAACAACTAGGCCCAGACCTCACATACTCGTAACACCCAAGTAGCAGATCTTGATGAGGGTCACACGGCAGGCAGTGGATCTAGAAAAGAGATTGGAGGAACCACAAGGTTCTTCAGAATTAGCAGCAGCATAGTGCTTTCTCTCGGTTGAATGACAGGAAAAGCAGCATGGAGTGCATGCGCACAACACTCCATCTTGTGGATGACGTCAGCACTTTGATCCCTCAGCCCTCCTTTTCCACACTAAAATGGTGGTCATGGAGATTTTAAAATGCTGCTCAATGATACCAACAGTGAGATCAGGGCATTTCAGCCAGATTGGCCTTACTGACTGTGTGAGTTCTCAGAGGCTTGATAAAACAACAGACTGTACCATGGTTCTGGACCGGGAATGCTCTGTGGTTCAATCATATATTACACAAAGGTCTGGAAAGCACCACAATGCAGTGCACAGTGACTGAAGGTCACATCACAGGCAATCCCTGCAAACTTCAGCTCAGCTGAGCATGGCACAGCCTCCAAAGTTGTTACTAAGGATACATCGATCCAGAGAGCTGCTTTGTATAAATTAGTTGAATCAGCGTAATTGAAGTCAAAGTCTTGATTGAAGAAAAAAAAAAAAATCTACAGAGTACGGAGAACCTTGAATGAGGAAAACAATGAAAAGGCTAGCAAAAATAGAATTAGTATATTTCTCAGCAGTGCTGAGGAAAAGTCATTCAGCTTCCTAGGACACTAACAAAACAAGGAGTGATGGCTGAAGGTGAGTTTATATCGGGACTGGCTTAACCTTTTTTGTTTGCCCCAGCCTCCTGAAGGAGGCAGCATAACCAACTGTTTAAAAATGTTTATTTTTTTCTTTCTATATGATAAGCCCAAGGGAAGTACTTACATTGAATGATTAGTGTCCCTTTGTGCTGATGGCTTCTATCTCAAATTCCCTGCCTTCCCTCATACCCTTGCAGCAATAATCTTCCATTGCCACAGAGGTTAATAAGAGCTGCAGTTGTGGTTACAGGATCTCATCAAGAGGGCAGACTGTGCTCGCCCTTTCTGTCCCCTACCTCTAGTCAAAGAAGCTGTACTATAGCGTCCAGCAATGTAAAGCACTCTATGAATGGAGAGGGACTGGATGAATCTTCCATTCATATAGTGCTTTTCACTGCTGGAAGCTATAATGCAGCTTCTATGAATGGAGATGGGGTCAGAAAGGGGAGGCATAGTCGGCACTCTTGATGATTGCCTCTGACAGGTCCGCTGCAAGGATATAGAGGGAGGCAAAAGATGAAAGATTTCAACCAAGAGAGCAGACAGCAGCACAAGGGACATTTCACATTCAATGTAGAAACCATTCCTTGTGCTGACATTAGAAAAACAATGTAGACTTTAAGAATATTTACAGCTTCTGTGTTTCTCTGTAGACAATAAGCAAAAGTTATTTTAAGAACCTGCAGAAGTTGTGCAGTATGGAAAATGTTCTTGGTGGCCTCCAAAAGTTTATTACGTCTATTGAAGCTGCACTTTCCATCACTTTTGACAATATGTATAGAAATCTAAAAAAAAAAAAAAATAAACGAAAAAAAGGTGAGGGCTTTACCACTTGTAAGTATTCATGAAAGTTCTAAGAGAAAGAATATATTTTGCAGTTTAGCTTTAACCCAGGCTTTTGTATGAAATGCAATTTTTTTTATAAAGGCTGCTACATTTGACATCAAATGATCAGTTGATACAGTATTTGAATCAGGTGAAAGTCCTCCTTTATAGCCAGCCTTTACAGTTAAATTTAAAGAATTCTTATTTTTCATGATATGCTGTGGTAGCTGACTGGCAGCCAAAACAGTCTGGAATACAGGGACACAGAACACTTTGGGGGTACAGGGGATATAAAAAAAAAAAAAAGTCTACACGCCCTTGTAAGAATGCCAGGTTTTTGAGAGAAAAAAAAAAAATTAAGCCAAATTCTGAGGCATGGTCTGGTCCTGGTCCAAGATGACTGCTTAGTCCCTGAACTCCCGAACCTCAAGGTCCTGCAAGCAGCTTACCAGAGGTGACTTACTGACCAAACATGGGGAAAACATTCCGGAGTGCCTCGCATCTCGCTCCCCCAAGACCAGGGAATGCAGCTGAGCCGCAACATTTCGGACTCGTCACAAAGACGCCCTTTTGTCATTGCAGGCCTCCCTCCTGTCCATCCTGCTTGCCTAGCAGAAGCACTCTCCACACACAGGGACAGAGCTCCTCTATCTTGGGCAGATATCAAAAGCACCCTGTAGGCACTCACCTCTGACCTTTGGGCAGACATCCACATTATTGCATCCAGAGTAGGGAAGGTTGAGAAAATGGCCGCCTGCAATGACACCATGCTCTGGCATATCAGTCCCATGCAATACATCTGAGGAATATCCACCGTCACCTGGACAACCGTGGACGTCGCCACAAACTCAGGGTAAGGGGACTGCCTGAAACTATTGAACCCAAACGACTGTCACAAGCAGTCCTGGCTGTCTTCAAAACTTCCTGGAGAGGCCCCATGACTCCCCTTCAGAAATGTAGCGTCTTCATAGAGCTCTAGCAGCCTAGAGGTAAAGACACAGACCCCCCCCCCCCCCAAGGGATGTAGTCTGTTGCCTTATCAGCTTTCCCCTGAAGGAGGAAGTTCTCAGAAAAGCCAGAGGCCGCAACCATTTAACACATCAGAACGCAGACATCAAGATCTTTGAAGCCCCACCCTACAACGAAGGTGGGAACCGTGGCCCCTGCTGGATCTTCTGTGCTCCAGAGCCATCATTTATCGATGGAAGTTCCTATTCTGCCTCTCAGCAATGGCCCAGGAACACACACCTAATCTAAAGATGCACACGATGCAAAATTCAGACAGGAATTGTTGTTTGACAACCTGTCGTCTGAAATTCTTACCGTTTGTATGCTCCTTTTGACAGCCATTTGAAATTTTTCATCAGACAAAAGCTGGATGTGCAGACTAGTAAATTTTTGTCGTATGACAATGCCACATCTGATTTTCGTCCGAAAAAAATAGTACAACCGAGACTACGCATGCTCAGAAAGGAAAAAGAGATGCAAAAAATATGCAAAACATGACGTCACTTCTAACGTTGAGTTTGGTCGAACAAAAATTTTCGTATAGTCAGAATGCTTTAGAAAATCATGGACACAAACTTTTGACAAAAATCAGAAGCGTGGTTGTACGACAATCGAACCGTGAGTACGAGGCTTAAGAGTGCCAGAGAACTGGATAATTTTTGTGCTATACTGGACATTCCCCCCATCGACCAGTCCGACTGGCATAGCAATTTTCGCCTACCACCGGTGAGGAATGTTGGCTCTATGGATGATATCTTAGAAGTGGGAAATTGTGGGTCCAGGTGCCATCGCTTATCTCCAGCGGCTTACGGAGCCCCGTGGAACAGCGGCCCCAAAGCCTCACCAGTACATCGCAGGGCCCGCCATCCATCCTAAAGCACACTCCTACTACCCATGTATCATTTTATACAGGTATCGGGAAGCTTATCTACCTGGTCACTTGCTAAATGTCCCTTGGCACCAATTGAGACCTTGGGCTCTCTTAACTTGCACTATTGGATCCTCGAAGTCTTTATGCTCTAACCCTACTCTCAGGGCAGACCTCTGCCTTCTATTTCTCCTCATCTTCATATGCCCGCTTTCTACTGAGAATAATAAGACGCTCAATCATGGACGACCCCTGCACTGTTCTTGGCTACACCACACAAATTTCCCCTACCAGTCTACTTTTGCTTACAAGGCTTCAAACCTCTTTTTTTACCTCTACACCTGTTTCCAGCCCTGGATTCTGACTTTACAGACTGTCCTTTTTAATCCCTAGGTACATTCTCCAGAGCTGGCATTTCTGGTTCCCACCACCACACCTAGTGGGGGTTGAAAAGGCCCCTTCAGTGACCACCTGATTGGCTTCACCGACCTACTATGGACCAGTGTTACTAGCCTACTATTACATTGACTGCTACAGCATAGACATCCAAATTGATCTTCACCTGTCTAGCCTGTTCTGGTCATCTTTTGTGGATTGCCTACACCCAAGCTCCAGACATGGACATGGCTGAAGCTTCTGCCTTAATCGCCCCACATTCTGACTGCCACACGTGTGGCCATGCATGATCCTGGACTCAAGGTTACTTATTCACTCATACATAATACCCAAGCAGCCTAGATGACTCAACTAAGTGCTATAAATGTCTTATTTTCAGTTTCAATATATTTAAAGTTTTTTCCAAAGAGGACACAAAATTGTAGACAAAGAATGACATCAAGAGTAGGGCCACAATGTAGGTGGAACATATTAAAACATTAAGAACAAATAAAAAAAGGATCCAAATATTATACCACCAGTCCTTTTCAACACAAAGGGTTTCCATATAAAGTATAGATTCAACATAAAGATGAAAGTTATTGTAAAGCATACAGCAATCCTACTCAGAAAACCCCACTAGGGAAAATATTAGAAGCTTTATTTTTCCACCACTCACCAGCTAGCCAGTATGTGACGTGTATATACGAAATGCACTATGAAAAGTATAGGCAACATATCCAAATGAAAATGAAGTGCAAGTTCAAGAAAAAAATAAAAGGGGGGGGGGGGGGATGAAGGGGAAGAAAAGACAAAGAAAGAAAAAGAAAGAAGAAATAGGGGAAAAAGAAGAAACAAAACGAAAAGGAGGACTGTCCGAACATCTGCCTCCACTGCCCACACTCCTCAGTCAGCTGGAAGTTGGAGATACTTAACCCAAGGATCCAAACACGGTCAAACTTGGCAGTTTTATCCTTCAAGATACAAACCAGCAGTGTTAATTTCGACTAATAAAATATTTTTGTCTAGTAAACTAATACCATTTTAGCAGACTAAAATGAAAACCATTCAGATGACTAAAATACGACTAAAACAACATTTTACTCAAAACACTAAAATATGACTAAAACTAAAATGGCATTTTAGGCAAAAGACTAGGACTAAAACTAAATTGAATTTATATCACAATGGCTAAATATCTGTCTGTAGTACATGTTCAAACCTTGATACAATAAATTAAAACATGTTATAAGATTTTTACTCCAGGAGTATATAATGTTTTGCAGTTCTGAAGAAATAATGCAGTACAATTTAACTAAGCCCATTAGATTTTGGTAGACTAAAATGTACTGGAGTCTTTAGTAGACTAAAATACGACTAAAACAAAAATGGCATTTTAGTCAAAAGACTAAAACGAAGACTACATCAACATTTGGATGTCAAAATTAACACTGCTGACCAGCTTTTTGTTGAGCATGACAGCTTATTTTTCATAATTTTTCATAATAGACAGATCTACCACTGGTTTCTTCCAAGTGGTCGCTATAGTGATTTTTGCCCTAAAAAAACAAAGTGGATTAAAGTATGAACATTTTTGGGAGCATCGCAAACAGGTTCGTTAAGAAGAGCCACCGTTTTTAACTATATTCACTATTGTCACAGAATAGATCAGGGAATGAGCTCTAATCCAAAACCTGTACAAAGAAGAGGAGAGAAGAGGGAGCTCTCATGGTGTACAGTGTTTCTCAACTCCAGTCCTCAAGGTGCCCCAACAGGTCATGTTTTCAGGCTTTCCATTATTTTGCACAGGTGATTTGATCAGTTTCACTGCCTTAGTAATTACCACAGCCGTTTTATCAGAGGGAAATCCTGAAAACATGACCTCTTGGGGCGCCTTGAGGACTGGAGTTGAGAAACTCTGGTGTAGTATTTAAGACATTTTATTAAAAAACAACAGTAGCGCACTTACATTTATGCAGAGATAAATTCAGCATGAAAAACAATGGAAACGCTGGTTTGCGTTCCACCTGCGCTCCTTCTCTCCACTTTCACCTGTAAATCTATATCAAGTGTCATAAGGGCGCTGGAGCACCATGCTGTGTACCTTTAGAAGACTTCCTTCTACCAGGATATCTGGGTGGATGTTAGCAGCAATCTGGATTCAGGTGTGTGGCAGCCAGCTTGTGAGTTTTAGCAATTACGCCATTGCTGCGTTCGACTCCCTGTAATAGGAGTCAACAGAGTCGCCTTGAAAAAGTATTCATACCCCTTAAAATTTTCCACATTTTGTCATGTTACAACCAAAAACGTAAATGGATTTTAGGTGATAGACCAACACAAAGTGGCACATAATTGTGAAGTGGAAGGAAAATGGTAAATGGTCTTCCAAATTTTTTCCAAACAAATATGTGAAAAGTATGGCATGCATTTGTATTCAGCCCCCTTTACTCTGATACCCCTAACTAAAATCTAGTGGAACCAATAGCCTTCAGAAGTCACCTAATTAGTAAACAGATTCCACCTGTGTGTAATTTAATCACAGTATAAATACAGCTGTTCTGTGAAGCCCTCAGACGTTAGTTAGAGAACCTTAGTGAACAAACAGAATCATGAAGGCCAAGGAGCACACCAGACAGGTCAGGGATACAGTTGTGGAGAAGTGTAAAGCAGCATTAGGTTATAAAAAATATACCAAACTTTGAACATCTCACGGAGCACTGTTCAATCCATCATCCGAAAATGGAAAGAGTATGGCACAACTGCAAACCTACCAAGACATGGCAGTCCACCTAAACTGACAGGCTGGGCAAGGAGAACATTAATCAGAGAAGAAGCCCATAGTAACTCTGGAGAATATGCAGAGATACACAGCTCAGGTGGGAGAATCTGTCCACAGGACAACTATTTGTTAAGCACACCACAAATCTGGCCTTTATGAAAGAGTAGCAAGAAGAAAGCCATTGTTGAACAAAAGCCATAAGAAGTTGCAGTTTGCAAGAAGCCATGTGAGGGACACAGCAAACATGTGGAAGAAGGCGCTCTGGTCAGATGAGACCAAAACTTTTTGGCCTAAAAGAAAAATGCTATGTGTGGCAGAAAACTAACACTGCACATCACCCTGAACACACCATCCCCACTGTGAAACATGGTGGTGGAAGCATCATGTTGTGGGGATGCTTTTCTTCAGCAGGGACAGGGAAGTTGGTCAGAATTGATAGAAAGATGGATGGAGCCAAATACAGGGCAATCTTAGAAGAAAACCTGTTGGAGTCTGCCAAAGACTTGAGACTGGGGCGGAGGTTCACCTTCCAGCAGGACAACGACCCTAAACAAATACAGTCAGAGCTACAATGGAATGGAATATTTTAAATCAAAGCATATTCATGTGTTAGAATGGCCCAGTCAAAGTACAGACCTAAATCAAAGTCCGAAACTTAAATTTAAAATCTGTGGCAAGACTTGAAAATTGCTGTTCACAGACGCTCTCCATCCAATCTGAGAGCTTGAGCTATTTTGCAAAGAATAGGTAAAAATGTCACTCTCTAGATGTGCAAAGCTGGTAGAGACATCCCCAAAAAGACTTGCAGCTGTAATTGCAGCAAAAGTTGGTTCTACAAAGTATTGACTCGGGGGAAGAATACAAATGCACACCACACTTTTCACAGATTTGTAAAAAAAAAATTGGAAAAACATTCATCATTTTCCTTCTACTTCACAATTATGTGCCACTTTGTGTTGGTCTATCACATAAAATCCCAATAAAATACATTTACCATTTTGGTTGTAACAGAACAAAATGTGGAAAATTTCAAGATCACATCTCTATTTGAATTTATTTTGGACTTTGTTTAATTTTAGCGATTGCTATATTAACCAGTTGACGGCGGCGACATGGCTCTCCTGCGTGAATCGCCATGACCTGACGGCGGGCGCCGGAGGCACGCTTACATGCTAGCGGGGGAGCCAATCAGCGGATGGGGCGGAAGCGATGTCCGCCGGCTACCCGCGATCACTCCCCCGCAGTGACAGAACGGGGATCCGTGAATGTAAACAAGTGGATCCCCGTTCTGACAGGGGAGAGGAGAGTGATCATATGTTCCCAGTATATGGGAGCAGCGATCACTCTCCTCCCCCAGTCAGCCCAGCCACCACAGTTAGAACACACTGACAGGGAACACATTTAACCCTTTGATCGCCCCCTAGTGTTAACCCCTTCCCTGGCAGTGACATTTAAACAGTAATCAGTGGCTATTTAAAGCTCTGATCGCTGCATAAATGTCAGTGGACCAAAAAAAGTGTCAAAAGTGTCCGATATGTCCGCCGCAATATCGCAGTCCCACTTAAAAAAAAAACAAAAAATTGATGAATACATTTTTTTTTTTTTTTTAGATATTATAGCAAAAAATTGTTGCTCTTCGTTTATAGGGCAAAAAATTAAAACCGCAGAGGTGATCAAATACCACCAAAAAAACTATTTGTGGGGGAAAAAAAAAGGACATCAATTTTGTTTGGGTACAACGTCGCGCGACCGCGCAATTGTCAGTTAAAGCGACGCAGTGCTGTATCGCAAAAAGTGCTCTGGTAAGGAAGTGAGTAAATCCTTACTAGTAAAAAAAAAAAAAAAAATTTCCAAAAATATATCCAATAGTTTGTAGATTCTAGAACGTTTGCGAAACCAATCAATATATGCTTACTGGAATTATCTTTTACCAAAAATATGTAGCAGAATACATATTGACCTAAAATGATGAAGGAATTTGATTTTATACATTTTTTATTGGATATATTTTATAGCAGAAAGGGTTATTATTATTCTAATACAATCCCTTTATAATCCCTCTGCTCCCCGTACCACACACTTTCTTTGTCCTCTTCATATCTCCCCCTATCCCTTTCCATTCTCCCCCCAAACTCAGCCTAGCCTCTACCAGATGAGCAGACTGGACCCCAGAGTGTCTGGAGTCTTTGCCCACATTCGTGAATTGCTACATTCCTCTCGGACTCCTGGATCCTGTGTTATTTTGATTTCCATGAATCTGCCTTGTGTACCAGATAATGTTGGTTTGATAATCAAGCTCGAGGGCTGGCTCAGTGTCCCAGACCCCTTTCTAGACACAATGCTATATCTCTGATGTTAGTTTGCTTGATCTGATATACTTAATAATCCTTATGCCATTGGCTTGACCGAACTTTAACCACTTCTGGACCAAGCCTATTTTTCAAACTTGTTGTTTACAAGTTAAAATCGGTTTGTTTTTTTTTTGCTAGAAAATTACTTGGAACCCCCAAACATTTTATATATATATATATATATATATATATATATATATATATATATATATATATATAGTATGGGGTTCGCTGAATGTCGACATTAGCGTCGTTTTCCACCGCGATGTTTCATAATTGAATTCCCCCGACTTATTAAAACGTGCAGGTTAAAAAGTCAAAAAATAAACAATTTTTTCAAACTTTATAGGTTATTTAAAGCAAGGTGAAGTACTAACACAGGGTGAACAACTAAGAAGTGTTTTTTAATGTCAAAATATAGAAATACAAACTTCGGACTTTACACCGTTTTCCAACGTTTCAAGTTCCCCCGGCTTATGAAAGCGTTCCGTGACACATATATATATATATATATATATATATATATATATATATATATATATATATATATATATATATATAGTGCCTTGCGAAAGTATTCGGCCCCCTTGAACTTTGCAACCTTTTGCCACATTTCAGGCTTCAAACATAAAGATATAAAACTGTAATTTTTTGTGAAGAATCAACAAGTGGGACACAATCATGAAGTGGAACGAAATTTATTGGATATTTCAAACTTTTTTAACAAATAAAAAACTGAAAAATTGGACGTGCAAAATTATTCAGCCCCCTTAAGTTAATACTTTGTAGCGCCACCTTTTGCTGCGATTACAGCTGTAAGTCGCTTGGGGTATGTCTCTATCAGTTTTGCACATCGAGAGACTGAAATTTTTGCCCATTCCTCCTTGCAAAACAGCTCGAGCTCAGTGAGGTTGGATGGAGTGCGTTTGTGAACAGCAGTTTTCAGTTCTTTCCACAGATTCTCGATTGGATTCAGGTCTGGACTTTGACTTGGCCATTCTTACACCTGGATATGTTTATTTGTGAACCATTCAATTGTAGATTTTGCTTTATGTTTTGGATCATTGTCTTGTTGGAAGACAAATCTCCGTCCCAGTCTCGGGTCTTTTGCAGACTCCATCAGGTTTCCTTCCAGAATGGTCCTGTATTTGGCTCCATCCATATTCCCATCAATTTTAACCATCTTCCCTGTCCCTGCTGAAGAAAAGCAGGCCCAAACCATGATGCTGCCACCACCATGTTTGACAGTGGGGATGGTGTGTTCAGGGTGATGAGCTGTGTTGCTTTTACGCCAAACATAACGTTTTGCATTGTTGCCAAAAAGTTTGATTTTGGTTTCATCTGACCAGAGCACCTTCTTCCACGTGTTTGGTGTGTCTCCCAGGTGGCTTGTGGCAAACTTTAAACGACACTTTTTATGGATATCTTTAAGAAATGGCTTTCTTCTTGCCACTCACTCAACTGATTGTTGTCCTATGGACAGAGTCTCCCACCTCAGCTGTAGATCTCTGCAGTTCATCCAGAGTGATCATGGGCCTCTTGGCTGCATCTCTGATCAGTCTTCTCCTTGTATGAGCTGAAAGTTTAGAGGGACGGCCAGGTCTTGGTAGATTTGCAGTGGTCTGATACTCCTTCCATTTCAATATTATCACTTGCACAGTGCTCCTTGGGATGTTTAAAGCTTGGGAAATCTTTTTGTATCCAAATCCGGCTTTAAACTTCTCCACAACAGTATCTCGGACCTGCCTGGTGTGTTCTTTGTTCTTCATGATGCTCTCTGCGCTTTAAACTGACCTCTGAGACTATCACAGTGCAGGTGCATTTATACGGAGACTTGATTACACACAGGTGGATTCTATTTATCATCATTAGTCATTGAGGTCAACATTGGATCATTCATGAGATCCTCACTGAACTTCTGGAGAGAGTTTGCTGCACGGAAAGTAAAGGGGCTGAATAATTTTGCACGCCCAATTTTTCAGTTTTTTATTTGTTAAAAAAGTTTGAAATATCCAATAAAATTCGTTCCACTTCATGATTGTGTCCCACTTCTTGTTGATTCTTAACAAAAAATTAGTTTTATATCTTTATGTTTGAAGCCTGAAATGTGGCAAAAGGTCGCAAAGTTCAAGGGGGCTGAATACTTTCGCAAGGCACTGTATGTATATATGTATATATATATATATATATATATATATATATATATATATATATATATATATATTCAGACACTCTAGAGAATAAAATGGAGATCCTTGCAATACTTTATGTATTTGCGCAGTGGTCTTACATATGCAATTTATTGGGAAAAAAATACACTTTTTTGAATTAAAAAATAAGTAAACAGTAAAGTTAGCCCATTTTTTTCTTTATTGTGAAAGAGAATATTATGCCGAGTAAATTGATACCAAACATGTCATGCTTCAAAAATTGTGCCTGCTCGTGGAATGGTCTCAAACTTTGGTACTTAAAAATCTCCATAGGCGACGTTTAAACATTTCTACAGGTTACCAGTTTTACGTTACAAAGTAGGTCTAGTTCTAGAATTATTATTCTCTCACTAATGATTGCAGCGCTACTTCACATGTGTGGTTTGAACTTCCTATACATATGTGGCGCGGCTTGCGTATGCATTCGAATCTGTGCGCAAGCTTGGAGGGACGGGGCGCTTTAAATTTTTTTTTCTCATTTTACTTTTTATTTTTACACTGTCCTTTTAAAAAAAAAAAATTTTGATCAATTTTATTCCTATTACAAGAAATTTAAACATCCCTTGTAATAGAAATAAGCAGGACATGGCCTCTTTTATGTGAGATCTGGGGTCAAAAAGACCTGAGATCTAACATTTACACTTTAAATTAATAATAAAAAGAAAATTTGTCTCTTTAAGGCCGTTGGGTGGAAGTGATGTTTGATGTCGCTCCGGTCCTCCAAAGCCATAGAGACGAGTGGGGGCCATCATGCACTCACTCGGCTTCCTGTGCAACAGGAGAAAGGACCCGAACGTCTCTGCCACTACCGACGGCTCCAGTAAGCGGCGGAGACGACCAGGGAAAGGCAGGAGGCACCTCACCCACTGCTGATAAAAGTGATCTTGCGGCAAATCGGCGCCGCAGAGACCACTTTTATCTTAAATCGGACAGCCCGCCGTTTAAGAAAATACCGGGGTTGTGGCAGTATCTGCTGCCATAGCAACGGTATTTAACGTCAAAGTAATGACATACAGTGGGCGGTCCAGAAGTGGTTAAAGTTGGGTCTCCTCCTCTCCCATACTGGACACACCTGTCCTACTGCATTCCACATGGGACCGAGCCTGCTTTCACAGGTGTCCTATTTACTACTTCCCATCATATTTTAACCCGCAGCTTATCCACCTATGATACCTCCAGGACAGCCCTTTTCCCTCTCACCTATGCATACGGGGAGAAGTGACCCTTGGGGTTCTTTCCCCATCCCTCCACCCCCCCTCCAACAGCTGTGACCTCTGAAGGGCTCGAGACTGCTCCCCTTCGATGACCTCCTCCTACCACATCCGCACCCAGTGGACTCTGACAGTACCCTCTTACCTCTTACGGACATCTCTCATCTACTAAGATGGGGTAGCAGGTCTACGCCCACTTGCAGATACTTTCCTCCACTCCTCCTGTCATCCCCAATTCCTTCTAACCCTCTCTCCACTTACCCTTCTCTACCCATCCCCCCACCTCCCCTCCCCTTCTTACTCCTTTCCTTCCCTGACCCCCTCGTCTGCCCCTCTTCCTCCTTCTTAGCACCCCCTTTTTTCTCCCCCATGTGCCCCACATACCCCCACACAGACACATGTTGACACATCAGCCTTCTTGTCACATGCTCTAACATCTTCTACTGCAATTAGCTAACTCCTAGTACTGATATCCCTCTTAAAGGCCTCCTCCAAGATTGTGACTATAGCCCATACTTTTAAATTGATCTCTCTAAATGGCAAAGGCCTTAATATACCAGAGCAATCACAACTTCTGGTCAGCATGCGCAGAATGAAGGCCGATGTACTCTTCTTGCAGGAAACCCGTTTCTGATCCAATCACATCCCTAAACTGGAAAATGTATTCTTCCCTCACACCAATCACTACAGTCTAAAGCAAAAGGAGTCTTGATACTTATATACAAGAATTTACCTTCTTTAAATATCAGATACCTTCATAGACGGCCAGGGAGGGGACACTACCTCTTCCTCAAAGGCACACTTTGGGACAAACCTATTACTCTAGCCAATATTTACAGCCCCAATGGTTTACAAGTCTCTGTTTTCTGCTCCATTTCATGACTCCTAGCCTCCTTCCAGATGAGAATTCTGATCCTGGAAGGAGACTTCAAATGTCCCCCTCCACCCACTCCGACACTTCCACGGGGACCACATGCCTGCCATAGCAGGCCTTACCGCAAATAAAACTGTGCCTTCAAGACCTCCTACATGACACATGGTGAACCCTCCATCTACTGAACAGTCTCCCATTACGAAACTCTGGCGACTCGATCTGCCCCTTCTGACCAAGGACAGGGAAACAAGGATACACAAGTACCTTTTAGATTACTTTGTGGATGACACTCCCGACACACACCACTGACGCAATAGGAGGCGCACAAATGCGTAATGCGAGGATGCCTCCTCTATATGGAAACATGAGAAAGCAGCACATCTGCAAGATCTTTTCTCAAGGGTTAAATCCCTACAAGTGGCTCCCAAACACACCTTGGCTCAGCAAACTTATCAGGAACTGGTCAAAGTCCATACTCTTCTTTTGGAGGAGCTTGGGCGCAAACTCAGATGGAAGCACACTTTATCTGAAAATCTCTTCTATGAGCATGAAAACAAATGTGACCACCTACTAGCACAGGCATTACAACTCAAAAAGGTGAAGGCGACAGTCTATCAGCTGCACTCCTCCACTGGTACCATCCTAAAAACCAACCCGGATATAGCACAGGAATTCAAACAGTTTTACTCTGCCTTATATAACCCATCAGCAATGAATGCACCTACTCAGCCCCCCCCCCCCCTCTAGGGAAACATGCAGAAGTTCCTGGATCGCCATTGCCCCAAGTTCATCTCACCTGAAGCTGCCAGCAAACTAGAATGCCCGCTCTCTCTTAGGAATGGGATCTGTCACTTAAGCTGTTAAAACCAGGCAAAAGCCCTGGCCTGGATGATCTCACGGCTGTCTATTACAAGACTTTTACAGATGTGCTAGCCCCCATTCATCTGCGACTTTAACGCTCTCACTCTGCCTCTGCTCCTCTAACCCCCCGGCTGTTAGAGGCCTATAAAACGGTCGTACCCAGGGAAGGAACGGACCCCACTCAAGCAGCAAGTTATAGACCAATATCGCTTCTCAATGCTGACCTCAAGATCTTTGCAAAAATCATAGGTAACTGCCTGCTTGCTCTTCTTCCATCTCTTATCGCGCAAAACCAGGTGGGCTTCATTCCCAGATGAGAAGCAAGGGATAACACCATAAAGGCCCTTAATTTGCACCACCTACTGACTTCCTCTGACCAGAAGTACTTCTTATCCTTTGAAGCGGAGCAAGTGTTTGACAGGGAGGCATGGGAAGCAGTCCTACAGACCATGGGAATGGGTGTACGTATGCTAGACTTCATTATGTTCCTATACGGCAATCCCACTGACTAACTGTATCCTTGCAAACGCCTCCCCCATTTGCAATGGCACACGACAAGGCTGCCCACTATCCCCCATACTCAGTTTCCACTTTTGAACCTTTCCTTTGCAGCATACGACGCAATCCAGAGATCCTTCGAGTCTGCGCTACTGATTGGGAATATAAGGTTGCGGCATTCGTCTCAATGGCTCAATGCCAGGAAAACTTTCCTTTGCTCTGGAAAACAGATGCCATAGATTACCTAGGAATCAAACTTACCTTAAACCTACTTAACACATAAATAGTAAAAGGATTGCGCCAGTAAATCTGCAGTTCATATATAGATTTTAATGGTTGGTTACATAAAGTAACAAGCAAAACCACTGATTCGTTTCGGCAACAGCCTTAGTCGTAGCTAAGACGCGTCAGATGTTTTCCTTGTCACTTTATGTAACCAACCATTAAAATTACTATATGGACTACAGAGCTTCCGGCTCAATCCTTTTGCTTGTTTGTGCTGTAGTGTGTAAGGACACACTGAGCCTGAGCACCTGAAAGAGGATCTTGCAAATTGGACTGGGAGTTCCCCGTTGTGTGTGCGGACTCTCTTCAAACGTACTTAAATAACCAGTGGTTCTAAAGGCAGATGGGGTTTATCTTAAGGCGGACGTACACCCTTCACCCAGTGCAGTGAACAGCCTCAGATGATACACAGAGGTGAAAAAAATCTCCCTACACACATTTTACATGTACAGTATCTCAGTACAGCCCCAAGTGAAACTGTCCAAAATGGAGTTCACCAGAGCTTCACAGGTTGCCACTGGAGTCCTCTTCCACTCCTCCATGACGACATCACAGAGCTAGTGGATGTTAGAGACCTTGCGCTCTTCCACCTTCCATTTGAGGATGCCCCACAGAAGCTCAACAGGGTTTAGGTCTAGAGACAGGCTTGGCCAGTCCATCACCTTTACCCTCAGTTTCTTTAGCAAGGCAGTGGTCATCTAGGAGTGTTTGGGGTCGTTATGTTGGGATACTGCCCTCTGGTTCAATCTTCGAAGGGAGGGGATCATGCTCTACTTCAGTATGTCACAATACATGTTGGCATTCATGTTTCCCTCAATGAACTGTAGCTCTCCAGTGGCAGCAGCATTAATGCAGCCCCAGACCATGATACTCCCACCACCATGCATGACTGTAGGCAAGACACACTTGTCTTTGTCCTCCTAACCTGAGTGCCACCACACATGCTTGACACCATCTGAAGCAAATAAGTTTATCTTGGTCTCATCAGACCACAGCACATGGTTCCAGTAATCCATGTCCTTAGTCTTCTTGTCTTCGGCAAACTGTTTTTGGGCTTTCTTGTGCATAATCTTTAGAAAAGGCTTCCTTCTGGGATGACAGGCATGCAGACCAATTTGATGCAGTGTGCAGTGTATGGTCTGAGCACTGACAGGCTGACCCCCCACCCTTTCAACCTCTGCAGCAATGCTGGCAACACTTATACGTCTATTTCCCAAAGACAACCTCTGGATATGACGCAGAGTACGTGCATTCAACTTCTTTGGTTGACCATGGCAAGGCCTGTTCTGAGTGGAACCTGTCCTGGAAACTGCTGTATGGTCTCGGTCACCGTGCTGCAGTTCAGTTTCAGGCAATCTTCTTATAGCCTAGGTCATATTAATGTAGAGCAACAAATCTTTTTTCAGATCCTCAGAGAGTTCTTTGCCATAAGGTGCCATGTTGATCCTCCAGTGACCAGCATGAGCGATTGAGAGCGATAACACCACATTTAACATACCTGCTCCCCATTCACACCTGAGGCCTTGTAACACTAACAAATCATATGACGCCAGAGAGGGAAAAAAGGTTATTGGGCCCAATTTGGACATTTTCACTTAGGGGTGTACTCACTTTTGTTACCAGCGGTTTAGACATTAATGGCTGTGTGTTGAGTTATTTTTAGGGGACAGCAAATTTACATTGTTATACAAGCTGTACACTCACTACTTTACATTGCAACAAAGTAATTTCTTCAGTGTCACATGAAAAGATATAATAAAACATTTACAAAAATGTGAGGGGTGTACTCATTTTTGTGAGATATTGTATATCTGCCATCTTCATCTGTATATATCCTTTAGAAAGTTCACTCTTGCTGCTTACCTCTGGGAGTGGATTATTGGCATACAGCCAAGACAGCAGATTGGAGGAAAGGCACACACCCCCTCTCCTCATAGGCAAGGGAAGAAAGGAATGTGCATAGCTCTGCTCTTAGACGGCAAGCAGTGTGTTAATCTATTTATAGCAACCTCCCCCGACACACACTTCTATCTACTGTCTCAGAGAATGTGTGAGAAGTTATCAGGCTGATAACAGAGCTATGGAGCAAGAGACAGCTATGGGACACAGTGCTTTGTTGAGAGAGAACTCTATGTGCCCAGCTCAAATTTCATGAATCAGGTTTACATCCACTTTAATGTGGTACAAAAAAAAAAAAACCTTCTGTGTGCAGCTGCCCTCTTAGCCCCCCCCCCCCCAATACTTATCTGAGCCCCATCTTGATTCAGCGATGTTGCACAAGAGACTCAGTTATCCGGGACACTCACTCCTGAAAACTCCTGTGGCTAAAACACACAGTGTGTGCCGTTGGTGAGGGATCTGAGAAGAGGAGGATGCGGGCTACTCTGTGCAAAACCACTGCACAGAGCAGGCAAGTATAAAATGTTTGTTATTTAAAAAAAAAACAAGGACTTTAGTATCACTTTAAAGTGGTTAAGTCACATAAGTAAATTACGTGTATCCTCTGTTTTCTGAAGATAAGTAGTGTGTGTGTGTTTTAAAAATTGTAATGCTAAGTACATTTTGGCCATCACTGCTGTGTGGTCACATGTCCTCCCTCCACTTTCCTTGCCGATCCAAGGGAGTATAGTGGGAGGAGCTGAAATTCCCCTCTGACGTATGCAAGCTAGCAGAGGGAGGACAATTGACCCACACAGCAGAGCTGGGCAAATAAGGTATTTAGGTTTATAATTAAAAAAAAAACACACACAAACACACACACACACACACACACTGTACTTAATATGTTGCTGAAACAAAGGGAATACAAGTAATTATTATATGTTACTTTACAGTCACAAAGGAATAGACGCAGGAGGGGAGGTGCGGAGAGGAGATCGGCTCAGAGCACAGACTACAGAAATGACAGACAGGGAGGGAGGGGGTGATGCAGACGCTGGGGAGAGAGCAGGATGATGGAGGCACGTAATCTGACCACACCATCATGGATCAGCAACCATGTCATCATGGATCAGCAACCATGATAAGCACGGTCAGATTACAAAGGGGAACAGAGGCAGGATCAACAGGTATTGTAGAACATGTATTGCAAGGATATGCAATTAGCGGACCTCCAGATGTTGCAGAACTACAAATCCCATGAGGCATAGCAAGACTCTGATAGCCACAAGCATGACACCTAGAGGCAGAGGCATGATGGGACTTGTAGTTTTGCAACAGCTGGAGGTCCGCTAATTGCATATCCCTGATGTATTGGGACAATTGACATGGCAAAAGCACTATGCTGTAGATCGTGTTTTAAGGGAACAGGAGCATTTTTTTTTTTCTTAGGGTTACACCCACTTTAAGCGCTGGCAAAAACCTGTGTTCTGGTTTCGCAAGGCTGTGAGTTTAAAAATGAATGCCCTTTCGCATTTATAATATGCCCTGCAAACGGCTCAGAATCAGCTCCCCTTAGCTTTCTTTCAAACTCATAAAAGAATATATGCTCCAAGTTACTTTGGGGTAACCATAGGCCCAGAATAAGTTATGTCAATTTAATAAAGACCGCGCTAAAAAAGAGCTCAATATGTGAAAGAAGTGTAAAAAATAATGGAGCCTTCAAATTTAAATAAAGTGACAATGCAGCCTAGAATCAATAAAATGAGTGATTACTGTAAAATGTGTGCAAAAAAATATACCCCGAGATATACAGTATCTCACAAAAGTGAGTACATCCCTCACATTTTTGTAAATATTTTATTATATCTTTTCATGTGACAACACTGAAGAAATGACACTTTGCTACACTGTAAAGTAGTGAGTTTACAGCTTGTATAACCGCGTAAATTTGCTGTCCCCTCAAAATAACTCAACACACAGCCAATGTCTAAACCGCTGGCAGAAAAAGTGAGTACACCCCTAAGTGAAAATGTCCAAATTGGGCCTAAAGTGTCAATATTTTGTGTGGCCACCTTTATTGTCCAGCACTGCCTTAACCCTCTTGGGCATGGAGTTCACCAGAGCTTCACAGGTTGCCACTGGAGTCCTTTTCCATTCCTCCATGATGACACCACGAAGCTGGTGGATGTTAGAGACCTTGCGCTCCTCCACCTTTCATTTGAGGATGCCCCACAGATGCTCAATAGGGTTTAGGTCTGGAGACGTGCTTGGCCCATCCATCACCTTTACCCTCTGCTTCTTTAGCAAGGCAGTGGTCATCTTGGAGGTGTTTGTGGGGTTATTATGTTGGAATACTGCCCTGTGGCCCAGTCTCCGGAGGGAGGGGATCATGCTCTGCTTCAGTATGTCACAGTACATGTTGCCATTCATGGTTTCCTCAATGAACTGTAGCTGCCTAGTTTTGGCAAAACTCATTCAGCCTCAGACCATGACACTCCCACCACCATGCTTGACTGTAGGCAAGACACACTTGTCTTTGTACTCTTCACCTGGTTGCCGCCACACGCTTGACACCACATGAACCAAGTAAGTTTATCTTGGTCTCATGAGACCATAGGACATGGTTCCAGTAATCCATGTCCTTAGTCTGCTTGTCTTCCGCAAACTGCGGGCTTTCGTGGGCATCATCTTTAGAAGAAGCTTTCTTCTGGGATGACAGCCATGCAGACCAATTTGATGCAGTGTATGGCATATTGTTTGAGCACTCACAGGCTGACCCCCACCCCTTCAACCTCTGCAGCAATGCTGGCAGCACTCATACATCTATTTTCCAAAGACAACCTCTGGATAGGACGCAGAGCATGTGCACTAAACGTTTTTGGTGGACCATGGCGAGGCCTGTTCTGAGTGGAACCTGTCCTGTTAAACGACTGTATGGTCTTGGCCATCATGCTGCAGCTCCGTTTCAGGGTATTGGCAATCTTCTTATAGCCTAGGCCGTATTTATGTAGAGCAACAATTCTTTCTTTCAGATCCTCAGAGTTCTTTGCCATGAGGTGACATGTTGAACTTCCAGTGACCAGTATGAGAGAGAGAGCGGTAACACAAAATTTAACACAAAGCCTCCCCATTCACACCTGAGACCTTGTAACACTAACGAGTCACATGACGCCGGGGAGAGAAAATGACTAATTGGTCCCAATGTGGACATTTTCACATGTTGTTGCCAGCGGTTTAGACTGTGTGTTGAGTTATTTTGAGGGGACAGCAAATTTACACTGTTATACAAGCTGTACACTCACTACTTTACATTATAGCAAAGTGTAATTTCTTCAGTGTTGTCACATAAAAAGATATAATAAAATATTTACAAAAATGTGAAGGGTGTACTCACTTTTGCGAGATACTGTATATATCTACTGCAATAACAAATGCAACGTTCAAATAATGTCCAAAGTTCAATAAGTGCAATCCCCACAAGGTGTAATTGTGGAAGTAAATCAAAATATCAAAAACTATATTAAGAAAATGCATCTCTCACCTCCCAAAAAACAGATACTGTGAATTGACTCAATACATGTGCAGATACAGATTGCTGGAATCTCCTCTCCCTGGAATCTTTCAGCTGAAAAGTGCACACCTCCTCTCTCCAAATAGCATCAATAGAAATATACCATACAGTTATGCTAATAAGTTTACATACCCTGGAAGAATTTATGATTTCTTGGCCATTTTTCAGAGAATATGAATGATAACACAAAAACATTTCTTTCACTCATGGTTAGTGTTTGGCTGAAGCCATTTATTATCAAATCAACTGTGTTTACTCTTTTTAAATCATAATGACAACAGAAACTACCCAAATGACCCTGATCAAAAGTTTACATACCCTGGTGATTTTGGCCTGATAACATGCACACAAGTTGACACAAAGGGGGTTGAATGGCTATTAAAGGTAACCGTCCTCACCTGAGAACTGGTTGCATGTAATTAGTGTGTGTGTGTGTGTGTGTGTGTGTGTGTGTGTGTATATATATAAAAGGTCAATGAGTTTCTGAACTCCTGACAGACCCTTGCATCTTTCATCCAGTGCTGCACTGACATTTCTGCTTTTTGAGTCATGGGGAAAGCAAAAGAATTGTCAAAGGATTTGCGGGAAAATGTAGTTGAACTGTATAAAACAGGAAAGGGATATAAAAAGATATCCAAGGGGAATTAAGAACGCTAATAAGCAGTGTTCAAACTCTAATCAAGAAGTGGAAAATGAGGGGTTCTGTTGAAACCAAACCAAGGTCAGGTAGACCAACTAAAATTTCAGCCACAACTGCCAGGAATATTGTTCGGGATGCAAAGAAAAGCCCACAAATAACTTCAGGTGAAATAGAGGACTCTCTGAAAACATGTGGTGTGGCTGTTTCAAGATGCACAATAAGGAGGCACTTGAAGTAAAATGGGCTGCATGGCCAAGTCGCCAGAAGAAAGCCATTACTACGCAAATGCCACAAAGTATTCCGCTTACGATACCCCGAACAGCACAGAGGCATAAAACCTTCAGGCACAAAGTCATTTGGAGCGATGAAACCAAAATTTTGCTTTTTGTCCACAACCATAAACGCTACATTTGGAGAGCAGTCAACAAGGCCTATGATGAAAGGTACACCATTCCTACTTTGAAAAACGGAGGTGGATCGATGATGTTTTGAGGATGTGTGAGCTACAAAGGCACAAGGAGTTTGGTCAAAATTGATGGCAAGATGAATGTAGTATGTCATCAATTAATACTGGAGAAACATTTGCATTCATCAGCCAGGAAGCTGCGCATGGGACATACTTGGACATTCCAACATGACAATGATCCAAAACACAAGGTCAAGTCAATCTGTCATTGGCTACAGCAGAATAAAGTTCGGGAGTGGCCATCTCAGTCTCCTGTCCTCAATATCATTGAGCCACTTTGGGGAGACTCAAACATGCAGTTCATGCAAGACAGCCCAAGAATTTCCAGGAACTGGAGGCTTTTTGCCAAGAGGAATGAGCAACTTTACCATCTGAGAAGATAAAGAGCCTCATCCACAAATACCACAAAAGACTTCAAGCTGTCATTGATGTTAAAGGGGGAAATACACAGCATTTGATCAGGGTCATTTGCGTAGTTTCTGTTGTCATTATGATTTAAAAAGAGTAAATACAGTTGATTGATAATAAATGGCTTCAGCCAAAGACTAACCATGAGTGAAAAAAGTTTTTGTTGTATCATTCATATTCTCTGAAAAGAAATCAAATTCTGACAGGGTATGTAAACTTATGAACACAACTGTAGTCTCCCAAATCACAGATACTAGGAAGAGGCTCAAAACATGTGCAGATAAAGACTGCTGGAATCTTTCAGCTGAAAAGTGCATACCTCCTCTCTCCAATTAGAATTGTTAGAAATATACCATAGTCTCTATTTTAGATGATCCAGATGTATATATAGGGAACACAAGCAGAGTGCAACATTGTAACAGTGTAAAACCAAACAATTGTTTATTAAAACAATTTGGATACACTTACATTGTTAAGTGTCATGGCTGACAAAGGGGGGAAACAGAATGGGTAAAGTACACCAAGCACCGACTGCTATTCGTGGCACAGATTTATTATACATTCATCCAGAATAAGTTATGCCCAAGCTCTCACTGCCCAAACATAACGCAGGGATTGGGCTGCCAGACCTCTGAAAAGATTACTAAGCCTGTCATCTTTCCCGGATCATAGACTGGAATGTGCATGATAAATTCAAGGTCTGGGTTGAGCTTGTGGCCCTTTTCACTTCACTGTCCCTAAGCTCCTTGCCTTGGCTGCTTCCCCACCACATTCAGACTGAGCTACGCTTACATCCTCTTATTGGGCCTACCTTACGATGTTTCAGTGACGCTTGCAAGACCACCATACAGTCTATTCCATGAGGACGGGTGTTGTTTTTTCTCTCTGCCGGCTTTTCTTACATGCGCATGAATTGATGTTTAAATGTGAGTACCCTGGATTTTTAGTATTTGTTTTAATAAACCATCTTGCAGTATTACACTATGTGGCCCTTATTTCTTTATAATATGTGGTGAACGGTATCTTCGAGTTCGGCTTCATAAAACAAACCCTGCTGATCCGTGGAACGTCTAGGAGTAAAGAAAGATTGCATTTCTAGACCCTGCAGAGGGCTATATCTGCTAGCGCTACTGACCCGTACTAGAAATAGTGGGTCTGGGCTTCTGGTAAGGGTTTTTTACCCCCTATTTTCACTGAAGGTGTCTGCGTGATCAGTGGTGGTGGAAAAGTGGACCAAATGCTATCTCTCCTAACACGCACAGAACCTTGGACTAGTGTCACTCATTATGCTTTGATTGAACGTTTTAGGACACTACTATTTGGGATTTTATATCACTTTTTGCTAGCTCACGTGCACAGCTTTGTATATGTTATTTATAATCAATTCACATTTGTTATACAGAATTCGCTGTCTCTTAAGGTTTAACATTTCAAATTTTTACTTATGGTGATTTACCTTCAGATATTTTTCACATTATTTATTTTTAGATATTTTTCACTTTATATTATTTTAGTTAGCGCAACGATCTTGTTGAATATTGGGATTGGTTATGGTGGAATATCGCACCTTACATTGTTGCTGCTATTGTTAGGTACCTTAATAGCGCGGTATTTCTTCTTTTTTATTGTGGTCTGCTCACTCCACTCCGGCTCAACCCAGACATTCCCCCTGTGCTTCTTAGTGAAAAGCTGGCCTCAAGATAAGGTGCTGGTGTGCCATTTTTTAGACTGTGGAAAGCTATCCACTCGAAGGGAACCCCCCCCTTGACTGTTCTATTACTCTCACAAGATCTACGCTCTCTGGACAGTACTCAACCACCAAACAGTCCCAACCAGTGACTCAAACCCACCCTACCCTGAACTGCAACCAGCTATGGGAGCAGATCCGACTTACAGACTGCAGCTTCCTGACGTCTTTGCTGCTCAAGCTGGGGCCTAACCAACTCTCTGTAAACCATGGGGGGGGGGGGGAGCAAGAGTTGGCCCCTTCCCCCACCCTTTCCTTATATAATAGATTTCTCTTCCCCCTCCCCATTTCATTTTTTCCCTTTCTTTTCTTCTCTTTTGCTCTTGACATATGGAGACCTTTGTCCACATGTTTACCGTAGCCCCAGACCCAAATTTATACCACCTTCTTCTGTGCTCTACCATGGCCTTTTGTAAATGCAGGCGTACTGTAATCTTCAACCAGGAGTGTGTCATACCGCCCTCCTTAGTGGTATGCATTCTCTGAAAGACAATCTTACAGCCAGAACTGATAGGCCTGCACGTGGAATCGGCTCCCTCAATGCCACCATAAGCTTAAACTCTCTGTCTATGGGTCCTGAGGCTTAAGCAAAATCAAACTCCATTATCAGTGACCTGGGAGACTTTATTGCCCGGTGTTTACCTTCTGCAGAGTTCTCTGTTGTACACTTTGATTGTAACATATCTTTCCCGTTAAAGCGAGATTTCCTTAATTTTTGATTGTATATCTATATTAAGTTTGACCTTACCTGATGAGGTACCATGTTTTTCCTCACATTCCTGTATGACCACTGTTCTTGTTCTATATTGGTCTTATTTTTTCCCTAATAAAAACTTTTGTAAAAAAAAAAAAAAAAAAAAAAAAAAAAAAAAAAAAATAAAAAAAAAAAAAAAAAAAAAAAAAAAAAAGATAAATCACTTCTGAACGTTGTCCCCCTTTAAATGTGACCTATAATCCATGCTATTCAAATGAAAACAAACTGACATTTTTCAAAGGGGGAAAAATAAAATGATTACATGGTTGCTTAAATATGCACATGCTTAAACTAATACTTTTATGACAGCATTCAGTCTTTTGGGGTAGGAGTCTATCAGCATGGAGCATCTTGCCTTGGGAATCTTTGCCCACTCCTCCTTGCTAAAACACTCCAAATGTCTCAGGATTGTTCTGAGATTGATTTTTGGTTCTGCACCAAACATACTTTTTGGAATTATGGTCAAAAAATCAATCTTGGTCTCAGCAGACTAGAATACATTTTCCAACATGTTTTGGCAGACGTGATGTAGGTTTTTGCAAAATGTACCCGGGCTTAGAGGTTATTCTAAGCCCTACCAACAGTCAAGACTCCAGACATATGAAGAATATTGGAGATGGTTGTGACATGTAGTACACAACCAGTACTTAACAGAAGATCCTGTATTTTAATGCTGCCGTAGGCCTCTTGGTGGCCTCAGAGACCAGTTTTCTTCTTGTTTTTTCATCAATTTTGAAGGAATGTTCAGTTCTTGGCAATATCACTATTGTAACATTTTCTCCACTGTGTTTCATGATATATCTAATGCCTCTGAATTTTTTTCGTACCCTTCTCTTGACTGATACCTTCCAACAATGAGACCCCTTTGATGCTTTGTAACCTCATTGTGGACCATGGCTTTTGCTGTAAGATGCAACTAAGTAAATATCAGTAAAATGCTACTAGATCTTTTTTTTTTTACAGCCAGATGAGAACTTTCTTGTAAAGGCAATCCTATTGGCTAAAGAACATTGCTTTTAGAAACGGAGGGAGGCTTCCAAACTCTAGATCAGCTTTATGGTATAAGAAACCAGAAGCAACAAGTATTTGGTCACTTTCGGTTTCACAGTTTGTAAACAAATCATTACTGGTTTGTAAAAAGCATCGGATCCTACTGATCTTTGAAGGCAGAGAAGACATCTAAGGTCTATTAGACCTCAGATGTCTCAGTAAAGAGGACCTGTCACCGCCTATTGTTCTCACAAGGGATGTCTACATTGCTTGTGAGAACAATAAAAGTAATTAAAAAAAAAAAAACGCACACGATGCTCCCGTGTTGTACCTAAACAGCACCACACATGTGGGCTATCACCACAGATGTCAGATTGAGAGCAATTTTAGCACTAGACCTCCTTTGTAAATCTAAAGTGGTAACCTGTCAAGGCTTTTAGAGTCAAATATGTTTTTATTGGTCACATATAGAAACACTTTACATTAGAGGGGGACCCTCAGTTTTTGCTTGACCGCAATATGGTATACAATAAACAGTAAAGTAGTATAAAGTAAAATAAAATAAAGTGAAAGAAAGGTTAGACATCACACATGGTACAATAATGATATAGTTGGTCTGTATGGTGGGTGACCATCCAAGCCAGAGCATGCCACTTAAAACACATGTCAAAACGTCCACAATGTGAATGCTGAAGACGGTAAACTCGGGCATACCTGAAAAGAAAGAGAAAGGAGAGAGTGGAAAAAAGAAAAGTGAGGCGGGAAAGCGAAAAAGTAGCTAAATCCTCTGTTAGTAGGAGGTGGCAAGGAAAAGCAAGTGGGGCAGATTGAGTGAACCTTAGGTTTCCAGTCCAATGCTAGTGATTAAACTCTTGGTGTCTTATCCATCAACCACAGATCAAATGTGTTTCAGTGTGTCCGAAGAAGAGATGTCCATCCTTGAAAGCCATAGAACCTTAAATTTGTCGAACATGTCGTTATCGAGAGCTAGCATCTCTTCCAAGCGCATCATGTTGTTAACAATGGAAACCCACACGGATAGAGGGGGGGGTGGTAGCTGTTTTCCAAAATAAGGGTATTTGTCTGGCAGCAGACATAAAAAAAACCTAGAACACCCCTTTATTGGGAGACCAAGGATCCTGGGAGCATGGATAGTAATGCCACTTCTGGTGTGGGTTCCAAAATTTGATTATAGATGGCATCGTGTATAGAAGAAACTTGGGACCATAGGGGTTTAATCCTGCAGCATTCCCACCAGACATGGAGGTAGGTCGCCTCTGCAGATTCACATCTCCAGCAAGTAGGAGAGACCGACTGAAATATTTTATGTAAAGCTAGAGGGTCCCTGTACCACCTGGAGAGGAGCTTACATTTTTTTCTCTTGGGTGTAACTAGATATGGAGGATTTATGTGTGAAATGGAAGGACTTTTGCCAATCAAGTGTGGCAAAGTCTTTCCCTAGTTCTGTGGACCATCCTCTGGTATATGATGCAAGTTGATAATGTATCAGCGCTTGCAAAAGTTTGTACAATGACAAGAGGAGATGTCTGGGCAGTTCTGAGAGAGAGCACAGCTGTTCAAATCCTGTTAGATGTCTATGTATCTGTGTGGAAGAGAATAGTGTGTTACAAAAGGATACTAAGCGAAGTGCCGTGAGCCAATTTCCCTGACGTTTGGGAATGACAGGAGTGCCAGAATCAGTATCATGTATAAAGATTTTCGCGGTCGGCCAGGTGGAGCGAGTAAACTGACCTACCCTAGTGGAACCCACGCCCTGTGGTAATGCAGGGTCATCAAAAAGTGAGGTGAGTGGCGAGGGATCAGTAGACAAGAGAGAGGACATCCCTTTTTTGTACCAGAGATGCAAGGCAGCAATGGTAAGAGGGGATGAGTTAGAAAGCCTCTGCAATTCCGTGCCATAGCCCCATAGTAATGCCCGAAGGTCTACCTCAGATAGGTCCTGCTCGACCGTTGTGGTCACCTTCGTGAAGGGGCGATGGAACCATTCCAACACCCGTGTCAGCACCGCCGCCTTATGGTAAGGTTCAAAGTCTGGTAAACCTACCCCCACTTGTGTTTTTGGGTAGGTAAGTAACGTGTGGTGTATACGAGACATGCCCTTGTGCCAGATAAACCAAATAGCCAGAGAACGTAGTGATTTAAAAAAGCGGTTGGGAACAGTTATGCGGACTGTTTGAAATGGGTACAATAATTTGGGGAGTGTATCCATTTTGAGCGTGTTTATCTGGCCAAACCACAGCATAGGGGAAAGATTCCAGGTCTCCAGATCTTTCCTAATTCGTGACAATAGGGGAACATAGTTCAAGGCATAGAGATGCAGTAGGTTAGAGGGAATCATCTCCAGGTAGGATATATTTCCATCACCCCATTGAAACAAAAAGTTGGATTGGACTTGCTTGAGTGTTGATGCGGATAAAGAAATATTGAGGGCCTCGGTATTCGTCATGTTGCATTTAAAGTTACTGAATTCTCAGAATCCTTTGAATTCCTGAAGTAGGGAGGGGAGGGAGGTATGCGGTTGTTGGATATACATCAAAAGGTCATCCACATAGAGTGCTTGTTTATAATGTGTGGAGGGAGTTTGGATGCCAAGTATTGAGTCATTTTATCGGATCGCCGTAGCCAGATGTTCCATGACCAAAACAAAAAGTAGGGGGGAAAGGGGGCTGCCTAGTTGGGTTCCATTTGAAATGTCAATTGCAGTGGAGGTAGAGCCGTTGACAAGTACTGATGCTGAGGCATAGTGGGAGTGACTGAATGGAAGACTGAGAGTGGCTGTGTGTCCAGGCTCCCATCCTGCTCCTGATGAGGCATCTGGCGTCTCTCCCCATGTCTAACTGGTCAGCCTAGTAGCTTGAGGCGGGGGGAACCTGCTGATGCATTCCCGTGTCCCCGGAGACAGCTGGTGGTGTCGAGAGCAGTGAGGCACGCAGCGGGCTCCTCCCGGAGTAGTGGCAGGGCCAGCACACTGGCTCGGAGCCGGGAGAATCTGACGGAAAGCGCCTGTGATCCTGGGGAGAGCCGGCGGAGACAGGAGCAGGGAGGTGCACGGCGAGTGTCAGCCTGGAGCCTCAATGTGGACCACGGGGTATCCCTGTGCTTTGGGTTGATGGTGTGGAGCCTCCTTCGGGGGCACCATCGGCAATAAGCCCAGAGACCCAGAAGGATATGCGAAGAGGTGGGCGGCTGCAGCGCTGTCTGGTCGAGAGCCTGGGTGCTCCTGAGGAGAAACTGGCCGCAGTGAGTGTGTCCTGGCAGGGAGCTGGGCTCTTACAGGTTGGAATCGTTACTCCTGGATGGTTCTGGGAGCTAAGGACACTTACAAAAGTAAATCTTTTTCCTTTTTGCACAAAACTGTAACCTATTGAGCCGACGTAGCAGAATGAACCTACCGTAGAACAATGAGCGACCTCAATGGAGTATCTTTTATGCGATCCAACAAATAGTGAGTCACAGCAAAATTACTTGGATAATTTAACCTATTTATGGTGCTGTTTTTTTTTTATATAAATGAACTACAATTCTGGCACTAAAGATAACATTGATCTACTTGAATATTTGAACCCTCTCTTTGCTCACATACCTTGGCAAATCTTTTACTTTTGGACTATATTTAGTGGTATGAGAAGAAAGCATTAAGACTGTTCCCTACTATCTCAGACTAGGGAGCAAGAATTGTCGGTGAACTGTATCTCAATTACATCATTTACTCCTCATATACCTTTACACCTATTGTACAATTGGATGCCTTTCCTATGCAATAGTGTCGTCTCCATATTTTTTTTTTTATTGGCTGGTTCTGGTTGGCCCCTGATATATATCTTTTTTTTAGGTGGTAGATCCTAATTTGAATTCCCCCTGTGAGAGAGGGGGTGGAGTGGAAGGCGCTACGGCCACAGTAAAGAGATCCCCACTTTATATTATAGCCACTAGAGCTGCACGATTCTGGCCAAAATGGGAATCACAATTTTTTTGCTTAGAATAAAGATCACGATTCTCTCACGATTCTCACAGCGTAATATATTAAATATACAAAAAAATTGGGCTAACAGCACTGTTTAGGTTTTTGAAAGGGGTAATTTTTCACAAAAAATTGCGTTTAAAAGTCTGCTGCGCAAACAGCGTGTGAAATAAAATATTGCAACAACCGCCATCTTATTCTCTAGGGTCTCTGCTAAAAAAAAAAATATAATGTTTGGTGGTTATAAGTCATTTTCTAGCACAAAATAATGGATTTTTATTTGTAAACAGCAAGTGTCAGGAAAGATTTAGTCTTTAAATGGTTAAACCAAACAACTATAGAAGGGGAGTTCACTCAGAGTTCAATGCCTTTGAAGTAAAATGACTTTGTAACTCTTATCAATGATGACTCAGAAGTTGGCTGTCTGCCCAGACTTGGCTCTCTCCCCTGAGACTCAAGTCGCTCCGAAGTCGCTCCGAAGACTAAAGGCACTTTTTATTACTGTCAAGTCGCGCTGATTCGCCCCCCAAGTTGGACCCCATTAACTGCACTGAAAATCGCGGTAATGCCCAATGGAGATCGCAGGGGGGGTAGATCGAGATCGCGATTTTAATATGATTAATCGTGCAGCTCTAATAGCCACCTATATACTTGTAACCTTGGAAGACCGGTTTCCAAACTGAGGAAGATCGTTGAACAACAGGATTTTCTTTAAATAGCAAAGAGCCCCAGGGGCACTTACCCGGGTACTCTCCTGTGAGAGAGGAGGATCCAGGGGTGTTCATACCTGGAAATCTATCAGAGAGTATCTTACATCGGAAGAGAGGAAATCAAATCTAGGAGAAGTGGAGCACAACAAAGCTGGCATATGACTCACACTAATTGAGTGTAACACCATCAAATAAGCTGTGTTAGACCCCCATAGTGTGATTACAGGATTTAAAGTGGACGGAGGCAAGAATATTTTCTTATCTCCTTTCGGTCCCGTTTATGCCCTATGGGCTTCTAGAAGGGTACACTAGAGCAATATTTTGGTAATACCAGGGGAGTAACGGGATACCATTGAGGCAACAGGACTAAAAAAAAGGGAGAGGACCAGGCCCCCCAAGAAAAGCTGTCCAATCAGAAAGCTAAAATCAAGGAAAACCTACACAGCTGCAGCAAAACTGGAAAAATGCGCACATTCCCTGTCTAAAATCCCTGTTAAGGGAAATCAGCATCCTTCGGCAAAAAACCATCAGGGCGATAAACGGGGGGGTATACGGTCG